>JAEMON010000003.1:12993177-13003903 GCA_030264115.1 Lygus lineolaris | reverse complement strand
CAGCGCATCACTGATGCGAGGGTAGCATAGCTGGATGTAGGAGACCCCATTTTAACACCCCTCCCTAAAATATTTGTGCAGCAGTGTTAAATTAAACGGATTTTCATTATGAAAATCAATTAGTAATGAGAAATGAAGCTGACAGCCTGGAAGAATAATTAATTTTCTTAATTATTTTCCGTCATAACCTTTAAATCCTATCAATGTTTACAAGGTGACACTTCTTAATTTGTGGAATTCCATGACTGGTATTAGAAATTGAAACTTATAGTTCCAACGATGTTTTCCAAACAGAGTTGGAATTATTAGTCTCAATTTCTAATACCAGTTTAAATTAAATCACGGACTTACACCTTTCATTAAATTTAAAATGAGTTTTCAACCGATAAAAAACAACCTGGAGCGCTAAAAAAAAACCTTGTTTTTTTTTTCTTCAAATAAACGTAAACGACTATCGAGCGACCCTCAACCCATGGTGTATTACATTATATTACGCCCCGTCTTGATGAGCATAAAATCTGCGCGGCGCCCTTATATTCTTCACCCGCAGGATCGATCTGCTTTGCGGAGTGCCTAACTTGCCTTCTTTCGGCGTTGAGTGTTTCGCCTGTACCCTGAAGTGTTCATTCTGTTCACAAAATTGTACTTATAGTATTCTACCAATCATCATGCCTAAAGCAATCATTAAAATATTAATAATGCTGAAGAAACGGGCGATTTTCAACAAAATCTTGTGGACGCTGCACAAGCTTCAATTCTAGACCTTTGAAGGTTTTTTTTTTTTTTGGTTTTTTTTTGTCTGACATCTATTTTGTGGACTACATTTTTCAAAAATCATACATTTTTGAATCTACATTTTTCTTGAAATGCGAGGAACAGAGTGTGTATTGCGCGATTGGGACTCTTCAGTTTCATGAGGGTCATGAATAGAAATGCTTGCATTACTAAACTATGTGTCTGATCACGGCAGTTATGGTTATCAATCTGATAGGATGCTATTTCGTCCACATTGCGTGATATGCGCATATAATATTTTCTTTTAAAAACCCTTTGACATGGAAAATAATACAGAGATTTTATTTATACCTACAAACTTCTCAAGGTTGAGAATTCTGGTGTTCATCAGGACAAATTGAAACTCCACGATCGGGCGGACTCCGGTTCTACCTACCTACTTACTTACCTAAAGGAAAATTTAACTTTCTCTGCCAAGACAGTGGTTTTGCTGACGATGCCCCATAAGTAAACAAAATTCTGTTCTTCTTGTCTGCTTTGTTGTGTAAGTCTGTGCTCATCCGATCAGTTCCTTGAAAGTCCTTACCGGGTCTAACTCCAGAACTATTCGTCTGATTTTGACAAAATTTTTAGAGATTGTGCGGGTTAGCCATTCGACCGTTCCCTCTGAATTTCATCGCCAGCGGACCAATGACAGCTCCTAAGCATTCCTGGATATCCATTATACTACTATTGGATGGGTGATATAGCCTTTAGGTAACCATTTCCCATTTGTGTTCCTCCTTTTGGTTGAACCTCCAGCCGCTCTTTATAGAACTTAAACATTACACAGAAATTATGGCAGTAAGTAAGTATGGCAGAAAGCATTGGAATGGATCACTCACTAAGGAAAAATACCACAAACATACTACGAGTAAGATGCTGTCAAGTTATGGGTTGAAAGTTAACAGAGTTCCATCTTCACCATGCGTACCCAGTTACCCATTGCGGTTTCTGGTGAGTTTCAAATCGATTAAACTGAGTTGATTGATTATTCTTTATCGTATGAACTGGTTGGTTTGAATAACTATATTGAATCGGGGTAGGATAAAATATTATGCAATATCGTGGGAAGGACTGGTAGGCCTCCGAACTGGGAAATATTATGAACGTAAAAAAGAGACTGTCTCTCCCTTCGAATCTTCTCCAACCCTGTACAGCCTACCAGCTTCACTCTATATCCTTCCGTTATTACGGGTGGAATCCCCGATAGGACCTTGCGGACCTCTCGCTCCCATGGTTTCCATTTCTACCCATCTCATCGTTTTATCTCTGTGAGTAATGCTGGCGAAGGAAGACACCGCACAAGGAGAAGGGAAGTTTGTAATGTAAACCTACCTTTCGGCAGGTAAAGCACCTAGTTTGTCATGTACAGAGTAGACACCCGACTGTATAAGGGCTTCTATAGGTAACTACTCTGTCCGAATTCTGGTTCGAAAGTGGTTTCTCTGGTATGTGCTATATTATATTTATGTAGTTTTAAGAACGCTCCTCAAAAGCAAGGCTCAATCACAAAATCTAACTTTCTTCTCTATTCGTTTGGTGCTTCTTTGCTTTCCGATCCAATTTGGTTCGTCGTCTGTCTATCTGTCGCGCTGATGTAAAGTCTCAGGCTCCTTTTTAAAGAAACCGACGCAAATAATCGCAATTCCTATTCGAAATCGGCACCCAATTTTCTATAAAAATGGAGGGAGTACGTAGTTCATGCCGAAAATACTCACTTTGCGTCGTCTTAGAGTGAGTAAATGGAAGATCTAGGTAGTCACTACTTCTTGAATTGATTACCTGTATGTGGGGGTGTAAATGTATTTATAAATAAAGTATGGAATTGAATGTGAATGCAGTAATAGAAGTCAATATAAATAACAGAGAGCAATATTCAATAATCATCTAAATTTATCGCATAGAGGGCGATTCCGAACTTAACGAGATGCGCCCTAACAGCATAAATGTCAACAAGTTCTCCGTTCGATTCCGGCGCAAATTGGGTTTCATTTTTCTCGTTGGAGGGAGTCAACGTCAGAAGGGCGTTGAAGGATTCCTGTTACCATCAATGGAGAATCGCAATTAATATTTCCGAGTAGGTCAATTCAAAAGTCAGCTGATCATATGGCAATTAGATGGTGATTCACAAGGTGATTGGGTTTCAAAAGTCGCCTAGTTGAAACGAAGTTTTTGCATTGCTTTCAAGAGATGTTTTCAACAGCTGGTACGGACAAGATCACCAATGTGTAGTAGCTACACATGTCTCAGTCACGTTGCCTTTTGAATTAAATTTTGAACTTTAAAAAAAGTAAAACATTTTTTTTAAATTCTTCACGTCGAAAGGATAAAAAAAACCTTTGATAGTGTTTGAAAAGTACCTATTGCAATATGTAAACACATTCTGATATATTGCTGGAATCAGCATGTTTATTAAACCTGACAACAATCCTTGTCAGGCAGACTTTAAAATTTGGAAGAACTACATGATTGCATATTGCTTCCGAGTCTACCAAAGTATGCTTCTTGAAATAGGTCAGGTCATTACCCAAATGGTAGAAACGAAACATTTCTGCTCCGTGCAAAGAGGGTAACAGACTGGCTGATAGAGAGACACTGAAAATTGAAATAACGTATCTTGAAACGTAAAACCTCAAATTTTGAGGGGGGGTTAAAAAAAAAATTTTCGTGCTCGATTCCAAAAGTTCATTACTTAAAATAATAAACCAAAAATCTCACTAAACGGAGATGAAACTCGAAAATTCGTGATTCTGGCCGATGTACAGGCATTATGTACAGATGGACAGATGCAGACGATGTACACATACGATTTTATCAAGATAGCTTCTTAGATTTAAGGGTTTCGTAAAACCTAATCAGTGCCAAAATTCTTAAAGACCTTTCTTCGAGCATTTTCTCTTAATTTTGGTGTATTATTTTCAATAATGAACCTTTTAACCTATTCGAGCACGAAACATTTTCCCCTAACCAATGGGATCTTTTCAGATGGGTGATTATATTTTTAAAAATAATAAATAAACTGTTGTGTAATAATTTGCAGCGTTTTAACTAATACATTTGTCCAGCTGATTATATGTTCAATCAGATGTGATGAGTTGTGAATAGACATATAGGTTCTTACCTACCACATGTTCCTACCATAGGTAAATTTATGTTTATATCGTAAATTTCCCCAAAAGTCGAAAAAATTAGCGATTTATTGCAATTTCCCCCTTAAAATGTTTATTTGTGACCTTCCTTCTTATATTATTATTAGTATTGAGATTTTGGCACCCTTTTGCATTTTTCAGGACGTTCCAACAGTTCTTACTTTCTCAAGTAGGTATACTACGCTTGGAATTTCGTACTGTTTTTGAGGTTCAATGAACAACCCCTGACAATCCCTAGAAATTTCATTGAAATTGGATGAATATTAGTCATGCTCATGTGTGATGCGAGTAATGCGCGAACACGCACATACAGGTAAAAGCAGTGCACATATTATACCAAGACTTCAGCTATAATAAATTGTAGTAGGTATGCTCCTAGGTACAAAAGCAACTTCGTGAAACGAAGTTCTCATTATCAAATTACTGTACACCTACGCAGTCTATTATTATAATTCTCAGGTTACCATTCCTTGCTCGAAGTTAACGAACAATTTACCAGTTAACGATCTCACTCTTGTTGATGAGATGAAATACCTACCACCGTTCCTAAAGGGGTTGGAAACCTGATTTTCACCCCTTAACATATCGATATTTCCCAACATCACTCAAGTGAAGTTACCGCTGCTCCCCTCAACCATCCAACTGAATAATAGAGATTCCATTCATAAATCAAAATTATGAAGGGACCAAGGATATATTACGGACATACATGTATGAGAAGTAACCCTCGCGTGGCGGGAAATACACAAACGACAATCTGGACCTGGAAGTTATTAAATCCTAATTATTTTGTATTAATTTATCAATAAAGAATATAACGAGGGAAATTAATGGATTTGAAAGAGCGGTCATGGGAGGAGGGGCGGATCAATCAACGCATGGGTTTGTTAACATAATTAGCTATTAAAATCTACGTTTATTTCTGGAACAAAGCATCTATTCATTCATGCATTCTTCCTTTCATTTGTGACGACAAAAGAGGTTTACCATGATTGTCATTTGGACTGTGTTGATTATCGATTCGCTACGGCTTCGGCGACTAGGACGATCAGGCCTGAACTTGGTCTGAACTAACTGCCCTGCATCTCCTGTGAGCTAAGCTGATTAATCTAATCACTAGTTGCGAACGGGTTCAAACCTTACCTTTCAGGAAGCTATGATGTATGGGCATGGTATAGCAGCGCGTGATTCGGAAGAATGCACTGAATTTATTCATCATTCTTCCTCCACTTATTGTAGGTAATCCAGAAGGAATCGTAAAATAAATCCTTATTACACGAGTATTATAATTTATAACCAATTAGGCAATTATCATTAAGAGCTCAATGCTTTCTTCCTATCCCTTTTTCTCCATTTTCTATTCTAGCCATTGAACTACGAGTATATAAGGCAGTTGGGCAAAGGCACCAGCATTAGACATCAAGCTAGTAGTAGACACATGGAACTTCAACTTGAAAAATGAGGGTTGGAACCATCGGAATGATTTGGATTCGGTGCCATTTCAAACTCCAGGTTATACGGTGCTGTCTTTTAAAATTGAGCCAGTAGTGAAACGGTTAGAGTAGGTGATAACTTTGTAGTTTCATCCATGGCCCTTCCCTTATCAAACCAGCGAAGGAGGCGAATTTAATTTTGATCAATTATTATTTTATTTTTAAAAAATCGTTCAAACTTTCTGTTCCTAAATGTCATTAGGTATACACAATTAACTCACTACGTAACGTGTTTTTTGTTGTTTTGTGTGTTTGTTTTGTTTGAATGATCACAAAAACGAACTGTCTACTACTGTCTACGACCAAAGTGTCTACTACTAGAAAATTCAATTTTGTTTGTAGTAATGATTGAATGAACATGAGGGTTTTTGCATTTTAACCAGGAAATGCTTGTTCCAGTAGTTGACAGGGTGTCTACTTGTGGACCGCAAACGTGTCTACCACTGGAATGATAAATTCTTGCTTCTCCCTCCTTGGAGGCATTTGTTCCATTCACAGCTCTTCAATAATAAAAAATGATTTAATCAAAAATGCATTTTGTCTAAAATATATTTGTTTATTAGGTAGACTACCATGCCCGTAAAGGAAAGATGTGGAGTTCTACTAACTGATTAGGTTTCCTGCAGGTCGGTTCCCTTATATTTCCGGAACGTGAGTAAGACCATGGCCCATAGTGGGGCCGATCCGGAAAAAACTAAGTTCCTCTTCAAATGTATAGGAAATTTTGTTCTGGTTCCAAATATATAAGTATCCTATACCCACCTGAAATCGCTAATTAGTTGAGAAATCATTTTGAAAAATCTAGGAAATCCACGTTTTTGACCATTGGAACCACCCAAAGTTGTTATCATGAAAAATCGTCGAATGAGACCAACGCTAGGTCACTACTACTGTAGAAGCCATGATCCTTCAAAGTTTTCCGTTTTTTTTGTCTTCATGACTGAAAGATTCAAGAAAATGGAAAACTTTGATGAATAAAAAAAAAATCATGGCTAGTGATGTGTGAGCTAGCGTCGGTCTCTTATGTGGAAACAGCTTTGGACGGCTCTGATGGTCAAAACGTGAATTGTCTAGGTTTTTTTGACATTTGGCGGCCAATTAGGTAGCTTTTTGTATAATTGAAGCACAAAAATATTTCGTTTTGAATTTTTGAAGTTTCGTATTTTTTTAAATCGAAGTTCCTTAGTAAAAACTATGAATATGGGTGTATATTTGATTGGAAATACATTAAATATATTTCTCGAAAATTATCTAAAAAACGACCTAAATGTGCAAACAAGAGTGCTGTTGGACAAATATACATGACAAAAAGAGCTAAATTGAAAAGAAATTAGTCAACTACATCTAGAATTACTGGAAGAGTCTCACTATAGTGTCTACCTCAACTGGTGCCTTTGTTTACTAAAACAAGTTTTTAGGGGACAAGGAACGGATGAAATTCGTTTTTCCCATTTATCTCAGCCAATTTTTGGCTAATTTTGATGCCATTTGCGGCATTTTTCTTGTTATTCAATTCTCTAGGGATATCAGCTAGGTATTATATAATTTTCATTTTGTAATTTTAAATTTTTCTCGTCCTTTTTTAACACCCAAATTGGCATAAAATAGGAAGAATGCCGCCAACTGCATCAAAATCCGTTGAAAATTGGCTGAGAGAAATGGGAAAAACTGTGCAACGCTAAAATGGTTAGGGGAGGGGGTAGGGGGGAGTTTATCCGTTTTTTGAACTTAATGGTCCCAAGCTGTAATAATGTTATAGAGTTCCTATGAAATCATAGGTAGCCGATCTTTAGGCATTTATGAGGAAATTTTGGGCTCCGTCCCTTGCCCCCTCAAAATTTAATTTTCTAGTTTCATCTATCTTCTATATTATTGAAATTTTAAGGGCATTTGCCTCATATTAATGTTAAATCCCCCAGTTGGATAAAGTAATATCACTTGCAGTTCCATCTATTGATGGATGAGAATTTACTCCTACAGGTTCCAGATGATCGTTTCCTGGAACAGAACCTCTGACTGACCGTTTCATCCCTTTTTAAAAAAAAATCAAAAACAAAATTTAATTTTTTAATTTAAAATTTAAAAAAGAAATTTCCGCTCATTTAATCATAGAAGCACAGTCGTCCAATATTAAATATTTTCAAATCGTACCGTTACGATGGAGGCTAGTCACCTTGAAGTTTTTCAGATGTATTAGGCCTTGATTTTACATCAAACTACTTTTGACTAAACTCAAAAGTATTTTTTAAGAGAGGCAGTGTGACGGTAAAAGATAATAATATGATATACCATGTCATTTCGACTGGTTCATTCTAGATTCTTGAAAGCTACGGCGATTAGGACGACCAGGTCTAAATCAAAATTCCGCTGTCCCTGAATTTGGGGTCAAGATGCAAATTTCCGACCAATGCGCACACCAAATTCTGGCGGAAAGCAGTTTTATTGTCACTTCAAGTACATATGAGTTTCCAAGGGTTATTTTCCAGCCTTTTTCTTCCACAAAATGAAGCTCAAGAAAAATTAGAATGTGTTTCATACCAGCCTGTGAGCTCAAAAAAGCTGAAAAAGTGCTCTTCTTCGTTTTCCACTTCATTCAGGAATAAGAAAAAGTCGAGAAAAAGCTGAAAAAAGTTTGTGTGATATGGCCGATTTCGCGGTGAATGAAGAGGTTGAACGACATTAATATGAATGCACTTATAGAAATTTTTAGGCTTGCCAGGAACTTTCCTATAATTGCCCATCAATATCGGCGTTGCAGTTCAAGCGGACAAGACAACCACATGACAATTTAGTATTTTAGTAAAGATTATTAAATTATCCTAAACAATAAATTATTTGCCTTGAGTTCGTGCTATAATACATACAGCCTAACAGCCATGTAGAGACAGCTATTGCAAGCGGTCAATCCTTGACATGGTTCGATAGATAAGGTATACTCCTGAGAGACCCGCTTCTCTCAGTAGTAGCTTCCACCGCAGACGGCAACAATAAACATTTCGAAACTTTTCACATTGAATCAATAAACCTGTACTCACCTGTGGATTCCGCCTTAAATAAATTTCAATTTACGATTTACTGGCAGATGTCATTCCTTTCATTGTTGCGTTTTCAAAAGCAGTTACCAAAGAGGGGTATATGATATTACAATATCGAAGAGGAATGTGAAATATTGTTCAAACCAGTGTTTGTCCTTATAGATTAGCTAACCCATTTGCGATTTTCGTGTTTCTCCTCGTTGGAAAATGAGGAAGTTATTTTTCTATAGCAACGATTGGTTGTGCGTGGAAAGCCTCAGAAAATACAGGAAACTCAGGGAAACGCAGGAAAAACTCAGGAAAACTTTGGTGTCGCCCCCCCCCTCCGTTTCAATCCCGTGTGACATTTTTGTATGTTTGGGAAGTCATGGCTGAAGCATGTTCCATGCTAATATAACTTCTAAAATACATGTATTTTTCGTGCTTCACATCCTTTCAATTTGCGATTTCAGTCATAGTATTAGGTTTTTGAGGACAAGTTCCCTATTTTAAGTAAGGTTCCTGTTCTATCAGTGAGGAAATGGGTAGGCATGTACCGAAGAGTCGCAGATACCAACTTATAACTCTACCTACAACTACTACCTACCTACAACTCCCAAGCTTGGGGCATTTCTCCCATTTCCAACCACAGTGTATTACCGGAATTTGAAAATAGATATAAATTTTGGCACTTCTTGCAGAGCATAATATGAAGAGTTGTAGGTCTACTTCATTCTGAAACCGCCACATCTAATCAGTCTATGCAGATAGCTGGTTGCAGTAGTACGTAGATCGCTGTGGCGTTTTCCGTTTCAGGCGAGTCTAGGTTCCGTCTTCCGGGAGGGGATGTTGGACAATTTTCTCGAATTTGGGTTTTTTCTTGCACCAGGAGTTCTACAACATCATGACGATTGTCCAGAACGTCTGGACTACAAAATAATCTCTTTTAGATAGATTTGAACTATCTAGTCTAGACTGTAATTCTGGATTTAAATAAATATCTTCTGTTCTACAATTTATTAGTAGAACAGAAGCTATTCATTATAATCCATATTGCATCATGGAGTTCCACAGATTGCTACCATGATCTAGACAGAATTTTCTTGTTCTGAATCGATCATTCGAAACTATACCTAACACTTTGGTCCATCCTACTTCTACCTCCTATCAACTCTCTCATGATTAACATTCATTTCCTCAATTTCATGTTGATAGCAGTTGAGAGCAAGGCTATCAGTATTGATCCAAGAGCAGTTGCATTGGGAAACAGGTAAACTCTGTTGCAATATTCATTTAAGGCGGCCCTTGAACTTGGAAGCATTTAAGGTTGGCTCGTGTTTGACGTGACCTCCTGAAACGCTGATCGCTCGGATGACTCTCACACTGGGAGCAGTCGGTTCAAGGATCAGCGCCGCATCCTCACTTCGTCACCCGTCAGCTCATATTGCGAAATTCTCTACCTACCTACTGCTTCAAGATATTGCACGATCCACTACTAGGAACTAGAAAATCATTCGGAAACGGCTCAGTAGGTATTTCGTCCTAGATTGATTAGCATTTGAATTAATTACTTGAATTTATTATCTACTCTACTCATAATTTGACAGGCTAATTATATGGTACTTTTATTAAATTATATAAATTATATGCATTTCATTCTTCTTTCCAGAAAAACAGGAAAAATGGCTAAGAGGAATGTTTTTATTGAAAAAACCCCATGTGAGTCAAAATGACTCAGTACTAGTAACAAGCGCATACAAAGAAACACTAGTGTTCCTGGGCTAAGTAGATGGCTGTTCTCAACGACAAACTAGTGCTTCGCATCGTATTCAGATTTTTTATATTTTTTCGTTATCAAGCTTCACTATTGGTATAGGTACGCTTCTGAAACTTTGAACCCAATGTGATGTAATAGGACACTCTTCAGGTCCAAAATGTATTCACGGAAGCCTTTGAGAAGATCTACCTTCGTGGAGGATTCTCGAATGGTGATTCGTAAAGGATTTTCATAGTGATTCTCGCCTATAACCTGCTCCTGAACTTATAGTCAACGCTCATGGAAGAAGGAGTCAACGCTATTACATCGAACAACCTCAACGAAATCAGTAGGTGGGAATGTAGAGCTCATGTGCTATGGGGAATTTATTTTAAAATGTATAAGGTATTTTCTCTGAACGTCTTAGTGCATTCCTGATGAGGGACAAGGATAATAGGTATGTATAACAATGAGCACATCTAGAGCTATTTATAGGGGTGTAGCTCTGGTAGTTTGTGCAGCACTCTGGAGTTATAG
>JAEMON010000003.1:12972527-12991039 GCA_030264115.1 Lygus lineolaris | reverse complement strand
CCCCCCCCCCCCCCCCTCCCATGTCATAAACATTGTTTGGACTAAATGTCAGACTTAACTAAGTACCTCTGGAATATGGATTCATGCTGAATTTCCGACTTTCAACACATTTGCCACATTGGTGGCTTATTTGCTCACAAACATTTTTGGGAGGGACATTTTTCGTTCTGGTCCGACCCGGAACGATTCATTCCAGACCTTAACGATATCCTGACCGTAGCGATTCAATCCCTCCGGTAGGATATTTTAAATTCAATGAAATGAAATATTTATTGTTTGTATTGACCACTTTGGCATTACAAGGTTTTGTAAAATTTACAAAGTAGAAAAGTAAAAATCCCGGTGTACCTATCGGAATTTTGCATTTTCTACTTCAAGGTTGGCTTTAGTACGCTTGAAAACCCGCCACTATAATTTGTCAGCTCAAAATGTTCATTAAGGGGCTAATCACAAGTGTCTTCCTTGTAGTTTTCCAATTTACTGGGCCTATCTCGACCAAATAGTGATGAACTAAGAAAATAGTTGGACGCAGAATTAGACCCCAAATCGAAACTTTCCGTTGACATGCCGATACAAATTTTTAATAATACAGTTTTTCAAAATTGAAAATGAAAATTGAAAGGAAACATTTTTGAATCGAATAATATGTCAAACAGTCCAGTTTTCAACAAGAAGTTAGGCAGACTCCTGAAGTTTCAGCTCTGTTCGGTCATCCACTCATCTAGTTCAGCCCTTTCCCCACAGATAGGCTTGGTCCCTTCCCTTACCTAGGTAAGGTAAGGTCTGTTACCTGGGATTGGGATGGATATTGCACGCAGTTTATTTAGTGGTCTGGGGTTTTATCAAGTGATTAGGTCCCCTAATCTAGATTCTGAAAACAATAAAAGAAGGGGGTGTTTAATTTTTATGTTGAGAGAAAAAAGGTTTGCCAAGTTGGGTGGGCAGTGTACTTTCCTCACATGGCCGTACCTAACATTCAATTCACGTGGGCGTATGTCCTTGTCTAGGTCCCTTCAGTTGCGTATCCAGGTATAGGGATATATTTAAGGTTTGAAACAGGTAAGAAAGTTTGAGCTCATTCCGCAGGTCGCTAACATGAGGCTAGCTCAAGAGAGAGGGATTTTTATTCATCCTTGTTCAGTTCCGAGCTGTTAGTTTGACAAAAATCTGTCGGAAAACGATCCTGGCGGTTTGCAGTTTTGAGGCTCGGTAGCAGCGGTTCCTGAAGCAATGGTTTCTGTGTTCCTAATCAACAGATTCTGGGGTATGATTCTAAGACGATTGCCTATAATTTTAGACACAACTGTATCCGAAATAGCTACTGCTGAGCATGTAACAAGTTGAACTTTGTTGTCATAGCGTAACTCAGGAACTTTTCTAGAAAATGTCGGTGAATTTTCACTAATTTATTCTATACGTCCATGTTAGAAAATTAGGAAGCTATACTGCCCCCCAACTTGGCAGACTTTTTATTAAAGTCAGGTATGAAGATAATGAAGATATCGTAGGGGATGGTTCTTCCGTTATGATACATTTACGTTGCCTAACTGCAGTCTCCATGGAGGTATGGGTTTAATTCACAATATTGCACTTCTTCTCTATATTCATTAAATCCGGAGCAATTCATGAATACAGCGATGAGGTGGTGGGAATGGTGTGGAGCGCCGGAACAATGGGGATTTGCCTAGTTTCTGCTTTTGGGTTCACAACGAATTAATACCAACTGCTGCTTTAAAAAAAGTCAAAGTCTTTGATCGAAGGACCATCACCACCTCTGTTATGGACGGCAGGCGTCACAAAATACCGCAGTTGAAAAGTTGTTACTTAATTGGTACCTATTAGTTACGAGTATATTCGCTAACCCCTCTCGTATCAGTTGTTGTTAGTCCTTGGCGCTTATCTCAATTTCAGAACAATGGGTAACATTGTTATCGCAACCCATGTTATCAGCTCTTTCAACCTCTAATGGCACTCACAATACATACGATCGCTACCACACTATTGTACGTACTACGTAGGTACCATGCTATTAGCCTCAAAGACCAGGTGTAGTTTAAAATAAATCAATATTACCATCACAAATTCACAAGGTTAAGTACAACTGGAGTTTGGTAGCTGAATAACCAGATATTGGGTGGTTGCTGAATCCTAAGAAGCCCGGAAAGCCCGGAACGCACCAACGGGGAGAAGTGCCCATGGAAGAAGGAGAAAATACTGGAATAACCTCTGCAACGCTCGACTGTTTTAGGTCCCCTTCAGCAGCCCATCCAGTAGGTGCCAGCGAGAGCATGCACATGCCCCATGACTTGGGCATGCTTCCATGGAAGTGCCGAAGGAGCTCGAGAGGACTTCCCTCTCGCTGACACCGACTGGATGGACTGCTGAAGGGAACCTAAGACAGTCGAGCGTTGCAAAGGTTCTTCCAGTATTTTGAAGTATCTGTTCAGCGAATGGTGGGTTGTTGTCTGAATTTGGCGATAATTGTTGGATAAGGATTGTAGAGAAGATGTCAACTTTTGCCATCGGCCAGCATGGAGGTGGTATTTCTTGCGCTCTTTGGTTACGCTCTAAGTTGTACCGTAGGTCACCTTTATCAAATAAAACAACTTCCAGTGCCCCTCATCTCCAGGAAAATATCCTTCGGGGTGAAATCATCCATTTTCATCCACACAACCATTTTCAGGATTTCTACGGATGAAGAATCTACTGTGAAGCATCGTACCAGATGTTATCATGAAGAAAACGTTATTTTTTGTTAACATTAAAACTTGATTTCCTCTTTACTTACCGTTTTTTTTAATCGTTTGACCATTCTCTAAACTTTAGATTCGAAATCGGATTCGCCGGATCTCAAAAATAATGAATTTAGTTGTATGGGGCTCATACTCACACAAAACTGGAAATTTGAAAATGCTTGAGAGTGTTTTCAACCAACCCATTTTTTGGAAGTGGTGAAATCCACCCTTTCATCGGGTCAGTTGTACATCAACTTACATCTGTATTAAACATGTGTATTATTAAGCATTATTTAACATCTGCATTAAACATAGGTACTATACGTATCTTTAATTATGGTTTTAGTTAATCAATTGGTCAATTTCCTGGCTGGGTTACAGCAATAAATATTGGTTTCACACTACTTTCCTCACCCATAAAAACCTGAAAAATGGGAATGTTTGCGGATTTTAACGCTGATTTAGGCCCTAAATCTATTTTTGTGGAGATGAGGGGTATTGGAACTTGTTTCTACTTGTTAGAAGAGTAAGTCCTGTGAATTTCATCAAAATCGTCAGAGCAGTTAGGGAAAAAATCTAAAAAATGGGCTAAGAACGACTTTTTTTCACCTATTTGGAATATTTTATCCCCATAATAATTGACTTGGAGGGCTGAAATTCTTAGGGGCTCATCCTCAGACATGTAGAAACCGATCCTCGAAATCGGAATTTATTTATAATTTTCGTAGGAGCCGCAATCGTGATCATACAAGTACGTACACACATACATACATACGGAATTACATACACTTTTCCAAAACGTGGAGGAAATTGATCAGACGTAGATTTGGACCAGTTAAAGGTGTTGTTTCAGAAATTGGGGTTTTCACTGATCTCAATACTTTCCATTCACCTTCAGGTGGGCTGAGGAAAGTAAAAATGTATATAAACAAGAATTAGAATTTAGGGGAGGACTTGTATCACGCAATCCGCATCCAATAATAATTTTAGAATACTTTATCACATTTTGGTCAAGCCATTCTAAAAAGTTATTATTTCTCGGATGCCCCCCCCCCTTTGGGTGCGCCCCTGGCCCACTTTAGATACACCTAGGTAGTATTATACAGGTGTTTCTCATAGAAATGATTTGAGTTGTGAGTAGAGGAGAAATACTGCAAGAGACGCGGCAGCGGGGAGATGAGAGCGGCTCATTACCGCTAAACAGCTATAAAAATCAATCCCTTTGAAACAGAGTGGGTTTTTAGACGATAGAAGGAGAGTAACAGGGTTTGGGTTTGGGGGGAGGTCCTGTGGGACGGGAAGGAGCCGTCTAGTGCGCATGCCCCCCTCTCAACAGCTGATCGGACCATGTGGTGGGGAAACGGCGTGTACAACTTTTAGTTGTGTGTTTGACACCGTGTTGGAAGGGTTTTCGCGTCGGCTGTGCTCAAAGTGACAGTGCCCTTGTGCTGAATATTATTTACGGTTATTACCCTTGAATTTCGGGTTGAGGGGATTTTCTACGGAAGGAAAAATCCCCTCATGTGTCGGGTCGGTGTCTGATCGGGGAGACGAATTTTTTCCCTTAGTTGTTTTATTTCGACTCAATTTTCGTGTGACAACCATGAGGTGCCTTGGAGAAGCCGGAGCCCACAAGAACACGGAGCACGAGAGCGGGTATTTCGAGGAGGATGACGACGACCGCAGGGACGACGTCGTCAACGATGACGACGACCCGGAGAATAACAACAACGACCTCGGCTACGGTCTGTGCGGCTCCTCGGCTGGCGAAGACCTCTTTTGCAGGAACGAGGAGACTCCTAATGAAGGTAAGTTGTGTTTCTAAATTTCAATCTATTCATTTTTGGAGTCACTGGATTTTCCTTCTCATTATTTTGGTACGTTTCGTCGCTACATCGGCACTTCCTCAGCTTATATTATTTTCAATTGTTGCTTATCAACTTACGTTTTGCTTTTTTAAAAGGATCCCTCTCCATTGGGTTAGGTGCTTTTGGTACCTTGTATTGATGATATCATGTGTGTGTTGTTCATCATTATGTTAGCTTATGCAATTTTGGAAGTTGAAAAGCAGGTAAAAACAACTTAAAAAAGGACACGTTTCATTAAAAAAGGGGAATTTCTGCATGGATTATAAATAAACCAGTGCCTCCAAAAATGAAGAGTGTTTCCAGACGAAATATGTTCCATCCATACCCCCACATCATACATATATTTCAATCTGTTTGATGGATGGAGTAGATAGGTACCTAATCCATCATAGTAGGAATAATTGATTTATCAACTGCAAAGCCTGTAGCATACTAGTGTGCTATAAACAGTTGGTTACAAGTTTTGAAAGTAGGCAGTTGTAGTTTCGATTATTATTGTTGTTTATAATTACCTACCTACCTACTCAGAATAGTGTTCAATCTAGTAGTATTCTCGTAAATGTAACGGTACCTATAAATATCTTGTTCCGACGGAATATTATGTGATCATTTTGGGGTTATTTGTTTTTACATTAAAAACCACCTTATACAGCCAAGTTATTTATTCAGGTAACGTTTCAACCCCTCATGATGTGGGTCCTAATCATACCTATAACAGAATTAAACAAGTACGTATAGGTAGGTACATGCTATAACCAAAATGATTACAACTCTCCAGCCGGGAAGGTATCCCAACAACTCAACAAATAATATTATGTGGATTGCCTTCATAGTTTAGTAATTTTGAACTCAGAACCTTTGAAATTGGGCTGTTACTGCCCGGACTCTGTTGTACGAGTATGTGCCTGGAAATATGAGTCTAACCAGAACAAACTGTAGTAGGCACTACCTGTGTAGGCCCACCTTAGCTGAACTCGACAAGAAGAGGAGCACTGTTTCGTATTTTTTATGCCATCGATGAAGATTTTCAGTTAAAAAAAAATAACTTTGTAACGCCCAAAGATAATTTATCCGGGCAGACACGGATCCAGAAACGTTCCATCCAGTAAGCAAGTAGTTGGTATTGACCCACTCCAGGCGATGTAAATTAATTCACTACGGTTTATTATTTTTGAGGTGGGTAAGACTAGTTTATGTTTAACGGGTGGGGGTTGTTGTTTGTTCAGTTAGTTCACTCCATGAAAAGAGTGCCTAGTTCTTTTGAACTATCGTTCGATGATACTACAAACTCCTCATGTGGTATCCATCTTTCAATGTACATGGAAGCAGAATATATGAATCATGGAATCAAAGACATCGTTCCTTGATAAATAAACTATGGATCATGGGAATAAGTCATCTAAAGGAAGAATCCACCGCGTTTGAATGGAATGTGGAAGTAGATCTCTACCTCTCCCATTGGGCGAACGAGTCGGCTGATGAACTCATGAAAGTACCTGCCTTCCTATTTATACTTTCTTGGATGAACTAGAGGACTATTTTTCAGTGAACTCAGAAGAGTACTAACTCACCAACGCAGTTCTTCCCTTGCTAACTCGCGATCGTTCGGTGAATGTGATACCATCAATTAATAACCCATACCTAGTAAGGTAATATCCATAATTTGGTGATATAGGAAAATAACTAACCGGTCCATGGTGACTAAGCAAATTACGGCAGACGGACGGATTTCATTTGCGATTTTTGGATTCTACGTGTCTTGAAACTAATAAAATCGAATTTGTAGGAGGTGTAAACTATTTTTTTTTTGTGCTCGCTTCCTCGGATTGCATTATTGAAAATAAGGTACCAAAATGGTTCATTTGCAATACAGGGAATCTTCACAGATTGATACAATGGAATAACTACTTAGTAACAACAGTACAGAGATACTTGATATGTCTTACGAAAGCATCACTGCCCCGCCAATTTATTAAAACAACTCTCATCTATAATTCACCTAGGTTGGCACAATCCTTGAGGTCACAAATAGTGGTGCACTCCTTGACCACAAATTTGAGCCTTTGTATTTGAGAATAGCTAGAATGGGGAATTTACGTCTATTTTTGGTCGTATTTTTGACCACAAATTCATTTCTAACACCCGCTGTTTCTGTAAATGCTCCACACTACAACCGAAAACAAATAAAGATAAAATGGGTAGGTATCTAAAATCAACACATTTTGTGTAATTGACCTCATCGTCATTATTCTCATTTTGTATAGTCTTCATTACTGAACAATGATTTTCCCGGCCCAATACATTTTCCGCTTATTGATATCAATGAATTTAAAGTGAAAACCTACCGTAATCGCATATCACGAGCATGAGATTCACATTAACGAAATTCAGTAACTCAGAAAGCTTATATACCTACAAGTCGACTCGTAACTCGATTCGTTGGAACAAGAAAAGTTGCATTAGATCAGGGCTGATCTTTGTATGAGCGTTTGTCCTACCCCTGGCTTCTCCTTAGAAACATTTGCGATTCACACTCGTGTTTCTGTCATTTTTCCTTCAACCCTTTAGTCCTTTTAGGGAGCGAACGGTTGGTCCTACAGTGCTCCGCGAGGTCTCGTTCGACGCTAAAAATTCATGATGTTCTAAATCGAAGGACAAACTATACCTTCCTATATGAAGTTTCCGAGCTAGGGCGTTTTGAAAATGACATCCTCTAGTTTCTACTCCTTAGAGAAGATTGGTAACGGCAAGCTTCGGGCCACAACTATACGTTAAAATGCCGTTAATTTCGGCCCATTATAACCATGCCAAGTGCCGCGGACGGACAGATTTTTTTAAATTTGATTTTTGGCTGTATCTTGAAACGTGAAACATCACATTTCGAAGGGAGGGTTGAAAAAATCTTTTTGTGCTCGATTCCAAAGGTTCTTTATTGAAAATAATAAACCAAAATCAAATGCGTTTCATCCACTTGGAATACAAGAAAGTTCCATTCATGCAGCATGAGTTGATGAGCGAATTTTCAAAGAATAATTTTAACCGATTTGGTGGGAGATTCTCATAGGAAATTTCACGCCGAATCCGAATATACCATTATGTTCCTATGTCTAAAATCGTAATTCACAGCAAAACCCTAAAAGAAAACACTTTTTTAAGCGATTTTTGAAACTAAATATCCAAAATTTGACACCTTGGAGTACTCCGAAAATGTTGTCAAACGAACTCATCCTTTGCTTCGATATTATTGACATTTACAATTTTTTTTTGATTTTTTATCTCGATCCCAGGGTCAGATATCGTCTGGAGTGACACAAATATATTATATTACCTACATATGGATACAAATATATATGAAAAAGTGTTAAATTTCAGAATTCGTTTTAGAATGGTCTAAAACGGATTTCTATGAAGAAAATTTTCAAAAATTTGCATTACTAAGATTTTGAAGCCATTGCAATAGCTTCATATTCTTCGAAAATTCGCTGAAAGAGTCCCAGATTACCTTTATTGACAGATATAGATATTATAGATTATATAAATACTTTATAGATTAATTTTAATTAAACATGGGAAACAAGAAAAAAACGAGGACATTAGCTGATGGGGGATAAACATGGCTCTCTGCGATGGTTCATCAAGGATAGTCCTCCCTGTACCTAATTCTGTACCTTACTTGCAATTCTCTCTTTTCATACGGTTCCAACATGGACGAAGGGAGGCGGGTTCTCCTTTATGGAATTGAGACCGTCAACTGTTCCTCCGTGATCCGTATATCATCGTATTTGCCGCCCCCCTCTCGATGCCGCCCCTCCTCCGACAAGAGGTTTTCAGCTGTTTGTCGCCGCCTCGCGCCCCGAATTTTCCGCCTGGCACCCTCCCTTGACGCACGTCCGTCTCGCTTTATTGCTGACTCTCATTACAACGCCACCTCGGTAACATGAAATTGTCGCTCATTCTTATCAATCGAGTGAAATTCTTTAATGTACGACATGCATGTAAGTATGACTTTCAGAGCGAAATTTCAAAAAAGTTCCATTCATGCAGCATGAGTTGATGAGCAAATTTCCAAGGAATCATTTTGACCAATTTTATGGGTCATTTGTACAGGAAATTTCACGCTGATTCCAAATGTACCATCTATGTGCTTATGTTTAAGATGGTGATTTACACCAAAAACCTCAAAAAACACATTTTTTTACCCTTATTTTTCAAAATGTGGCCCCTTGGAGTACTCAAAAAATTCTGGTTAACGAACTCACCCTTTCTCTTGTTATTATTGACAATTCAAATTTTTGTGTGGATTTTTTGAATCGATTCAGATATTGTCTGGCGAGTGACGCGTATAATAAATAAATAAATATAATATAATATACATATGAAAAAGGATCAATATTATGTACATATAAAAGAGTATCCATTTTCAGGAATCGCTTTAGAATGGCTTGAAACGGATTTCCATGGAGAAAATTTTTAATATTTTGAAGCCATTGCAATAGCTGATTTTTTTCCCCCGAGAATTCGCTGAAACTAATAATATTTTCGCAATTTCATCGAGCGGTTTAAAAAAAAAAGTTCCATTCATGCAGCACGAGTTGATGAGCGAATTTTCAAAAAATAATTTTAATCGATTTGGTGGGTGATTCTTACATAGCAGAGTTGACGCTGATTCCAAATATACCATATTTATGTTCCTATGTCCAAGATGGTAATTTACACCAAAAACCTCAAAAACACGTATTAGCATGGAACATGCTTTAGCCATGAGCTAACTGCCGGATAACGTTATGAAAAAATGTCACAAAAATGCGACCCAACTGACCCAACTGATGTACCGTGTTTCATGAATTTTATCCACAGGCTCTTAGCAAAAGCATCCGGGGGTGCAGGCTTTTATAGCGATTTTTGCCCCTAAATTTTCAAAATGTGACCCCTTGGAGTACTCCGAAAATTCTGGTCTACGAACTCATCCTTGCTTTTGTTATTATTGACAATTTGATTGTTTTTGATCGATTCCAGGGTCAGATATCGTCCGGAGTGACACATATATAAATAAATAAATGTATATTATATGCGTATGAAAAAGTAGGTATCAAATTTCAGGAATCATTTTAGAGTTGTCTGAAACGGATTTCCATGGGGAACATTTTAAAAATTTAAAAAAAATAGCGGAAATTTAAAAATAATGATAAGCGGTGGTTCAGGTCGAATATTTCAGCATGGCAGAAGCTTGCTAAATTGTTCGACCTGAACCCGAACGACCTCTAGTTGGAACAAACCTAGAATATAACCTCGAAGTTTATAAAATGAATAGGTAGGTAAGGTGCATGTGTCTGTAGGTAAGTATCTAATTATACTGTATTATTATCGATAGGTATTTGCAGTACTGGTCAGAAATGATTTCAAATGGCGTGACAAAGCAATGATTGAAAATTCGCTCAATAAGACTCACCACTTAGACTCATCACTTAGCTACCAACCTCTTCCCTTTGTTAGTCTACCAAAATTAGCGGAAGCTTTCACTTTCGTGAAGTGAAAATTCTTGAATTTCCCGTCACATTTTTCGTTTTAGACCTTTATGGACAAATTTTGTTCCGTCTGTCTGTCTGGGAATCGTTGCTCCTCGGAAAACTTCTGATTTTAGATTTAATTTTCCCGGTTTGTGCTGTTTGGGCTCCGGTTGGTCCTCTATACATTTCACCCTTTTCGGACATATCAACGGTTTATTGAAACTCGGGAATTATGTTCTGGAGTATCTAGTCTCGAACTGAGTAAGTATGTAATAAACCTTTTCAAGAATTCCCCTGGTACTTAAATTCTTGGAGCTATAGAATATTTCGCCCATTTCAATTCTTGGAGAAGTCTTCGAAAACTGGTTCTTTGGCGGTAACATGATATACCTCCCTAATAGTTTAATCTCCTCCGGAATTAATAAACTCAATTAAAAAAATAATTTCACAAGTACTGATTCGAATTACCCAATGAAGCATATAGAATTATAAGAGTTAGTTTCATTCAACACGAATCGGAAGAACATTGTACAACAAAGTGGAAAGTCTTGAAAGACCTGTCAATTTTGAGCTCATCGGCTCCTTTATGGGTCAATAACTTTTCAAGAATTGAATATCGTATTCAACACTCTGGAGTAATATAACTGTTCCCGACCCAAGGACGCGGTTTGTTCTTTTGATGATGACGAGTAAAAAGAGAATCGATCATCTCATAAAATAAAATGGTTGATGTGCCATAAAAACAGAAGGTACCACCACAATAAATTATGTTAAACTTGAGATTTCTTTCGATGATTTTCGAGACGAATCTTCATCCTGGAGTTAAAATTGTTTTCGTTATAGGTAGGTAGTCCTATTTATGTATAGTAGTTAAGAATTTATAGTCTTAGTTATAAATATACAAGTTTATATTTAATTAGTCATAGTTATAAAGTCAAATTTTATTGCATTTTAAGTGAATAGGTTCTTGATGTGGTGGATCTTTTAATCCAGTGCCACAGAATCAACCGCCCGTTTCTGGTACCTACCGTATAGCATATAAATACAATACTCGCGAAATTCTTGTTCCCTTATTTTACGATTCAGGAGGAGAGACCTCCAAAAGTGATGATATGAAGAAAATGGGAGAGTACATTTTCTTCATATCATTGGAAGTCACTGGGAATACTCTCTGAACTTAGTGAAATATGTTGAGGTTTTTCATCAACATCGTGTCAGTCAATTTGTGCACCAACTAATTCCCATAAAAAAATCATGTAAGTACCTAAGTTCTCACTCGCTTTTTCACAGGTGTTCATTAATTTCATATTACGTAAATGAAAATAATGCTCATGATGGCCTCCAGATCAACAATCAATTCCATTACACTAAGTTTCTTTTGTTTGCTATTTTCGTTATAGTATTTACCCTGCACATGTAGGTAAATATCTATTGTCACGACTAGTCACTCCTTGGAGGCTCTGGTCCGTCTAATTTCCTGAAAAATCGTCCCGCAGCCCTGAACTATCCCTCATCCTCATGACTTATGACCGTCATATTTTAGTTCGTGCCCTTCCGTGTAATAAGTAGCTCATTTACCTTCATTCATCTCCAGCGCCGCTACCCAGCTGGTAGGCAATTTCGGAGATTCCCATGGCTCTAAGCTATGGCGTTTTCAAAATGCTCTGCGAAAATAACTGTATTATGCTTGGGAAGAATACGCTGTAGGTTCTAAGAAGTTATTTTCACGAAGTGCATCATGATGTCATCAATATTCCCATAATCATCATATACCCATGATAATGGTTTCTATACATGTATGAGGACAAACCATCAAGAATTTCAGACCTCCCCAGGTCAATTATTTGAGGGGAATACTAAGCAAAATTATTAAAAAACTACTGGTACATACTAGGAAACTCCTCAACAAGAAACTCACAAAAGAATCGCGTTTTTGATCGGTTTCCCGCCCGGGGTGGAAACTTGTCAAAACGTCATGTACGAGCAACTCATCTAAAAATGGATTCCAATTATGACTTTCCTTTCGGTGCTTTCACGTTACGAGCTTTTGATCAGTTTCCAGAGGGAACAGGGAAACTTAAAAAATAATTGTAAACTAGTTTTATCTTCCAAATATTATATCCTAATATTCGATTTTTTATTCTTGACGACGTTCCATCCAATCAATTTTAACTAGTGTCCCACCCTTTGAAGAAACTCCTAAAAAAAGTCAGGTCACGTTTTTTGATGTGTTTCCTTCCGATGAGTTTGTAGGACCCAAAAAATTTCGTTTTCAGCACATTCTTGAGCGATCACCCGAAATCTTTCTATAAGGGTTTTGATAAAATTCACAAAATTTATTATTTCACAAGTAAAACCAACAACCTCTCAAATTTAGGAAAATATTCTGGGTTCCGAAATCATTGTTTAACCCCACAAAAAAAGCAATTTTTTTGGTTTCTGTTGGAGAGGAGAGTAGTGGGAAGCCTCGCACCAGATGTTTATATAAATGTAAAACTGCGAAACTGTTGGAATTTCGCTGAATCTCAACTATTTCTTAATAGCAAATACAGCCGACTGATTCTAGTACTCAAACTAGGATTTCCTACTGCGGTAAATAGGTAGGTTAAGACTTCTATTATTGTTCATAGTGCAAAAGACCTAGATGAGTGGCATTCATTGACTCAGCACCCAGCATTATCTCCTAGCTAGACTGTCTTTAAAATAATGACGTTTAAAATCAGGGAAAATGGATATGTGGAGAAGCAGTACCCTCCTCCTTGTTTCAGGGATGAATGCCCTAGCAAAGAGACCACAAGAGTCAACCTGAAGCTAGTAAGAAATTTTTGATCCTTCATCGTCAGGAACCAGACAGGTGGATTTAATTTAAAATAGCCTTGTAAATAAAAATTATGGTAATGAATTAAATACATGGCATCATCTGGGCTCTTCAAATTTGATTGACAAATTAGTTTGAAAATTGGTGTCTGAGACAATTCAGATTGCACATGAGGGTGACTATTGATCCGGTATTGATGAAATTCAGAAGCTGCGAAAAATCTCTGGGAATTCAATTATAATCTGGTGTTGGAGGCTACTGGCTTCCATTATCTCTTATACTCGAACTGCCTTATCTCCATCATTTTAATAGAGCGAACCCTGACAATTATTTCAAATTACACTCCTAACACTCGGGAATATTATTGTCCATTATTGAAGTGAGGAAAGCAAGAATAGGGCTTACCACGAGTAAACCCGCTTCAGTATCCTTCAGTGAAGTAGACAGTAGAAATTATATAGATGTATAAGCTAGGAGATGGGGAGAAGGGAACCGCCTGTTATATTACGTAGGTACATCCGCGCTATTGTTCACCTGAGAGATACCGAGTCTTTGACGTCCCCTTTCACTTTCGGGGATCCTTCGGACGGTGCCTCCTTGTCAAGTAGAAATACCTTGTTATAGTTGACCTCACCCTAACGGGATTCCTAAACAAGTCTCCTATTCAAGTTCTGATCCTCTTTCTCCGATATAAGTTCTCCCGGCAGCTTCGTAGCGTTACTGCGTACTATTATTATACCTACTGAAGTAAAACGCTACAATTCTCTCAGTAAGAGTATATAATTAGTATCGGCTTGGTGGTGCCTGAAATTTCCATGCTAGAAGCTTCTCATACTATTGAAACATCACCTGGCGATGAAAAATGATAACACGCCTGTCTAGTGGTCAAATTTACCCTAATGTCGGGGGTGAAGGACCGTCGATTCTAAGTGCAAGAGAATGGTGAGAGTATATTCTCCCTATAACCTGGCCAGGAACTCACCCATCATTTTGCATAAAACTCATCAAAATCGGTGTTGCCGTTCGAGAGGAGTTGGGGGTTATAAACAGACACATTACCAAATTGGTAAACCGGACCAAAAAATAATAATGTGTTTTGGCTTCGAGCGATGCGTAAAATCCTGATGACCAGTTGATTGGTATGCCGACTTGATAACACGAAGGTTAACAAATCCGATATGAAGGAAGCAAATGATTTGTATACCGATATACCGGAGGCACAAATAAGTCTGAAGTGAGAGGGCAGCAGCGATTTCCATGCATATTATTTAATGGGAAACTCTTCATTGCAATTTTAGTGGAAGTCTGTCAATTATTTTGTATTGGAGAATTTAGAAGAGATTTTTGTTCTTTGTCAATTTGCCCTGTTTTCAGCCAAATTCTTACTTCCACTGTCCGCTTCAGGAAAATCCTGACCAACTGTTATGAATTTGGTTATTCACTGTAAATAATTATTTTAGACTTGACTTAACAGATCAAGTCATTATATTTGGTGAAAAAAAAAGAAAGAAAAAACTTCTCGCTATGGACCACTTACGTTCCGCAAATTGTATTTTTACGGGCGCTACGAGTTGTGTTTCATCTGCGGTGAGAACCGTCCCATTATTTCCACAGTTGAAACCTTGACAGGCGCCTAGCACTCAAGCGTTGCGGGTTGAGCATAACCTCTTCTTGTATTGTCTCCATCGCAATCTTCTCTCTCCCTATCAACTAAAATCCAATTACTGTTTTTATCTTCTCCCTTTTCCTTATTGTTTGAAAACAAATCATGAATATTTTTCGATTTTTCCTCATTCGAACATTCTTGGTATTAAGAAATATTGGTTTTGGAATAATCCATTAATTTTGGTGTAGATGTGGTTGCACTATGAAAAAGAAAATTATCTGTACATTAACACTTCTACTGAGAAAAATATTATCTTAGTTACATAATAGGTAGATATTCTATTGGGATACCAGGCGCGTAGCCAGAACCGACCCTTGGAGGGGGGGTCTATTATGGCCAGTTTAATTATTTATTAACAATGACCACAAAACGATAATGATTTTCAATAAAAAAATCTACTTCAATATTTCTTCAATTTGGTACATTTTTATTACATGTGATATTATGTATGGCGACTTCGTTTTTTCTTTATTCATAAGCTGAGCTGATTTCTACACGTAATATTGTAGCTGATATATATATTATCAGTACTATTGTAACATGTAACTAGTAGACTATGGCGAGAGAAGGAATTAGGGGTGTAAAATATATAGATTGAAGTCAGCGGAAATCGTGTAATGACTTCTGGACGGTAAAAACGTGTGCCTTCCGATAGGTACTGAAAATTCCATAGTTATCTTAGACTTTCCTGGAGGGTATTGGCTCCTTGTGCAGTATGTCTGATTTATGTGATTCATATTGAAAAAATTTGTAAATTAACTATCGGTTGTACTGCACATTTATGTAATTTGGCATTAGTGTTATAAAAATCATTAAAAAGCCTCTTTTCGTGGAGTCCGTTAATAATCCGAATCCGTGGAATAATTCATTCAAGTATGTCATAAAAATCGAATTTAATTAAAATGGGATTTTGGTAGGTACCGACCTGTTAAATCCAGAATTAATGTTATGGACGTCGACCATAAGCTCCATCCTAGCTGGATAGCAGTTGGAGAATGAATACATTTTTTTATACTGTATGGAAGAAGAAGATCAGGTTTTTTTTATAGCTTGGGGGGCTCTCAACCAAAAAATCAAGAGGTGTTTTCCACTTCGTACTATGCGTTACATTTAAAAAGTAGGAAAGTATGAAGGTTAGTATTAGTATTGCTCAGTTAGGGGCTTTTGGCTGTAACCGACCCTCCATAAGCTCCCTGCTAGGTGGAGGTATAATTCTGCAGAGGCTGGATACTTGCTTGGGGGTCTTTCGACCAAAAAGCGCGAGGTTGTTTTCCACCTCATTTAGTTGTCTCCTCATTAGTCCGGATGAATTGGTCGGCGGGGTCGCAAGAGAAACGGGCTGCCACGAGGGTCCTTCAAACCACCTCTCGGCCTTCACGAACCTTTTAGAAGTCGCGAGCACAACCCGCAGCTAAACTGTCATCCTCACTGTCACAACACGCTGTCTCTGCACTGTCCTTCTTAATTGAAAATGAATGAAGAGAATCCTTACACCAGCGTAAAGATACTAGAATTCACGAGTTTCCAAATATAATATTCTGCCTGTGTAGCTGGAAGGCACCTACCTACTGTAATAATAGTAGCACTGCGTCTTACTATCGGAGAATGAACGCATGTATTAATTTTCTTCCTTATACAACAATGATTTGGTACCTTTTCTCATATTCTACGTTCACATCCCTGAAAAAAACGTATTTGCAGACCCACTAGAATACATTGGGTGCATGTTGGCTGCTTATTAAATTAATCAATTTTCTTTTCTTTTCTGTTATAGGTGAGATGCCATGACGTAGCTATGTTTTGTCCGTAAGTAGTATCTACATAGTGTAATGATAGATACCTAATGCAATGACATTTTTGTGCTATGTCTATTGTGACTGTAAATGACTATTTGGCTCGATGAAGTTTGTCGACCATGGTATTGTTTTGTCGTCCAATAGTTGGAATTCGGCCAGTCTCGAATGTATCTCTGTACGGGAGACCATCTCGATGTTCCCGAAGGCTCGAAAAAGCACCCCAGTGTTCCCCTAGGAAGTTGGTGTAGATGTTCCCGGGTCTCCCGAGTGTTCCCCTAGCGCGCGTTACGATTCAGGCCTCGATGTTCCGAGTAACCTGAGTGTTCCCATATTGAGAATGTTCCCCTCTTCATCGGAATCTGCTGAAATGACAAAATCCTCTCCTCTCTTAGTGCGCACAACCATATTTCGGAAGTATTGGATTTCGTTTTCTTTTTTTCTGTAAGCAATACGTTTTAAATTGCTCAACCCTTGTCAGTGACATCGTCGATATTTATGAAATTTTAGATAGATTAGTCCTAACCTTGGATGGGAGAGCAGAAAATTCCTTATCAATTTTCCTGTCAATTTTTCGGTAATTTTCTTTTCGTAGTTCCTCATGGAAATTTGCAGTTTTTTTTTTTAAATTAATGTGGGTGGGAACACCTCAAGATCATCTCGCATTATTTTTTCCCAAGTCGATATTTCAAACAGGGAAGACGGAAATTAAAGGTAAGTGCGGGAGAGTCGCCCGCGTCAATGTGTTCCTTATAGGAACCCGGGCTAGGGAAGGACCACTAGCATAAGTCATGTTTGCAGTTGGATGGCCTTAGTAGCGTAATTCCCGCATTGTCGAGGTTCGGGAACACTGAGACTAACCAGCTCGTAGGCGATCGGAACATTGCGGCTACTCTTATCGCAGTGAGGAAAAGTGAACGGGAACACTCAGGCGTAAGTACTTTCACCTAATGTTCCGCACCGGAACACTGGAGCCGTCGCCCCTCTGTACAGAGAGCATACCAAAATGTATAAATATGTACTCTATATTTCAAACTGTTATCCCAAGCCTACCCGGGTAGCAAACACAATGTGTGTAGTCTAAGGATAGACGTAGTATCTTATCTCAAAAAGGAATGTAGTCTAAGGATAGAGATAGTATCTTATCTCAACAAAGGAATGTGGTCTGAGGATAGAGATAGTATCTTATCTTAACAGAAGGTGTAGGAAGGATAGAGATAGGACATTATCCCAACAGAGGGATGTTCTTCCCATATACCATGTGCGGTTTCAACTTTCCCTTCGACTGGCTTTATGATTTTTTTTATTGTGAGAGCTGTCTATCTGAGGACAACTGTACAAGCCAGTTTGTCATCAGCTGCACGGTAGAAAAAAACGCTGCAAATTATTACACAACGGGTTATTATTTTCTGTACAAATCGCCCATCTACAAAGATCCTATTGACATAAAATACCCACTTATCGCGAGGTTCACAATCATCTCTTGGCGACACTGAGTAGGTAGGTACCTTCTTGTAATTATTATTATCGGAGAGTTGTATCATTCATTCTTAACTCTCGAACGCCTATAGTCCCCCTCAGGGGACACGTTTTCAAAAAGCCCCTCCTTTTTTATTAATCGACTAACATGAATGTTTCTTCTTGTCCTTCCTTGTCTGAAGCATGTAGAACAAGGAGAAAAAAACGGAAGTTGAATTAGTTAATAATCTGCTGATTTATAACCTTTCAAACAGCATAACCTCCTTCAATTTCTTCGCCTGCCGACTTGTACTCCTAATTTTCGTAATAATGCCCGAAAAACAGTAAGTTTAGACTATATTCCTGTTTCTCCATACTCTATGGATGTTTCTGTGAGTGACTAACCACAAAGGACAAGAAATATTCCAAGCATGATTCTCTGAGCTCATCTCGAAAATCACTGTCCCCTGTAGGGGACTACAGGCATTGGGATTACAGCTCGTCAAGGAGTGGGTAAAAAGTAATCAGCCAATTGTGTGTCCTAGATATGTGTAAATTTTGTATTCATTTCATTTCCGTTTTCGTGTGCTTTTGTTCATTTACTTCTGGGTCAGTGTTATAATATCTGTGTTACTAGCTAATCAAATGTTCAAGTGTTTTGTGACCT
>JAEMON010000003.1:12936878-12954110 GCA_030264115.1 Lygus lineolaris | reverse complement strand
AAAAAAATCAAATGGCGGCTATTGTGGGTGGTTGATTCTACAAAAATTTACGTTTTGTGTGTACTGGTTGCATGTACATTGATTTACTCACAATTAGGGCCCACAATATTTGGATTTTTTGATGTGCTGAATAACTCTGGAAGTCGTGTTGGTAGATTACAAATTTACAAAGTCTTCAATTTAATTTCACCAACTCGAATAATGCCCAACAATGAGTGCAGTTCTATTGTGTTCCCAGTCAGTTTGTCCATGTAAGCACAACTAAGTATCTTTTGTTTCAACCGCTCCCTCGAAATGATCCTGCATTGTACCCGTCAAATCTTCGAAAATCCCGCCCTCTCTCGTCTCAAGTGAATTATTTTACGGTCCCTCGGATCTGTTTCTCTCGTAGCTCTCAAACTTCGAAGGGAAAATCCAAACAGCCAACCGCAAACTTGTATCATTAGAAGTTTACGGTGCATCGGAGGAGCTTTCCCGGTGAAAATTAGCGTCAGTTCATCGGGGCACGAGAGTCTGAGGGAATTAGTGCTCGGTATCTCCAAGAGAAGAGCCGGTACGCAAAGAGGGCTCTTCTTGAGTGCCAGATGGAGTTTTCAATGCCAAGTTCCGCCGTATTATGCCACCGAGATGGTCTTGTCGAGTGTTTCAATTAATTAAAATGAAGTTGTAAGATCCACAAGAATCCTTCCTTCAAGTGCCGCCATGTTTCTCAAAAGTTTCGATTGGGTGCGGCGAATTTCTCGGGAGGATGAAATTAGTTATCACGAGTTCGCCTTCAAAGTTGAAGGCCGGAAATATTACTCGACTGTTCCACCATTTTCATAATAAATGCTCAAAAAATGATCTGCGTGTATTTTGTACAGAATGAATAGGTGTACGTAACGGAGTCCGCGTCGTTTCTCCGTAAAACTGCAATGTTTTTCTTAACAATTCTCTCTCTCTCTCTCTCTCTTCAGTTCTCTTGTAGTTTAGTTGATCAACTTAGAAACCCTAATTATAGAATTTTTGAAAAATGCAGCCTTATGCCGCCCGCAGCAATTTTCTTAGTTACCATTTGGTGAGTAGGCTCCATTTTGGGTATATTTGGCCCTCGAAAATTGGCATTTAATTCAGTCAGATCTAAGGGATGGAAAATGTAAGAGTTAATTTTCATAACGCCTTGGATCACACAATTTTCATTTATGTGAGATTTTAAATAGTTTTCGATTTTCAGAATCACTGAGCATCTTACGGCGAGTGCTTAGGCGGTGACCAGAAAAAACGAGAATACGATATGTTGAAGGTGGGCAAGTTTTCGCTGGTTACCTACCACAAAACTGAAGACGTCTGACAAATGAAAGGTCCCTGGTTAGCTGAGTCTGAAATAATTGTGCTCCTTTATAGATCAGCTTATGGTCGAAAATTGAGCTTCCAGTTCAAGCTGAGTCGGGAACTGACTGAGCTCACGCAGTTCAGGTAGTTTTTGTGACCACAGACCTCCAATGATCTACGCAAATAATATTATCAACACCGAAAAATAATAAACCGTTGTGATGATTTTCAGCATTTTAGATGGAAACCTATTGCCTCCCCTCAATTAATCAACCCGATATCTACTTTATAAATAGCAGACATAAGGAACTCGGCACTATTCTTAACCCTCACCAAACCCCGTAAAATTAGGCTCGATTCAACGTCATGTTCTCAATCCCACCATAATAGTCCATTTCTACCTAACTAAGGGTCCACGACTTCCTTTCCACACTACGATAGATAGGTAGGTTTTCCTGCCGAAAATTCAAGAGAGAATACTGTAAACTTTGACAGTCAAATTCTGTTTGTTTATTGAGAGCTTGTTACACCACTATTCCCTTCCAGGCATAAATTACTCATTTTTCAATAACTTATTGATAACTTGAATATGTTTCATGCTTAAGGTCAAGGACAGCTAATCGTTCCCACTGTTTTGTGGATTGAAGTGAAAATGATCCCGGGTAGGCGAATCCATCAGGAAACATACCACTTTTCATCGCGAAATTGTATTCAGTTTGACCAAAATTTGAGAATGTTAGTAACGTCACAGCTTCAACTCACAATGACTCATCATTTTCAGTCCCAGATGATGGGGCGAAACACTTTTAAAGGGCCCTATATTCTTCGGATGCGTGCCCCCTGACCATCAGTGACCTATAGAAGGGCCTAAGCCAAATTTTGGGAATGAGTTTGTCTTGTATTTCAAGGCAGTACAGTTCGTGACAACATCTTCCAAGAGCATTGCCGAAACTGTCCCGAATCAAGGATGATCGAGTGTTGTAATTCTTCGGAACAGCCCTGAAAAAGAAATCTACTCGCTGTGCCAAGTCGATAATGGGTAATACCTACCCACTATTTTTCGGGAGAGAGAAAAAAAAAGGCGCCGCGCCGTGTCAAAAGAGGATTCTGAAACGTTTGGAAACAGAAATCGGATACCTAGTCCTTGGAGATATCTGGGTGGCCACGGGCTCCTGAGCACGGAAAACTGTTATTGGACAAACAGGCGGTGGAAGGCTGGATTTAATCCGGGCGTTTCACCGCAAAGAGGTTGCGGGGACCAAGTAGTGAAGAAACTGCGCGGCGATCTGAAGAACTAGCAAGAAATTTCATTGGTGACGGCCCTTTTCAACGACCGGGAGAGTGATTCGGCTTTTTAATAGGAGCTTGGACGGAAGCACTTTGCCTGATATTACGTTCTGATTTCATCGGTATTGATGACTGGAAATAATTAATTGTGAAAAAACAATACATTTCTGAACGGATTAAGGCAGTGTTTGAAGGAATATAGACTAGGAAGGTGTATGTGGCTTATCTCATCTGCATCAGATTTTGTTGGAATTTTCAAATATAGTAGGGGTTAGGCCATAGATGGACCCAAGATGAAGATAATACCAATCAGACCAATGGTAGTAGTTCACACTCAAACTAAAACCGTAAGTTTACGTTGCAGATAGATGTTTTTGTGTGCGTATGTACCCTGTGTACCCGATTGCGACAAGACTGAAATTCCTAGAAGCTAGATTTCTATACACAAAAGGAAACTCCTGCAGAAATCGCCGATTTTCCAATTATTATGGGAAATACGAGGTACAATAGGCGAATAACAACTAGTTTTTTATACTGTTTATAATAGGTACATAGATACCCATGATATCCAGTACACCCCTCATCTACAGGAAAATGCTCTCAGATATATTTAGCTTCAAATCACCCCATAATAGAATTTTTGGATCTATAAAAGTAAAGAAAGTAATGTGAAGCCAGATGTTATTAAATGTAAATTTCAATTATTTTTAGTCGATTTGAAAATTGGTTCATTAGGTTGTATACCATATTGCAATTTTAGATTTCCCCTCATTTTACCGCGAGTCTGTACTGTAGAGGGGTGGGGGGAAGTAATTGTTATGGCTGATTTTGTAATTCTGCGGGGAAATTAGATTAGAGCACCTGCCATGCTGATTGTCTTGGTTCGATCTGGTGATCCATTGGACCCGATAACCGGAACTCATCGACACCTGAGGCGGAAGTGTTGCTGCCTTGGAGGTTTAAAAGGCGCTCTCAACTACGACACAGCTCCCTGGCTCAAGGTCTCCTTCAGAAATCCACCAACGAGCCATCAGGTGCTGAGGGTCGAGACCAGCTCCCCCTCCGCACACTACGAATCCATCGAAGGCCTTTTTGCCCACCTTCCCGCAACCTTATGGGCTTTCTAGTGAAAGTGGAGGCTTGACCCGCTAACCCACTTGCGACGGGCGGCCGAGAGCGAAAGTGGCACAGTCGAGACTGACATTGGTACGACCTCTGCCACCCACCCCCGTCATTCCCTCACTGCCATCATCATCCTCCACACTCAAGAAACTTTGTTCTGCTAAATTATGATGATTAGGTTCTGCAATGAAAAGGAGAAACCTCTCAAGTCCAGTTTTGGAGAATTTGGGATTTTCACATATCCCCTCTATTTTCGACCTGCTCTTTCTGATGGTGGAGTCAGAATTTCAAATTTCGGCTCGAAAGTGGGGGTAATTTGGATCGTCAAAATGCAACAACTGGTCATTTTTGGGGAGAAAGGACTCATCTACATAATTTTCAGGTAAAACGACTCAACTTTTGTTCTAAAACCACTCAACCTTATGTTTATTAAATAAACGACCGCAAAACTTGTGAACGTTGTTGAGGAGAAACGACTCAAGTCGCCAAAAATAGCCGTGAGTCGTTTCTCCTCCAAATGTTTAACGAAATTTGGCTTCAGATTTTGCGTGAGTCGTCGGATCGACATTTCGGAGACGTTTCTCCAGAAAATGTTGACACAGCTGACCAAGCATGAGTCTTCTGTCACAGAAAAATTAGGCGGAAATCAGCTGCTTTATTATTATTATTTTTTTTTTTCAAAGAAAAATCTGGAATTTTTCTCAGTTGAAGTTGAGTCGTTTCTCGGTTTCTCTTAAAAAAAATGACGTGGGAGGACTCAATTGTGTGGAGAGTGGAGACGTTTCTCTTTCTTCTGAACACAACTCTCCACCGAACGTGGATTATGTTGAGGTAAAACGACTCTCAGCGAGCTGTGTCGTTTCACCTTAACAAACACCCACAAAAATTATATATGACTGAAAATTATACGTGAAAAAATACTTAACTTCCATTAATCGATTGAAACAATCGTTTTTTTCGATTTCTTTGGATCGCTGTGAGCATTCGATGTCCCTGAAAAAGAATCAGATCGATAGGAGCTATAGGAGGTTAACGACACGGGGGTTTATATGAAGAACTTTGAAGCTAATTTCTGAAAAACTTGATTTTTGGACTTGAGACGTTTCTCCTTAACATGGCACGGTTCCCACTCCTGGAGATTTGTTTGATGATAAAAAAAGGCGCTAAGAGAATGTTTGGTTCTGTTTCCATGGTACCCGAAAGGTGTTTTTAAGCTGAAGTCATCGTACTCTACTGCAGCGCCTCTGATGTCCGGACCTGAGGGAAGATGCAATTCGGAAGTTGAACGAGCTGTGGGGTTCTTTTTCTGTGTCTCTGAAAATGCCTATTTCGGAGTGGCATCAGATAGTTTATGGTCTTTTATCTTACGGTGGATACACTTATTTTTCCATCGTCACATGTTCTATGAGCCTGCCTCGCGGCCCCAATCTGCAATTATAGTAAGAAGGATGTGACTTCCCTACGTCGAGGCTACTGCGCATTGAACGGCCTCCAACATTTTCCTCTTAGTCGCAGCACCATCCATTATCTTGTAACACCCTCACATAAGTCGTATTGAGACCATAGCATCTATACCTATGTCAATTGTTCTTCCTCACTACCGTTCGTACGAGAAATGAAAACAATTTGTGTCCTCCAAAATCGAAATTTCCACTTGCGTTTCAGAACTTTCTTTCTACGGTTTTTCAAAGTTTGTGTACCCGCGGACCCGCCCAGGCAGAAGGTACCCAGTGACTTCACTAGCGACGCAAGCTTTGAAAAATAGTAGAAAGAACACTACTCATCATTGGAGAGTGCGGTTGGTGTAAAAAATATCAGTATAAAATCTTCTTTCAATTAAAAAAAAAATAATAAAATAAAATAAAAACACGTGGGCACCCCTCATTATTTCGCGCTGCTCTTTCACGAGTTGATAAACCCGACTTCGCTATGACTGTGAGTTAGGTAGGTATCAGGCACTTCATCTCGGAACAGTCAATTTATTGATTTTAGAAGAGACTTCAATACATGTTGTATAGTAATATTTTTCATTTTTTTAAAAGTCACATTATCAAACAGAATTATTTTAGAAATATTACTTGCGCAGGATTGTGAAAAATAATTCTGAACAAAGAGACTCAGAAGGAATATTACAGGACACTACCAATACTGGAAGGTCTAAGTGAGTGTTTTCATCAGTCGCTCTATTTTTGGGCGTCTTGGAATTGGAATGCGCCTGCTGCTCTGGCCTAAGCACCTTTTGGCCAAGGATATTTTCGTTCTGCCCATAAAAGAACCCACAGAAGAGGCTAAGGAAGGAGTAAGTTGGCCTTTAGTATTGTCTTGTGAGGAAACTCTAAGGTCAACGGCGAGGCCGTGAGAAATGAGGGGAACGTGAGTCTTGAAGGCGGGTTTCGCTCGAACGGCGCAATCTGTCACCAAGCGGTTCTGTTTTTACCGCACACAGCACCTCGTGCTTCTAAGATGTTTTCGGTTTGCTCATAAAATGTATTGTCCCTAAATGTGCGTGATTTTTTGTTTGCTTGAAGAATTGAAAATCGACGGCTAAGAACGAGCATGACATAACTCAAAATCCCTAACTTTTCAGGAGAAGGAAAAAACTGATTCCCTGACTACTCATAACGAAAAATTTATCTTCTACATTTGTTCATATCTAACTCAGGATCATCAGTTAGAGAAAGAATTCAAAAAGTAAATTCTTCGTTATAAGTGGTCATTGAATCAGTTTCTTCCCTCTCCTGAAAAGTTAGGGATATTAAGTTATGTCATACTGGTTCTTAGTCGTCGAAATGTGATATTCGAAGTAGGCATGTTGGATTACATTTTTTTAGAAGTCGGAATAAGCGCCCTCGTAAACTTTTAGTTACAATGAAGAAATCATTAAAATCAAATTGAAAATTTCCATATTGAAGCCAGACCCCTCCATATTAATTGAGATGTTCCCTTGCTCTTCATTCTTTCTATTTGGACAGGTACCTATAGTCTGTATATTTCAGTCTGTAAAAATATATAGTCAGGTGATGAGTCTGTGACTGTAAAGTCAGGAGTAAAATTAGACTTCGTGGCATAGGCCTATTCCAATTTGATTTTATTAATTTGTTCATTGTAACAAAAACTTTACGGTTCAAGTTCAACTCGAATATTTCAGCTGCGCAGAACCTTCTGCCATCAATCATGTCGATTTTTCGTATGAGAGTGTGCGCAGAAGGTTCTGAGCAGCTAAAATATTCGAGTTGAACTTGATTCGTTAGTTGGAACGAACCTATAAACAAGCAATAATTACTATCAGTACACATACAGTATATATCTGCATTCTGCTATAGAATATTATCGTTGTGACAATATCAATTTAATTACGATTTACTGCTACGTCGCAGGATTCGTCGTTGATGTTGGTATATAAATATTTATATTATAGGCAGACGATACGCCGTTTTTTCCTCAACTTCCGTAGAAAGTTGCCAACATCCAACCGCTTTCACTTTCATAACAACTACCAGCTCATCGCTCTCAACTGAAAGACCTTCTTCATGAATATCAAAGCATTATTTTAGTTAATCATTACCTATCTATTTGTGCAATTACGATCTCCGATTACAATTAATTGTACTGCTCATAATCAAAATTCATTATCATCATCCACATCAATAATAACTTTAGTTTTCTATTCTGTTTCAGGTGAGAAGATGGAGCTCTGGGTTTCCTAGTGTGAGTGATTAGTGAGTCTGTTACTTAGTCGTTGTGAGTAGGTAAACGACAAATCTATATGAATGACTCTATAAGGAACCATTTATAACTATTTTCCTTAACTACTTAGGATACTACTATACCATAAATATTGTTCGGGTAAGGGTAGGTTTTCTGGCATACTTAGGCACAGACTTTTTTTTCAATATTATTTTTTATCTTTGTTAGATAGGTTTGTGCGCGGGAATTTACGAGCAAAACACTGACTGGGTTTTAAAATCGTTATTTTATATGGGCGAAGATTTGGGTTAGCTCATTTTGTTGATAGTTAGTAGAGTTTTGTCTAACATTTTCGTTTTTTATTTTGGATAATGTGTGAATTGAGGCTCCTCTAAACTCGCTGTTGTACTTTTAAAGGTCGTAGACCTCGATAATCTAAGTTAAAAAAATTTAATAATAATACAATAACAACTAATCCAATAAATAATAATCTTAATATTAATAATAATAATCGTAATAAATAATCTAATAAAACTGAATCCGTCCGCGGCGCTTTGTATTATTACCATTGACCAAAATTAATTAAATGTGTGATTCATTAATAACACATTTAACATTTAAAAGTAGTAGGTCCTATTTGGGGTTTAGTTGTGCATCGACGCATCGAATTATAAGTTACGTACTGTCAGTCGTCTCCAAGCGATGGAAAATAGAGGATGCCATTTCCTTGCCCTAACTGTCAATGGGGAGGAATGAGCTTTTCAACGATTTTAAATATGTAGGTATTTTTCCATGTTTAGAATCGAATGATACCATCAGGGCTCCAGTACGAACAACCGTTTACCTACCCCCCATTAGAGCTTGAATGGAAAACAAAACAATAACACGATCGTGAACCTGAAATCGGGTTTCAAATGGCTGCAGTAGCAGGCCAAATCAAAATAGGTGCCTATTCAACTTTTCTCAATCGAGTTTCTTGTCATTTGATAGGCTTCCTCAGTTACCTTCTGGCTGACTTTTGTAAGTAAACAGAACTCTGATTAATATACCCAACAGGTATGTAACTTATTAGGTAGGTACCTATAGATCTCCAACTAACGTGATGAGCTCTAACACTGCGCCCTACCACGGAAAATTAGCAAGCGAACTTATCAATCCCTGTCAAAAAACCCGTAGGGATTTCTACGATGTAAGTTGGCAGTACTGCTCATTCCTATTTTCTCATTACCGCCATATTGCTTTTGCCTTGCTTGTGCGCTCTTGCCTTTTGACCATCTCGTTTTATCTTTCAATTTCAACAAACGCTTTTCCTTTTCAAGAGTTTTTTCAACTTGCGTAGATGCAGATAGAAGATGGGTAGATTTTTGTTAGCAATAAGCTATTTCAGAAGAAGGAAATAAGGAAACATTTCAGATGATAAGTAGTTCGGCCTTCGCAAGAAGAATGCGCTGTCGGAGCTCATTACATTAGCTGCTAATGTGTACCAACTTCTGTCCAAAAGAAAGGAGATTGTAAATTAGTGTTCCATTATCGACGGTAGGAACTGACCAATGGGAAAATTGTGATCTTCGCAGGTCGGTGATCTACCTATATTGTATAAAAATAATAATAAACCATGGTGTAATAAGAAGTTTGAAAAAGTTCTGGACAGCGTCCTATAGCTGGACTCAAAAGGGTAGTGAAATCGTGACGGGAGAGATGGCTCCAACAATAGGCACTGATAAGGTCACTCACAAGACAAACTACCGCCTGTTACACAATTTCTGTTAATGAGTATCAACAGTTCAAGAACAGTTTATTCTTGATCCGACTGAATCTCAAGCATTCTAATGTAACAAATGAAGTCATTATTGGTTACATACAATTAGTGAATCATGGATTCATCCGCAGTACCGCTGACTTTTTCGAAAACCTACGTTGCAAAATAGTGTCACAAAAGCACGCCAAATCAAAAATTAGGCCACTATTATTTTTTCAGAGCTAGTTCAGGGAGATATGTATCAAGAGAAGATGTAGTGAAAAATTGACAATAATCGGGCTGATTATTTTGTTTTTGAGGTCGCTGAAGACGGTTCAACCATTAGTTTTTCACTCCGATCAAGATATCTTTCAAGATTTGGGAAAAAATGGGAAATTTTCACATTTAATGCCTGAAATTGGAAGGTTGAAATTGCCTAAAGGTTGGATTGCCTGAAATTGTTTGAATTTATTGCAAGATACGAGTGAAATACCAAAATGATGCAAATGCAAAAAAAAAACATGAATATTACGGGTAACGGGTCCAATGGCTCATGAAACTGAGTCTTGGGGTAAATTTCCAGTTTCTAAGCTTGGAATACTTCAATAATTGAATCAAATTAATGAGGTCCTCCTATTCCTCTAGCCTGGAAACTTTCTTATGAAAAAACCCTTAAATCAGACATAATTCAGGGCTCGGCAAAAAGTTTAGAAACTTGAGATTTTCCCTGACCTAGTGTACAATCGGGTCAGTCTAATAGGTACATCAACATCTCATGCTTATTAACATGCCTAAAAATTAAATTGAATACCTATTGATACCCTAGGTACAATTTATCGAAATTCTAGAATTGATATTCTAATTAAAATTAACAATAAGTTATATAAGGTTTAATACGCGAAGGTCCCTTCCAACTTGATAGTATTTCGAATTTATAGTATTCAGAACAGCCTCTCGCATACAAAAATGTAATCCATGATCTGCTGTCCATGATATATTATGAAGTTTTGATATATGTTTCACAAATTATGATCCAATGAATAGCATTCTTCAATCATTATTGACGCGATATCTGTATGTGTGTCTATGTGTAGGTGTGTGTAGCAAAATATACATGAAAATAACGTACTGGTCGGCCAGGAGGTTGCATATTATAGGCAGTTTATGGTTTTAGAAAGCGAAATGTGTCATCAATCTTCTTGAATATTCAACGACCCATTCTACCATGACGGTACACTATTCATATTCGTGACAAATTCCCCCCAATTCCTCAGTTGACTCTCTCGCCCCCCGTTTTTCTCGTGAAACTCTGTTTTAACGCTTTGCTTTGTCGCCACTGTTTGGAGAAGTGGTTGAATAATAGAGCTTCGCGGGCAACCCCGCAACATTGTCTGCGACCTACTTCCCAGGTTCGGTCTAATAGCTCCAATATATTCACCGGTTACCGTAGCTCTCTAGGACGCTATTAGGGGAGGTTTGCCTTCTGCTTCGATGTAGTTTTGAGGACTCCCCCATTACCTGATGGGAGGTAAGGGTTCCGTTGAAAGCAGTCATTTCCCAATAAAATACCCCCTTAGGCTGGGACTACGACGATGATGCTCATGACTGTCGTTTTGTCCACTCTGTCCCATTTCCAGCCCCTTCATATGTTTTTCTTTCTCTCTAGACCACAAAAATGCTATCATCTTTCTCGCAAAATCATATAAATTATTTCTTTCTTGCAAAATCTGTTCTATTCATCCTTATCTAATGATGAAATACAATTTAGATAGGTATACATTCATTATATGCTGTAGCCTCACTCTTATAGTCATAGACATATCCATATATTGTTTGTGTTGTTTTGTATGATTTTGTTTGTGTTTGTTGTTGGTTTGCTTCAGTAAGTATACAAGAATATTCGACACTCCTAATTAATTACAGCAAAGGGCGAATTTCCTGCGATAGGATAATTTGTTGAATCGGGGTTTTCCCCTATGCGTTCCACGGCAACTTAATTATACCTCATGCGTTACGGTCGGGGAAAAGTAAATACCCAACGCGTTCCGGATGGGGAAAAGTCGTCCCAGTTGGTTTAGGAGGGAACTGGACCACCCCGCGTGGTTCTCAGGTCCAATCAATTCATCAATTTTTCGCCTGTATAATGGTACAGAGGATTTCAATATCGAATTCAGCGTGAAAAAAACAGTTGAAATTCATGTAAGCGTACCTATAACCATTTTTAACAAGCAAATTTTTCCCGAAACGTCTGATACTCGTAGATCCTCGGACGTGACTGAATCGAACTACCTACTCATGTGACCGAGAAAACGAAACTGACGAATATATATTTCCTGACGAATATATATTTCCTGACGTTAGTTCATTCATGTAAGAATCCATTTATATTCTTCAATATTGTTGAGAGTATTGCTAATAATTGCAACATTGTGAGGCCACAGAAAAATAGAGTTTACCCTCAACGCAGATCACAATAAACGAAAACACCGGGACGCACGGGTAAGATGCTCTGTTCATCATCGTATATAATCAATAAATCGCCTATTACTCCGCGGGACGCAGACTCAACGCGAGACCCAACCATTGATCACTAGATGAAGACACTAGAAGATCATTCAGTGCATCATCCTATAATAATTCGATGTTCCCTCTCGGTTTGTCTGCTTCTGAGGGTCTTTACTTTTTTTCTAGAAATTCACCAATCAATCCTGCACCTTCTGGTTCTTTAGCAGTGGACAAATCGATATCTCATCACCAATGGGATAGCCGATTTTCTTGCAATTGACAAATAATAATATCTTCAGAGAAACAAGATGTGATTGTGAATAGAAGGAAGAGAATGGGGTGCAAGTATAGGTAGTTAATCATTGGATCGTTTTACGTTAAGTTCATGTCGGGTGTTATGTCGTGATTATTGGTATGTAGATGTAACTCCCACTCACACCAAAATCATACTTTCTTGGGTACAAGAAAATAACCAGAATTTTATTTAAACAAAAAAAGATCATTCCAGAATTATTTAAAATCATTATTTAGAAATCATACTTGCTTACAAGAAACTGTACATTCCAAAGTTATTTCCTGTTTTTGTCTAACCTTTCCCTAATCTAGTTGTGGCTAATAGATGCTTACTATGGGTATGGGTATATATGTTGTTACCATACTGCCGTAATGAATGTTTAGGGTTCCAACTGCCCCATACTTGAAAGATTACGACTTCCATATCCTTCAAAGAGACTGCGCAACAATAGCGCTACAAACGTTCCTAAGGTGACGTACTTAAAGGGCCCCCGACACTGGCAAAAAAAAATGCGTTCAATATTTTGAGCAAAAATATCGTGAAAAATATTGAGCATAATTAATACTGAATGGTCGGGAGCCCTCGGACTCCATAAAAAGTATTGCACAATATTTCAGTGCCGATTCAACTCGCGATGGGAAACCCCTCACACCGCGACATCTTCAAAATATTGTGCACAATTTTTGCCATTGTGAGGGGCCCTTAAAGGTCAGTCTAGAATATCCTCAGCATAGATGCTTATAAGGGCACCGTATGAGCCCGAAAAAACCGCGAGATTACCCAAATCTCATTATACCTTCCCCCACCTTCCCTACCTATAAAGCAGGTAAGGAGCAATAAATTATAGGACTGTTCCAAGGAGCGGTGGTGCAAAATGAATGTTTTAGTTGCGCAGAACCTTCTGTGCACACTCTTGGTTCCGCACAGCTGAAAAGTTCGAATTGCACCTTCACCGATACTAGTTGGAAAGTCCTTATGAAACCAGATCACTCAGAGAGTTTTCTATGCGCTTCCAATAACGCCTCCCAACGGTTTCCCATAAGCTCAGGAACTTTTGTGGTTACTGCCCCATGTCTTTCCAGCAGTTAAAAAAAATCCACTCAATATTCGCTCGGAGCCAATTTTTGTCTTCACACTGGCGTTGCACTGTCGATATATTCTAAAACTTCTCACATCGATGTTTGAAGCCCATTTACCTCACATCGTGGCAAAGGAAATTACAAGAAAGGAGGTGTTTTGGTTCAGGGACCTTGAGATGCTGGCCAACACTCAAGGGTGTTCATTTTGGTGGGAACCCTAGCAACAGGGAGATGTGCAGGGAGGATCATTGTGGCCTGTCGAGCAGCGCATATGAAGCAGAAATTATGGAGCGGGCGCTGGCCTCCAGCAACCCCTTGTATCGGGTTCTGAACCATTTTTGTGTACTGTGCAGATAGGTATGACAACTGCTTCACCTAGACATCCACTTCGCGTACTTCATAAGATACTTAAAATGAGAGACTCTTTGATTGGTTTGAACTTGATGTGTGAGCTCTGTACTTTATGCAACCGCGGAGAACTCGAAGACGTTTCTTCATTTTGTGGGAGTTTGCCCGATCCTCATGGAGTTCCGGCTCTTGTTTCTTGAATGTAGATATATTGAACGCCTAGAGCTTGTAGAGATATTGAACGAAGAGTACCAGTAAGCTTCTTTTTCTAAATTTTGTAGAGCAGTGTGGAGTTATAAACTTGAACTCTTAAGAGAATTTAATTGATAGTCCATATCCTTTAGGTCTATTGCTGATTGGGAAATTCCAAGCTGACTTCCTATTTATCAATTTGAATTAATGAATAACCTGTAGGAATCTATCGGATCATGTAATGACACCTACGAGCCGCTCCGACAGACGCACATAATCATATTCTTTGTTATAATCTATTAGATAGTGTCGCAATTACTGTACTCAATCTTTGTTCACTGAATAAAGCATGTTTTCTCTCTCTCTAGTCGCTCTCTCTCGTAAAACTACTGTCCCACCGGAAATCGGTCACCCAAATACTCAGTTCATCCCACGGTTTGCCGGCATTTCCAACAAAGGAAATTCCTCAATGGGGAACCCCGTTCAAATTAAAATCTAGGACTCCGGAGAAGGAGACGAAACTATCTGGGTCGCAGGGTGTAGACGCAAGCGCGGCCGCCAAGGACGCCTCCATCCCTACTCTGTTCCCCTCTCACTCTCTCTCGATTCCATCATATCGTTATCTCTCTCTTTTTTTCTCTCTTGCAAACTCGACTGGTTTTAAAACATCTTCCATGACAAACTCCTCCCCTGACCCCTCTCCGCTTTGACCTTGCCTTCCCAACATCCAGTTTATTGATATCACCGTCTGTTTACACACCCTTGAATATAATTTTCTCTCCTATCATATTTACTTTTTCCGCGATTCAAACCTTCACCTCGCTCTCCAATGAAACTAGGGAAGAGAAATGAAAATGAAACACCCATAAAATATCCAGGAAAAGGAATGTTATGTCCAGTTTTACTACTTTCACGAGTTCATACGAATCCTCATTACCTTCACCACTGTTAATCGTAGTTTGACCCAATTACAACAAAACCATTATATAAATGTTTTATTACTAGCTATTAGGTACATCAGATCCAAAAGTTGTAGTGGACGCGTTTAGAACCACGATGGAACAACAAAACTCGGAATCGATGTCATAAAAGGAAGCCATGTTGGAACAAATTAATTGGCTAGAACATGAAGCATTGTTGGTATTGTTGCTTCCTAGTTAGCGGAAGCATTGTTGTCACATTTGACAAAATTTCGAGTCAAGTTGTTGTGGGCTTTTCTGAACAGATTTGGTTTTGTGTCTGTTTCTTCCAATTCAAAATAATATTAATTCCTATAATTAAATTCCTCAATAAACACTCTCAAGCACCTAACATCACTATTCATTGTCTGAAACTATTGTTAATTTAGATTTTCGAGTGCTCAAGAATCAACCTTTCGAATTACCAGATAAAAATCGTTGAAAATCGCTCGAATGTCTTGAACGTTTTCTTACATGAATTGTCGGCGTTAGAATTTTTTTACTGTTCTCTCAATGAAGAGGAATCATCGAAAATCTCGATGGAAGAAAGCGATTGAATGAATGGTAACGCGATATCTAAAATTGAAACAACGGGCCGGAGACAATGAGTAATTAGGCAAGAGACCTGGCAGGAGAGGTCGGCTATGATCAACCCTCAAACTCCCAATGCCAAACGTTTAGTGAGGTAACTGAAATGAGGTTCGTGCAAAACTAAGTTCTTTCTACATGAAACCAGAAGAAAATTATTTGCATCTCAAATTACCGAGTTGTACCCATCTTGAATGGTCGTTCACTATGGGAACCTCTAAGAAGTACTGATGTATCGATTATCAAATTTTAAATCGTGAAATTCACTATTAGATGGATGGAAATCTAGTGTTTCATTTTCTACCTCTCTGCCGATGCGACTGTATAGGGAAGCCTTATTTCATGTTTGGGCAGGAACATGTCGAGTCCTTACTTTTATTGCATGGATGTATAGAATCAATTAGTAAAAGTTTCACCGAAATTGGTCCATTAGGAACTGAGAAACCGAACTTTCTGGATATTCAAGTTTACGCTCGCGCTCCCCTATTTGGGGAGCGCTTAACCCAACCCTCACAATCCCTTTTTTTCCCCTTTATTTTGTATTACACCGAGTTTACAACTTATTAGTAATCCATTTTTGACCTAATTTACTACTCTTACTTACAAAACTAAGATACAGAACTTGTTTTGTCTGAATTTGAGAAACTATTGAATGTTCAAAATGTTGCATTACTTCATCACTTTCACTGAGCCAATTCATGAGGTTTCTTCCTTTTTAATCTTCGTAGCAGGTCGTCTACTTCTAGCAAATGGACAGCTTCACAATCCTTGACCATTTCACAACAATCGGAGCATGATTTTGTATATAGTTTTGTATGCGACGAGGAATTGACCACAGTGAGACCCATAGACATACACTGAACCAAAATTGTTCAGGAAGCTGGGAAACGTAAAGATCAAGTGGAAATTTTGATTTTGTAGTGTACAAAGCTTCTCACCATAGGTAGTGAGGAAGCATAGTCCCAAAATCAAATTTCCACTTGTTTCTTACGTTTCAAAGCTTTCTGAACAATTTTGGTGTAGTCTTCCTTGTCCCGGGCAAAACTGTTAGACATTATGGTATGAAATTTTCAGGGATTGTGCGAGGTAGCCCCTAGACGGTCCCCGTATCAAGTGTCAGACCACTAGTAACGTGTGCTCACACGTGAATTACATGAAACATCGGTTTCTCCGTTCCTAATTGACCGATTTTTTTTTTCTCACATATGCATGATATTTCTATTTTCTCGTTTTTATGGGGATTAGTTGTTGACGAACTTGGTTTTTGATCAATATGGAAAGTTAGAGGTGGGGCTAACCTACCTAGTTAAGAGCTTAATCCAAGATTGCCTACGCATTATGTCACAATTGAATCAAACTTGAAATTTGTTGTAATATGCATAACTTCGAAACCGCTATATTACCAATTTCGCCAAAATTGTCTATACGTTTATGTTTTAATAAAGTGTGGGGTATATTCATTTTATGTTCCATGCTGACCACCTAACTTGGCAGTCGTTGTCATCTTACATAAGCTTGGAGATCTGGGATCAGTGAGGATGCTTGGAGATGTTTCGCTTTCTGAATCCGAGCGAAGGCAAGACGGGCGATTAGGGGGATGGAAGGAGGCGAAGACCAAGTTAGAAAAGGATGACTCGGGAATCACCAGGAATGTGGGAGGGAGGAGTTGTTTCGGTTATCTCGGATGTGTCACGTCCCCTCCAGCCTCTGCCTTCCTTCAAACTTTCCCAGTTCTTGACCTGGCGTTCCACAAGTACTCCTCTACTTGTTAGACTTTTCCTGCTCGTCCTCATCTTCTTCAGACTCATCTACTTCTCGTCCTTTTTCAACATCGCACACGCACATGCAAAGTGGTTCCCAATGGAATGGACTTTTTTGGACGAAGTTGGGCTGCAAAATTATATCCCAACCCGTCAAAACTCACAGATTAACTAATCCGATTTCTACCGATTTTTGGAGGCTTTCTTATAATCAAAAATTGATGAAAACTCAGTGGATAGAATGAAAATAGAAGACAATAAATTATGGGTTGTGCACCAGTAGGTAAATGTTGAAAAAAAATCTACGTAGGTCTATTTTTCAACAGATTTTAAAAAACGCTGCAAATTATTACACAACGGT
>JAEMON010000003.1:12917021-12936868 GCA_030264115.1 Lygus lineolaris | reverse complement strand
ACCGTTGTGTAATAATTTGCAGCGTTTTGTAAATTATTATCATGATTCCTTATATTACTCTTTATGTTGGAGAAGCCCGTTTAGTTACCCTGAAGTACCCCAATGACATTGCTCTTTCACCGGAACGTATTTGTTTACTTTATTTCTCAGATGTGTTCCTTTGTGTCGAGGCCTACTTTTGTCTCTTTCGCAATGAAACGCAGCAAAATCTTCTCTAGAAAAAATGAAATAAAAACGGACGAAGAACCAGAAGCTTGACAAGGCTTCCGAGCTCGATATCATTTCCGCAAGGCATTTAGAACTGTCCTTGACAGACCCCTCGTGGCCATTAGCCAACTCAATGTTGAAACCATTTTGCGCGTAGGCCGAAATCTCTTGTTGGCTCATTCAGTGTTCAAACGGAAGGAACAATAGGATCCGATACACTGTTTTTGTGCTACTACAGCGCCTCTATAAATAATAATACTTGCCTACTATAAACTTCATAAACTAAACGAACTATCTATCGCCCTCAACAACTCAAAACACAACCGGACGTAACACCAGAACGAAATGGTGTTTCATCTTTACTACTACATTTTCTCTAAATTATTGTACTCCATTTTGCAAAGGAAAAGGAGTAGTTGCAAGGGGTTCAACGAATACTGTACCTCGTGGGATTATGGGGAATTTCTTTGTTCTTTTCCAGCAATTTGTGGTAATTTTGACAGATTTTTCTGAGCGATATTTCACCGATAGAATTCTTATAGTTACCTGATAAGTGATAATTATCTGTTGGGATTCTACTGATGGGATTTATTCTATTTAAAACGTTGAGGTGAAGACTGCATGTACCCATGTTGGACAGCCCTCCATAATAATAGATCATTGACCTGAAGACTGTAACTATAATTGTTGGATATTCCCATCGGGCAAGCATGGGAATAATTGATCAAAATCACAAATACCTTAGTTAGATTCTGGAATCTCACGATTATGGACGTGACTAACCAGTTAACCATTTCCGGTCCATATTTTTCATAATTAGAGAATTATTAGCCATAATTCTCAACATGCTGATTTACGCAAGGACTTCAGGAGGCTGTATACCAAATTTCATCATCCCAGGATGAACGAGAGCTGAACTGATTTAGTATGTTGACAACCCCTTCATAATCGGTTCAACCAGAGCTTGTCTTGGTGGAGTTTAAAGCCTCGAACTAAGACAATTACACAATGTTTTCATACAAAGTCGTTGTGATTTCTTTGGCATGTGCCTGGACAATCAACTGTAAAATTTGTCATGAATTGACCAAATTTCAACGATTTTTTGCGATTAATGAAATCTGAGCTGCACAACTAACAAAAAATATCTTTCTTCTTTTATCGTTCTTCTCGCTGATTTGCATCTTGTTCCTATTCATTGTGAAAAGATGTAAAATTGTCAGATCATTCCCTATATACGAACGTGTTTATTCAGTCAATATCACTGCCGATTTCACAATGAAGGAATAGGTTGAGCGACATCCACTAAAGCCGATAACCTTGACAGGAACTTTCCCTTCATTTTGCAAAAAATCCCATCAACATTGGCGTTGTCGTTCGAGAGGATTTGAGCCAAACATACAAAAGAACAGACACACACTTGACAATCTTATTATATTAAACTCAAAGTTTGTCTGTTTGTTTGTTCCTTATACAAAACTAAACGATTGGACCGATTTACGTCCTTCTTATTTCAAAATGATCAGAGTTCCGAACGAATTCAGTCGGTATGTTAAAAATCCGGGGACGTACTCCTTCATCGTAAACGAGGCTTTCGTTAGCGACGTTGAATGAGTAAACGAACAGGGGAGGACCGCGTAATTTCACTACTTTTCAATATCTGAACTCAATCAGGGTGTGCGAATTGTTCGTAAATTCACAATTTTGACCTCAACTTCGGGTTCAACGCTCTCATAAACCCTCATTAAGCCTGAAAATGGCTGGAGACAGAGGCTTAACGTCTAAAATGATTTGAGTGCTGTTGGGCCTTCTCCTTCTGGGAGTGGTGTTGGTGACGTCATCATTATTAATTTCAAACCCTCTTCCCTCTCATAGGATACCTCTCACGTTGCTCTTTGGAAAGCTCTCACTGAGATGTATCAGTTGAATAAAATGCGCACATTTCTTTTCCGTGATATGAAGAAATTTACTTAAAAATACGGCACACACATGAACTATGGTGGGTGACGGTTTGAATGAATATTTTCATGTTTTCAATGTTTTTGACTGTTTTCAACAACATAATACTGCATGGAACTGTGTCACAACCTCTCAATATACATTCCGAGGAAGACCCAAGAAATTCTTTAGAAGCAGCTCGATTAAACTAGATTAATCTATGGCTCGTTATAATTGAATACTCGAGAAAATGGTTTCATCGTTACTGCGAGGGAGCTCCTAAAAACATCCCTCGGTTCGCCGAACCGCCCGCGCACTTCCCGATTAAAATTCAGAGGTTAAACCCGACGGTTTACTCGGGATCACGAGTGGGGATCGAGGGGCTACGAGGAATCGACCTGCGGGAGCCGGTTGGACTTCTGACTCACCGTCAGATCGGGGGGAGTTCCCCGTACTCGTCCAGAGTTCTCCCGAACTGATTTACACGAGGATCTGGGAATCGCCTCTTTAACTGGGGGTTAACCTCTATTCCGAAGCGTCACGTTTATCTTCAATCGCCTCGCTTCGAGAACTATTCAATTCAATTCGTTTTTATCCATACAAAGGAAATCGTACAGAATACATATATTTAAAATTGAACATTTCACAATAGGCAATTCCGTCTGTTCCATTTTATTCGTTAAACTGAAAGATCTCAGTGAGAGCTTTCCAAAAAGGTGCTATATGTGGGGATCCGACAGCAAACCTAATGAACATTTTCAGCTGAAAATCACATCTACGGCCTTTTCAGGGGTGCTGAATCCGAAGTTGAAGTCGAAAATGCAAAATTCCTACACCGGAATTCCATTATTGTTATGACTGCACTAATTACACTTCCATCCCAGAGGTCATGGACCCGTCCAGTGACTAGTTGACGATTGAAGTAGTACAATAATAACGATTCGTTTTTTACAATTATAGTTGTTTCCAATTTGAATGTTCTCTCATAGAAATTACTTGAATGATTTTACTTGATATGCTAAAGAATGTATCATAATAGTACACAAACCCACGACTATACATAATCCTCCAGGTACTCCAAGTGCGAATGGTGTATGTTTAAGTCCTTCAGGTATGACCGTACATGCTTTTTGTATAACCTCTTGAATGAGCTGGTTCTAATCACCTCAAGTAGTGGTGAGTATAACTTAGGGCTTAACTATGGATTGACTAGTAAAAAAAAGTCGTTCTAAGGACGTTGTATAGCTATCATATCGTTCACAAATTAGTCTGGGCGGGAATACCTCAAAGACCTGATACAACTCTTTGATTCGAGTGTGTGTTTGGTTCCTGGTAACGATGCCAACAAGGAGTTTATAGCAAGGTTTGTTCCAAGCAGCGTTGGGTCTTTGTTAGCCCAAATGTTTTAGATGCGCTGAACGTACTGCGCACTATAAAAAAATCCAACATTCGCCTGTTTCATGTAGTTTGTGGTCAATTTAACTTACCTACTACTCTTTGAGACTTGTATATAATATTAATTAATATACACTCAGAGTGAAAGCTGCAATCCTGTTCCAAGCACCAGGTGAAGGTCTGGAGTTCATGAATACTCTCAACCCTGCGGATGAGGAAGTTGACTAGAATCAATGCAGCTCGTATGAAAAAAGCCCGATTGGAATTTCATAGTCGTGTTTCAGGTCAATTGTTTTGTGGGAGCTCAATTTAAAATGTAGTATAAATTATTATTATTTCAAATGCTTAGCAAAATGATGATTTAAAATAATAACTACGTCTTGACTATCCTTCCGTAAATTATCACTGATCACAAATGCTTCACTTATTAGGATCCCTTTGTCTAGAATTTCCTATTTTATTTCTGTTTGAAAGAAGCTATTATGTGATGAGTTTCAGGAATGTATGGAAATCATTTATAATAACACCTTTTTTCTGTTTATTTCAGTTAACCTGACGGGAAGTGGACGTGTTGACATGTCCTGCTTCGACCTTTTAAAGGTTTTGGGCACTGGTGGTGAGTTTTATCATTTTGTTATTTCACGTTTTGCACTCTGTAATGTTGTATAATATAAATATCTTCTTTATTTTTCAAATACAGATGTTAGATTTATTATGTGGGAAGGAGTTCACCCACCATAGACAGTTGAACGTTTGAGAACGAGAATAACAACATCAAATTAGGTATAACATCATACATTTCCCACTCATCACACTACCTGATGTTATCTTCATATTACCTTCATATATTTCAAATTTATTTACCTATAATTATTAGTACAGGAATTATATGCATTGATATTAGTTGCTGCCACTAATCGAATTGTGTTCAGACAACATCAGAAACAAATTAAAAGTTGCTATGCAGCATGAGTTGATGAGCAAATTTTCAAAGAATCATTTTAATCGATTTTGTTGGTGTTTCTGATAGGAAATTTTGTGATGATTCCGAATATACCATAACTTAGGTATGTTCCTATGTTTAAGATGGTAATTTACATCAAAATTTCAAAAAATACGTTTTTTGGCCCTTTTATTTTTCAAAATTTGACCGCTTAGAGTACTACAAAACTCCTGGCCGACGAACTAATCTATTCTTCTGTTATTTATTATATGTATAATAAAAAGGTTTTAAACTTCAGGAATCGTTTTAGAATGGTCCGGCTCAGCCAGCATTATGAATGTAACCCAAAATCAATCATCTGGCTTTAATCAGAGTTCGAGTTTAGTCTTCTTGTTAAGAATCAGCACGGAAATCGCCTGTCCTGTCTGTTACTAAGCATGATTGATTGTTCACCCAATGTTATACTCTGATAAGGTTGTACAGTCATGACGAATCTCCCACTTCAAGTGATACCGAGGGGAAAAATGTTTGAAGGGAACGTTTCCTCCCTAAACAACGTATCAGCCATGTCAGAACCTGGTAGGCAGATAAGAGAACGAGGTCGTAACACCAGGAGACCGTAATGTGATGTGCTCAGAGCCCTCAAAAGGTTTTAATGACCTCTTCCTTGCGGCATTAGGAAGGCAGCTTGCCCGAGTAGCCTCTCCCTCGCGCATTCTTGAGGGACCCTCGACCCTCTACGAGCGATCCTGAAATGATCCAGGTGCTCGACCCAACAGAGCCCGCTTGTTTCAAATGAGATGCGGAAACCCTTTAACTCTAACTACCTACCGCAATTTTCAAATTCTTAGATGCTCCGAATGGTATCACGGTTCTTCAATGCACAAATTCAAGGATGATCCATCAGTGGTAGTTATGGTAGGTCTTCAGAGGTGATGTGACAGAGAAACTCCACGTTCAAAGGGGGAGCTAGACTATGTTACTGACAAAATGGGCGCATGTCAGGTCTTAAGGTTATGGAGCGCTTATTGTATCGGAATTGACCACGTTTCTATCTCCATACACAAAGTAGTGGGGATCAACAATTAATTTTAATGAAATCGTGGTAGAGTGCGCCAACACTTGGTAGCTACCTACTCCTAGTGGTGTATTATTGTACTGTAAAGTATTACCCAGTGTAACTTGTTACAACGTGTATTTTAAGATCGACAGATACAGGAACAGAAACAGAATCTGAGGGAATTCAGTGAAAGCAGGCCAGATTGGAATTTATCAGGTGATTGAAAAAGTCTTTAGCAACGAGTGATAAAAGTAACGAGTCAACAATTTAAACAATAAATTATTAACTCGTGATGTGATGCCACAAGAGAAATACATAATTATTTACCTATAGTGCAATTTTCCAACGTAAAATCAATAAATTATGAAGCTTAATAATTAAAAGGAGATAACTTTCATAAAAACTGGAGACGAACCTCGGATTTGTTTTTCCTCTTCCTGAAAACTACGATAAGGACCTTGATGGCATCTTTTCTTTATTTAGATATTCTATTAGATGAAATAATGGCACTCCAGAGTTTGTTGTGTTGGAGCTCATGTTCCATGATTCTCGCACACCTGTCACTTAGATTGTTCCGAGTGGCGAATACAATTTTTTTAATAGTCTTGGTGAAGCAGTTCTCACCATAATATTGGAAATTGTTTTATTTATATCCCACCATTGATAACGATCTTGAAAACAAAGATTTTTTCCATACTACATCCAGGGGCCTGGAGTGTCCCAGAGGTCTTTTATTTCGTTTATATTAAATAAGCGGGAAGATTTTTCAATGATGTGTCTGCCCGCGTGATTTTGGATGTGCTTAAACTACTCATTGCCAGTTACTGCGATACGATAGTGAATGTTCATAAACCGAGGGACCAGGCAGTTGTGCCATTAGTGAAAATGCGCGAATTTTATGAACAATATTTAATTAATTTCAACTAGTAAATGGAAATACGAGGGAATAATGGTGAGGGGCACTATCTTGCAAGAGGCCTAGTTGACAACTGACTCGAACTGACAACAATACAGAGGGCGCTAGCAGGTAGGTACAATAGGAAGGTAGTTAATCGAATTACAGCTAGGTGGCATGAATCATACGTTCTTAACACTCATGAAGTCTTCAGTTATTGTTTACGTACCTTACTGAAGAACCGTCGTAATTTGGAAGTCGAATACTGGTGGCGAGAGCTTTCGATGTAAGAACATCATCATCAGGCCGACTAGAGAGTTCCCTCTCGACGGTGATGATGTCCTTGCGAAGACGTGCTAGTTACGACGGATTTTCCAGTAAATTACGTAAAAAAAATTGTGTATTCTTATCACTAGCGGAACTAACCCGTTAGCTTTAATATCTCATGACGTCTTGATCGAATTATTCAACGAATACTGAACTCGTAACAATGAAGATAACGCAAGGCTGATGGAGGTCACACATTCCGTTTTTTAAGATGTTTGCGACCCGCAAAGCCAATCCCATGTTGGCACCGTCGCTAACCACCGTTTCATCTGACGCCCACACTGCCCTCAATCCAGTGGTGAATGTCCAAGTGCAGCGTTCTCCTTGTAAACCGTCGATGAGAACAGAATCACGTAGCCCCACTTTTCCGGTTGTCAATGGAGCAGGGTAGGATTATTAGAAAGTGAATTCCAGTTTGAGTGGTCTGATCACCACATTTCGTAAGATATACTGGTTCCCAGTCACTTGTTAGCGTTAATTATCGGAATCAGAAGTAACCTACCAGTACTTTCATACGATGTATAAATAGTGCTTTCCTCTTAAGGATAATGATGCAGGTGTCAACAGTGTTCTAGAATACGTGAAAAAATGCTTTCCTATGAAATTCTTGGTGGGCTGAACCTGAAAATAACAACCTTTTTCACGGGGCATAATTTTTTTATTAGTTCCTAGGTATTTGATGAAAATTGACCTATTGCCATGATCTCCATTCGAATCCTATCCAGAATATGAATGTAGCCTATCCTGAATCAAATTCTAAAGTTCAATATTTAGTCGTATTTACTTATATTTATAATTTGATGATTCTTGGAAATTGACCTCCTGGCGCTGTTTATGTATTATAGCCAGTTGTTTCTTGATGTATGTAAAAGACTCATAGATGCCTTGGTTGAATTGGTTTTAATCATGGTGAGGCCTAAGTCATACCTAACGGATGGATGAAATATAAATTAATCGTGAATGAATTGAATGAAATGAACGAGTATTTTCAGCAATCCTTCCACTAATATTGCTTCAAATGCTTGTTCATTTTATTTAATCATTCACCATTTGTGATTCATCCACCCTTGACGATTTCCAAGTAAGTAAACAAATTACAAGGGCCTCATGAAGGCAAAAACGGTACCAGAGTAGGTAGAGTGAAGCCAAGTGAAATAAGGCGTCTATATGTTTTTCTTATCAAGAGACATCCTCCTATATCATCTTTCTAATATACTAGTAATTTCTCATGACTAATTAATTGATAATTTCTAATGAACAACTAATAGGTAGATGAACAAACCAATCTATAACCAACCAACCAATCTATACAATATAATATTAAAGTTGCGTGACAGAACAAAATTCTTGTGAACTTTGGAGAAGGTAACAAAATCAAATTCGGGCCAACTTTTGAATGGCTGAAAAAAAGATGTTGACGCATCGGCAGTAGTGATTCTTCAGTTAATGAAATAATTATGTTAATAATACTTGAAAATACTCCTTCAAGTGGAAATGGCACATAGCTTCCTCGCGTCCAAGAAAAGGAAGATAGGAACGCGCACATAAAACGGAATGTTTGGACAAAATCAGCCAAGAAGTTCATGTTGGAAGTCGTGCATTATTTAGAGCTGCAACAACGAGATTTAGTTAATTCCACGTTCGAGCATTCGCAGAGTCTGCTGCTGATTCAATCTTGATGGAAATTCATATGGAACCTCAAAGGGACCTAGCCGTATAATCCCTGAAAATGTCAACAAAATCGGATGAAAATTCTGGGAGTTATGGCTGTAACTAGGAAATACGGACAGACACGGAAACTAATTTGTTTAGAGGAAGTTCTGAAACGGTAAAATGCGAGTGGAAATTTCAATTTTAGGGGAAAAGTTTTTCTATACTGAAATCACCATAAAATCTGTAAAATTATAGAGGTATATACTTTGGAAATTCGCTCATCGCGTATGTACTGCATGATTGGGTCTGCTACTTACAACTCTACTCCCAATTTCTACAGACATTCTTTCGCTCTCGTGAAAACGAGTAATTATAGACACCAAGAGTTTTGGGAAAATATTGAGTTCGTCGGGAAGGAACTTGTAGCTGATATTGAAGGAACACACGGTAGAAAACTGAGAGACGAGCGGTACAGCTTAAAACGAGGATCTTAAGGCACTATAAATAATGCAGTCGTAACGAGCACTCGTCCCATGAATACAAATTGCTTCAAGTTTCTCACGTTACCGAGGGCATTATCCATGTTTAGCCGTCAGCGTGTGTCATCTTATTCGATAGCTCGGTAGAGTTTCGAAAAATTGTCTCCTTGGAGGCGCCTATAGGATAAAAAGACTAAAAATTATTACACAACGTTTCACTATTTTCTGCATAGGTCACCCATGTGCGAAGATCCTATTGGTACATATTTAGTTAGCACTTGACGTAATCATGTCACGCGGCATATAATTATTTCTTGTGTACAATCTACCTGCAATTATTGTTATTATTATAACAACCTCGGATAAAGGAGTACCATTCAAAGATTGAGATCTTTGGACGACAGCAAACGAATAAAACTTGAAGAGTCAAAGAACACTATCTTGACAACCCGGATAAAGGAGTACCATTCAAAGATTGAGATCTTTTGACGACCGCAACGAAATAAAACTTGACGAGTCAAAGAACACTATCATGGCCACCCCGGATAAAGGAATACCATTCAAAGATTGAGATCTTTGGACGACCGCCACCAAACAAAACTTGAAGAGTCAAAGAACACTATCTTGACATCCCCGGATAAAGGAGTACCGTTGAAAGATTGAGATCTTTGGACGACCGCAACCAAATAAAACTTGACGAGTCAAAGAACACTATCAAGACCACCCCGATTAAGCCATTCAATGAAATGCCACTTATTATTTCATGTGCATCTTTCCTGCGGGCGGAGTGTCGTTAGAACGTGAAATCAAAAATGTGTTCACGGCACTCTGGTAGTAAGAGAGACAAACTTTCCCATTTAAAGTCCTGAAGCGTTTAGAAAATCTTATCCCCTAGTTTCTACCCCTTGCAGTCGATTGACAGTAAAGCCAAGCTTCGGGGCTCAACTAGATTTCAATGGGGCTGTATATAAAATTTCGTTAATGTCTTCCCATGGTAAAGTATGCAAAGTGCAAAGTTCTGGGGACGGGGGATGGACGGGTTTTCATGAATTCGATTTTTGGATTCTAAGTAACTTGAATCGTAAAACATCAAATTTTGACGTGTGGGGGAAAGGGGTTTAAATGAATCGCTTCGTGCTCGATTCCAAAGGTTCAAAATGAACCAAAGGAAAATAATAAACCAAAAGCAGTCCTCACCTTTTACGGATTTTATGAAAATAGTGGGTGGAGGAAATGTTGACTAACAATTGTTAGGTACCTAATAAGTACTCAATATCAAGGATAAATCTGATATCAGTGAAACCTCATTATCCGGTAGGTTTCGGGAGCTAGGTAGTTCTGTGGAGTGTTCGGAGTGCCTATCACATCATCGAATCACACCTAGGTTGCTTCGAATTCTCGATCTTCGGCTATGCTCGTATACTTTTCTGGTTTTCATTTCAATAATGCTCTACATTTTTCACCGAATTGCTTTTCCAAAACTTTAAATTAGTAAATTATCAGACAGTTGCCTGTTACAACTATTGCCTGGGATCGTAAAAAGTGAATGTTGCCTTCAACATGTCTTCTATATTGGCTGGCGTGAAACTTGATGTAGGTTAGTAGGTTATGGAGGTAATGGCGTAACTTGATGTAAGGAAGTTGAAAGGAGATTTCTGAGTTGGCAAGGAAGTGGGCGAATGAAATCTGAAGAGAAAGCCACATCTCTAAACTGGCGGGCACGTACCGGACTCTCACTTCTTGAAGAGACCTACGAGATACAAAAAACAGTGGATCAGAAGGTTTTTTCGAGTTTTAAGCCCTATGTGTATGTAGTCTCGAACTGAAACAATATAATCACGTCCTTCATTACAGGAAGGGGGTTAGGTGTGCCATTTTGAGGTGTATTTTTGTGCCAACATGAATTGAAAATGGAAATTTCACAGGTTCGACTCGAACAACAAAACAAACAAAAAATTCTGCCAAAATTCTGACTTGAAATGAAATTCAATGAAAACGTTGGGAAATCGGCACCCGCCAAATTTGAGTAGAATCAGGCCACTAGATCGTGAATAATTAAGGTTTGGAGGGTTTTTCGTGTACACATGCGCAGAGGCTGCTACTGCTCTAACAAGACTGACATTTATAAGAGGCTATCTTGGGGCGCCCTTTTCGCACAATCCTCAGAAAATTTTCGATATCGGGTGAAAACTTGAAGTTGTGCGTGTGGCAACGAATCGGGTGCACACACAGAGATAGCCAGATTTGTTCAGACAGGTCTAAAACGTAAAATTCGAATGGAATGTTTGGTTTTGTTGGAAATCATTTCCACTCCGCGAAAGTGAAAACAAAGCTTCTGCCTCCTAGGTTCCTTTGGTAGACTCGTTAGCAAAATTGATTTCATTGTATGGTCCGGATGCTGATAGCAATGGGTGTTAATTATATTAATATGTTCAAATACAATCATATTAGGTCGATTGGCAATTTCTTAAAATGTAATCTTTATACACAGAGGTGTATAAACTAGGCTAGGAAACATGTAGGCTCTATTAACGTCACTCTCAATTTTATCGTGAGTATAATCGTTCATAGAACTTCGTACTACCATCCATCAAATCAATTCAATGAGATACGGCTTTCATGGTCCGTTGCTCGACTTTTAACAACTTCGTTAAAAGGTCGTGACGATCCGTTCGAACATACCAGGGGGATTATAATGATGACGGCTAACGTTAAAAGTGAGGTACTAACTAAGGATTTCGAAAAAGAACTACCTATACGGCCCCTTCGAGCTAAGTTTCCTTAGCTCATTCTCACTTGGGAACTGCATGTAAATTTCATACTTGGCGCCGAATTTCCATTTGCACTGGAGCTCCTTTGACTAGTTAATGTGTTGAAGCCGCCATTCCTAATGCACGGAGGTCAGCTCCGATGATCATTCACGGGTACGTCATCCCCTCAAGCTCACCACAACAAGACCGCGTCAAGGTCTGGTTGGTTAGGACCTGATGGGGGTAGTCCTCAAGACCTCAAGAAGGACCTCAGGGATGGAAGGACACCCGTCGCGAAACGATCTTAATCGCCTTCAGAGGAACCTCGGAGCTTTCGAATTATGTTTCTCAGTTTGCAAATTAATACCATCGAAGTACCACACTTGGTTGTATTATATTGTGTGTACCACTAACGTATAGTGATTCGTAACGAGGAGTTAACAAATCGTCTTTATGAGATTGCACGTTAATTTTAATTTCTTGGAGATATTACTCGTCACTCAAATGTTTAATTAAGTAAAAATTATTAAAAAACGCTTGTTTCGTGGATTTATTTACCAACAAGAAAGGTGTATTATTCTTTCACGCTGAGTCATGAGATGATGTCAATTCTTCGATTAGGACCATCCTGTCCATCCTTAAAACCTAGCAGATACTATATTGCTTCTCCTTTTCATTATTGGACTCGTATTTATATTTTCTACTGAAACTATTGAATTGGCGTGCAACAAGTAGAAGAAAATGTGTCCTCTACAATTAGAATTCCCATTAGCTTTTTGCGTTTCAGAGCTTTCTTGGTGCAATTTTGGTTCCGTGTCTTTCTGGTGAACTCCTTATGCATAACTGGGTACCTATGCGAAATTATGGTCTGACTTTGATTAAATCGTCAGGGATTGTGAGGGTTAGCACCTAGACGGTCTTTTATTAATATCATCGCTGCCGGATTACTAGTAGCGTGTTGGCTCTAAAGTTTCTCATTTCCTAATGGACCAATTGTGCTCAAATTTTTAGGGTAGGTAATTAGAGGATGACTCCAAGATGATCGCCGATGAATTTTCTCACGATTATAATATATGAGTAATAGCTACTGCGCACGCCTCATACTTGAAATTTGTTGTTATAGGTATAGCTCCGGAACTACTCGTCATGATTTCGGAGAAATTTTCAAGGATTGTGCGGGTTCTGCTCTTGACGTAATCGTATGAATTTTGCAGCCCTTCAGCGGGAATTTCCACTAACTGATTCTGTACGCCTATGTAGAAGAAGCTACACTGGCCATCCAACTTGGTTAACGTTTTTATTTAGGTAGGCATCCAATAATTTGGCCTGAAATATTCGAAATTCATAAAACAAGGTTTTTACTTTACAATTTTAAAATTTGGCATCCAAAAAAAGATATCAGCAGCAGTACTTATAGCTTCAATCTTCCAATAGAGGGGCGTGTTGAATAAACTATGACCCATCTGTATACAGTATGAATGTGAACTGCGATGGAGTCAATGTTAAAAACACAATTATGGGACTAACCATGTGCACATTCTCGCGCAACCGATACATGTCGAATAGAATCGCTCATGATGAAGGTTGAATTATGCAATAGAAACACTGACTGACATCGTTTCTCCCCTGACTACTATTTCCCCAGTTCTATAATAGGGCACTAGGAGTCGAGGACTTTGGTGGTGAATCGCTGACGCGATCACCAGTCAATCCGCTTGACTATGGTAAAATCGATGATAACATGGAAGCCACCCCTTCACAATTCACTTATCCGAATACGGAGAGCTGACTGACCGACTGCGAGCGGTTTCGAAATGAACCGGACACCCTTGTTAGTGAAAACGTCAAACGCCTGCCATCACTCCCTTCTTCAATTCAATGGTTTGTGAATTCATTTTTTATCAAAATGGTTTAAAAATATAGGTATGTGCAAAAATAGCGTGGGATGGAAAATATTATTATTCTTAAATGTTTGAGAGACGTTTAAAAATCGAGGTTTAAAAAAAACGAAGAAAAAAGTACCTAAATAAAAATCAATAACGTAAAAGCGGTAGATGCGCTGGGATTGGCAGATACCAGCTGGTTCGGCTTATCAGTGGTACCTAACCAAACCTTATCTCCAGGCTTCAGCTAATAACCTCATATTTATATTTTTGATTGAATTGCAGGTGTTATGATTTATTATGTCACCTGGCACCAACGAATATACTCACATTCTTCATTACGAATCTCATCGGTTTTCACCTTCAACCTAAGCGCTTCTTCTGCGAAATAACCGGTCGAGGCCGTTTCCTCCTCAGTTGAACAGCCACGACCTTTGAATATCCGAGAGTACTTGAGTCGGCCTGCCCCAAGTTTCTTAGTTGTTGGGAGTTTCCTTCCATTGTCATCCAGCCAACTCTGTTGACAGACACCCCCTCCACCGGTCTAAAGCCCTAGAAGAGGAACTCGCGCTACTTCTACCAGAAGATTGCGGCAGTAACTGAGAACGCCTCTTATCATCTTTCATATAACCCTGTTTCAGTGAATCCGAGAACTGCCCTGCCTCTTGTAATACACCTTCCCACTTTCTTCCGAATCTTCTTCTTTCCAGTGAAAGTAAGGAGAACCCTCTCCATCCTCTAGTAGTGCTTCACTACAACGATAGACTGAAGTGTGTTCCCTAACTTCCTTCGTCTGGTTTGTATTGGAAAACCTCAGGATTTATATCTCCCGGAGAGAAAAGGATAATCAATGAATGACTGAAGTCAGTCAGTAAGAAATTAGATGTTTCAATCATGAAATCGTGCGCTTAGTAGCTACTATTTTCATTATTTCCAGTTTACCAATAATATGTGAAGAATATATTATATATAGAATATATTATATTCTTCATGTTCTCTCTTTTGAGCTTGTTGTACTCCTCAATTATTGAGTTAGGTATTCAGTTTTATTTACGAGTAGCCATCAACTCTCTTCAGACCCGTTGCTTGTAAACCAACGTTTACTAACTATGTTGTGGATTCGCCATAAAAAAAATTCACATCACTCATTTCTAGGCTGCTCCCTCAAAAACGGGCCAGCAGTCTCGCGAGTCGCAGCACAGAGGGGTCGATCCGGCAAAAAATATGCTGCGCTTCAAATTCATAGGAAATTTCGAGCTAATTCCGAAAATTCCCTATGTTCTTATACCTAAAATAAACTGCGTGATCTTCGAAAAACCTAATAAAAATCACGTTTTTGACCATTGGAAAGGCGCCAAAATTATTCTTGTATAAAAGAAAAGTTGAAGACGAGACTTCTGCGTCGAATAAAACCAACGCCAGGTCACCAACACAGTAACCATAATTTTTGGTGGTTCTTCAAAGTTTTCCGTTTGCTCAAATTTTCCGTGTTCACGATTGAAAAGTCAAGAGAATGGAAAACATTGAAAAATCACCAAAAATCATGGTTACAGTGTTGGTTTCATTCGACGCATAAGTCGCAGGCCACCTTTTCTATTATGCAAAAATAATTTTGGGCGGTTGCAATCGTCAAACACGTGAATTTTCTTGGTTTTTTGAAGATTGGAACATAGGTACTTATTATTGATTAGCTTTAGATCTAGGTACGAGATTATTAAAAGTGAAGCTGAGCTCATCAGATACCCCTCATGTTGTACCTCATTATAAAGCTTTTATTGAGGCCTTTCAATTGAAAAAGTTCCATTCATGTAGCTTGAGTTGAAGGGCGAATTTTCAAAGAATAATTTTATAGGAAATTTCACGCTGATTTCGAATATACCATGATGTTCCCTTGTGGCAATTTACACCAAAACCCGTTTTTTTACCACGTTATTTTAAAACCATTTTTGACTATAATTTATCAAAATTTGACCCCTTTAAGTACTTCAAAAATTCTGGCCAGCGAACTCATCCTTTCTTTTGATAGGATTGACATTTTAAAATAGTTTTGAATTTTTTATCTCGATTTCAGGGTCAGATATCTTCTGTAGTAATAGATAAATATAATGAAAAAGAGATAATTTCAGGAACCGTTTCAGAATGGTCTGAAACGGATTCCCATGAAGAAAATTTTCAAAAATTTGCTAAACTTCAATTTCTAAAAGTGAAAAATAATCATGCGCAGAGCAAATTGGTAGAATCCCAACAAAATCCTGATCCTCTCTTTGGAAGACAGCTGATGACATCCGCGATGCCAGAAGCGGCAGACGGTCGACAATCCAGCCTGGAATGGTTGTTTACTTTACTTTAGTTTATTGTTAGAATGCCAGGAAATTTTCAAAAAAACAATTTAGGGGGGTGAGCATAAAATGTTGAACAAATCAGTCGATTTAAAATGGACTGACACTAATGTATCTGATTGATGTGTTGGAAGGTGTGAGTAGGTACTCATCTCTAGTATTGTTTTACCTCGATTTTATTATTAATAGATATCGCTAGTGAGATCCTCGCAAGAGTTTGATAAATTGCATGGGAAGTTCTGGTTCAAGACGAAAACAACGAGCGGTTCCGGAGCGGAGCGGAACGCTTATGAATGACCGGAAAACTAAGGACGCCTGGTCCTCGTAATTCGTTTCCCCGGTGTTCGTAGGCCGCGTACAGTTGGTAGAAGTCGAGAGAGAAAGAGAGAGAGGGGCGGCGGGTAGCAGTAGAGAGCGGACAGTTAGCAGGGAGAGTGAGAGAGATAGAGATAAGTACGGGTCCCATCACTGCGGTTTCGTCGCCGCCGTCCGCCGTGTGAAACCAGCTCTCAAGGACGGACGTCGGTCGCGTCGCCGCTGATACGGAAAAATGATAAGTCAAACCGCTTCAATACACCGACCCCTAACTTTTGAAGACAAAATTGTGACGGTCTGAAGGTTATTACCAGCAAGGGGTGTTTCTGATGTCCGCAGCACCTTCCCTCTGAGAGTTAGTTCATAAGATACGAGCTCAGCAGCTGGATGGGTAATTATCAAAGCCAGGCACGATAGGGTACTTATTTCTGCCAAATATGGCACGTAGCAAAGATCGAAATTATTTTTAGCGAATTTTCGAAGAAAATTAAGCTATTGCAATGGCTTCAAAATTTTATTCACGCAAATTTTCGGAAATGTTCTTCATGGAAATCAGTTTCGGACCATTCTAAAACAATTCCTGTGGTTTTGTCAATCCAGACGATATCTGACCCTGAATAGAAATAAAAAATAGAAAAACATTTTAAAATGTCAATAATATCAAAAGAAATTATGAGCTCGTTGGCCATAGTTTTTGGAGTACTCCAAGGGGTCACATTTTGAGAATTCAGAGTCAAAAATCGTAAAAAAAAAGTGTTTTTGAGGTTTTTGGTGTAGGTTACCATCTTAAACATAAGAACATATATGGTATATTCGGAATCAGCGTGAAATTTCCTATAAGAATCACCCAAAAAAATTATTCGTTGAAAATTTTCTCATTAACTCATGCTGCATGAACGGAACTTTTGATTTTTTTATAAGACGGTATTAGTAAACTCATAGGTTCCTCCCAATTATTGACTAATTAATAGAATAGTAGGTAATCAATTTCAGATCCTGATGTAACGTACAAACCGTACATTGCTAATTGTTGAGTAACAATCAGCCGACCTAGTTACCTATTACCAGGTAACTTCAAACCATAAAGAACGCCTATGGACATTGATGGGTGAACATCTAAAACGGATTTCGAAGTGAATATTCTCAAAAACTGCACTGCCTTTTGATTTTCGAACTCCTATAGCTCGAGCTTTTTATTTTCTTCGAGCATTTCTTACAACGCAATGGAAAATTTGATTGAAAATCGGATCAGTACCTATTCGTAACCAAGAACATAATTCTACCATTTCAACATGGTGAACTTACCTAATAATTAGGTAATTATTAGTAATAATTAGTAATTATTACTAGGTGATTATTACGTAGGTAGTGATTATTACGTACCCTCTTCTTCCTGATGACACTCCAAATAGAGAGACCTTCCTCATTTTTAAAGTTGGTCAAAAAATAAGAATCTACTCATGTCTGTAATATAATTATGTACTATTTCAAGGGAAAACTCAAGGTTTTCTATTCAAATTTACTTAAAGGTTTGCTGTTGGATTTGAAATGGAAAGTCTTGGATATTTGTCATTAAAAAAATAAAATCCCATTCATGCAGCATGAGGTGATGAGCGAATTTTCAAAGAATAATTTTAATCGATTTGGTGGGGGATTCTTATAGGAAATTTCATTCTGATTCCGAATATACCATATGTTTCTACGTTTAAGATGGTAATTTACTGATGTAGTTTTCGGAAGGAGAATTACTTCAGTTCCACGCAAAATTTTAATAATCACAATATATTTCAGCTATTACGCCATCTTCAGGTTTAGTTTAGGTACTCCTCAATACATCACACCACTTTTGACTAAACTGAACTGACTAGTTAGCTTGACTTTGAAAAAATAAAACCAACAAAAACCACAAGCAGACAATCAACAGTACTCAATAGGTACTAATAATTCAGTACTCTAGATAAAATACAACAACCGACACCGACAATGCACAAACACATTCCTGGGGAAAAAACTACATCAATATGGAGTTCTACGAAATAAAAAAGGAAAAACTAATCAAACTTCATGGTAATTTACAGCAACAACCTCAAAAAACACGTTTTTTAGCGATTTTATGCAATAAATTTTCAAAATCTAAAACCTTGGAGTACTCCGAAAATTCTGGCCAATGAACTCATCCTTTCTTTTGATATTATTGACATTTTAATTTTTTTTGGGGGACTTTTCATCTCGATTCCATGGTCAGATATCGTCTGGAGCGACACATATAATTATATATAAATATGTAAATAAATAAATATATCCCAAGTCTTCTGTAAGCGATGATAAATAAATTCAGTTGCCGTTGAGGGCGTGTGGGGCGGACAAGGTGGCGAGACGGTCTGCTCCCCCATTGTGGGGTATTGGGTCCGACGGCGGGCGAACCGCGAGGAGACACAGACCAGGGGGAGTGAGCTATGAAGCCCAGTTGAACAACCTCCGGCGGAGGTACCGTTGCTCGTCCACTGGGCCACATCAATGCAAAAGCTCGAGCTGCTCAGTCCTCGGCCACCAGCAGCGGTTTTCCAGCGTTTCTCGCGGCTATCAGGCGCATGGCTGAGCCGTCCTGAACTGATTCTGTCCGCTGGTCGTTGGAGACGCCGCAAAGTGGCTCCGAATAGGGATTTTCGGGACAAATAAGTTCCATTCATGCAGCATGAGTTGATGGGCGAATTTTCAAGGGATAATTTTAACCGATATGGTGGGTGATTCTTATAGGAAATTTTACGCCGATTCCGAATATACCATTATGTTTCCATGTTTGAGATGGTGTAGTTTACACCAAAAACCTCAAAAACACGTTTTTTAGCGCTTTTTGACTCTGAATTTTCAAAATTTGATCCCTTGGAGAACTCGAAAAATTCTGGCCAACGAACTCATCCTTTCTTTCGATATTATGTATTGATTTTAATTTTTTTCGTGGATTTTTTACCTCGATTCCAGGGTCAGATATCGTCTGGAATGACATGCATAATATAATCCGACCTTATTTTGTGAGGACGGATTTGTTTGGTTGCTTGATCCGTTGTATTCATTACACCGGTCCTCGTTGTATAATGTATATTGGTAATACAATGTGAATCTATGGTTAGTGGCACGTACTCACTGGTCATTTCCCATACAAACGAAATTTCATTAAATATCTGATTACAAAAAAAGTGGAGCCTTGTCCGACCAGATGTTGAAGTTGCTTGGGACGGTGATGAGTGGGTGCTAGCGGTCATCAATCAAGAGGTTTAATTTATTGAATTATCAACTCACGATGACGCCTGAATATCAGGACACTGTTATTCTATAGAACATCTTACGAGCGGGCTGCAGAAACGAGGCCAAACTCACTCAGCGTCAAGCTGTGAATTTACGGCTGATATCGTCGATAAGGTGGTGATGGTTCTTGTTAGCTACGGACAGTATTCTGTGGTCGTGACCGATGTCGAGGATGCGGTGGGAGCTCGCGAGGTTCATCCCCTCCCCACAAGACCACCGCCACTTGCTATCGCATTACCGGCTCAATCAAGGCCGCCCTCCTACTTCCGCGTAACATCTATCCCTTATTATTATACCTCAACGCAGCCCAAAATTACATCTATTTATACAGGGTGATCTGCTCGTAGATGCAAAAAAATT
>JAEMON010000003.1:12880441-12892705 GCA_030264115.1 Lygus lineolaris | reverse complement strand
AATGCTTCCGCTACCTTGGTAGACTCGGAAGCAAAAAGAGAACGTGTACCTGGGTGGCCTCTGGCGCAACTATAGTAGTAGTAGTCCCAAAGGGGATTGGTGCTAGTCACCCGACAAACCTAGCGTGGGGTAATACAATACAATCCCTACCAACAGACTCGCCTCCCTCACACGTCTACCCATTCATCCCCCTCCACCCTACTTAACATGAGGCCTTGGTCTGTAGACCCACAAATATGGATAGATAAAAATTGAATAACTCCACTCTGCCTATTCCAACTGGTTTGTGGTCAAGTTCATGTACTGATAAGAAATTTAATCATGTTCCAACTGCCAGTTAAGCAATTCATGAATATTCTCAACCCTGCGGTGGAGGAGGTTTCTGTATCTCATGTTTGTTCCAACTATAAAGTTGAGTTCAAATTGAGATCAAGTAGAAGGACAAACAAATTTGACCTTGAGAAATGAACTTAGGGAAATACGAACTGAATATTTTCAAACCAAATAATATTAATTTGGACTAAATTTTTTAGTTGGAACAATCCCATTGATTTTGAATTTTATATAAATGGATAGAAATGAATGGTTTTTCGTTTCGACGATTCAATACAATTATTTCCTGTATGTACTTAGGCTAATAGGTACTCAACTAATATTCCCCAAAAGTGAACATAGAAATGTAGGTACTTTTCAGGGAGAAAACAATGAGGTACGTGGGTTTTTCGCAGGTGGAAAGTTTTCTTCATTCCACTGGCATCGGGGGGAGGTTTTCTGATTGATCATTAATTCTGGAAGGAGGATTTCCGTCAAAGCATCCCTTCTAGCTGGGACAAGTATTGCACTAGTACGTATATTGTATCTTCAACTTCTTGTCATGCAGGAATAATAAAAATAGTAATGAACGGAAGAGTGGAGGTTCATTGAGTAGGTGCTGCGTCGTTTAATTGTTGATGTAATTTGCTATGAGTATATGTTTGGAGATATAAATAATTATTTATTTCCAGTCATTTATAGTGGAGGTCATTGGTGTAGGTTTAGGAGGTACAGGACACGGCTGTCCAACCGCTAATGAGGGGTTTATCATCAGTCCAGTTCATTGAATCGAGAGGCCTATCCTTGCCTGGTTTACCCCCCCCGTCCCATATGTCCATACTATAGGTAACCCCTGGGCAACCTTTTTCATGCTGGAAATCGACAATATTTTCTCTACGGAAACCAAAGGAAAAAACAACGGTTTATTATTTTCTGCGAGTAAAGAGAGATCGCCCATCTACGAAGATCCTGTTGGTATATGGTAAATACCTACCTACCTTAAATAATATATCGCGAGGTTCCAGTCATTTCCTGGGGAAAATGAGTGCACAGGTAACTAGGTACTTGTAATTATTATTATCCGGGAGTTGTGTCATTCATTCATAGCGAAATTCAGTAACTAAGGATGCTTTAAAATTAAAGTAACAAGAAACTTGGTTCGGTGAAATCGGAAAGAAGTTGAATTTGATCAGTTGATCTTTGAACACGAAATTCGCCTTTTCGGGGGATTTGCGATTCCCACTAGTGTTTCGGCTCTTTTTTCGGTTCAACCCTTAAGTCCTTACAGGGAGCGAACGGTTAGTCCTAAAATGCTCCGCGAGGTCTTATTTGACGTCTTATTCTAAAAATTGTGTTCTATTCGATATCGATGGGAAAAATATACCTTCCTATTTAAAGTTTTCGAGCCCAGGGCGTTTTTGAAAATGTCATCCCTCATTTTCTACCCCTTGAAGATGACTGACGATTACGCCAAGCACAATTAGACCCCAAATGGAGCCGCTGTACCAGACGTCATTGGTCCATGGTAACACTGAGGAAAAATGTGTATGGCGGACGGACGGATTTTTTTCGATTTTTGGATTCTACGTACCTTGAATTGTAAAAAATCAAATTTTGAGGGGTGGGGGGTGCTGAAAAAATGTTTTCTGGTCGATTCCAAAGGTTTATTATATAAAATAATTAACAAAAACAGGTTTTGGAGGTGTCGAAGCTGAGGGTTTTCAGAAAATTCGATAAAAAGGTTGGACTACGGGTCAACACAGTTCTCGTTCTTCTTCCCCTCGACTCTCATTCCACATAGGTCGACGGCGATTCGATTCATATTGGACTGTCTAGGAACTTACCCGTACAATCCCTGAAAGTTTCACCGAAATTGGTCAACTACTTCCGGAGTTTAGCCTGTGACAACAAATGATACATTTGCGCGTGCGCAGAGACTATTACTGATCCTATAATTGTGACGAAATTCGTAGGCGATCGTCTTGGTGCCAGCCCCCCAACTACCCTTCCGAATTTGAGCGAAATCGGCCCGTTAGGAAAGGAGAAACCGTAGTTTCAGGGAATACACATTTGCGCATGAGCTGCTACTCTTCGGGCGAAGATGGATTTCATAGGGGACCGTCTAGTTTCTAACCCGCACAACCCCCGAAATTTTATATCGAAATGGAACAAAAACGTCGTACCTACAGTCTTCCCGGGGCAAGATGTTGACCGCATGCAGACACAAACACGGAACTGAAAAAAATTGTTCATCAAAGCTTAAGCTTAACGTTAAAAGCAATTAGAAATTTTGATTTTGGAGGACACCATTCTTTTACTTCTTGCACGAATGTAAGAAAGAGCTTTTTACCAACTAGACTTATAAAGGCTTATCCCTATAAGTAATGTAACCCATAAGTAATTTGAAGGTGTGAATCCAAAAAGACGAATATAAGTATAATCTAGGACGAGGTTGGTTCGTAACGTTGCCACTCCGCCGCTTTTAACCCCCTTTTTTACGGTAATCGAGTCCTCGTCTCACCCTCGTACTGCTAAAGAAAAAACTCCGGAAGCACCCTCACAAAAACTTGTTTATAATTCCTCACAAAAGAGTACTTTATGAATAGACGAGAATTTTCGTCGATCCCCCTCCGTGTTAGTGGGACAGGAGGATATGCTTTTCAGCTTCATCTTTCAAAGAGTCTTCAGAAGATCCCTTAGACTCATGGAATCTGATTGAAATGATTTTTGATGCCTCTGAGAGGAAATTCTGAGCTGCTGACGATTACATCTACCGTGATTTACGTAACGTCCCTATATGTATACTTCATTGAAATGGCTATTTAAACCTGAAACCTCTGAATTTTCAATAAAATGTTTAACCGATTTTTAACGAGAGGATGGTAATGAGGAAGCAAAAACAAAATCTTAAAATTGAAATAACTCAAGATATAAGGGGGTTGGAAAAAAACTCAGAGGCACATTTTGTTGGAAATTCCTGAAGTTTGTCGCATCATAACTGTTGACACCCTGTATATATGCAGTCAGGGAGAAAAGACGGGTTCTGGGCCACCAGTCAGGGAGTCCCTAGTTTTTGGACGTGGCAGGAGTCGAATTGCACGCTTGGGGCCGTACGGTAACTTGACCCTAGTTAGGGACTTCATAAACCAAATTACGCTATTGACAACTACCAGAAACCTACTCTCACACTCTCAGTGCTTCCCAAAAGTGTTTCATGGTGACTGTTTCCTCTCGTAATAGAGAGTTAGTATAGAATTAGAGAGAGAGAGAAAGAGAGAGAGTTGTAGAGAGTTAGTATAGAATGGGGAATGATAATTAATTTTTTAAATTTTTTTCTGAGAGATAATGACTCAAAAGAAACATTAATGAAGTCGTAAGGCAAAAATAGTGTATCAGTGATTTTAGAAAATGTATTGAAGTATTCATTATTGTAATGTGGCGGGAAAGTGAAATTGAAAAGGGTGTCGTCTGAAATTGGCCAATTCCATCCGAAATGCCAACTTTGGGCTCCTGATTAGTAAGAATAGAATTTACATGATTATCAAATTTTTTGAATTAATTACTCATTAATTAGTATTAATGACCTACCTAATTTTTAATTAATTATTTAAATTATTCCTATTTTCAAAGCTCTCACTGCGATCTCAGCGCATTCTTTTTCGGTTAGTTCTTTTTGTTTGACGTGGGAAAGGGTTTCTCAAGAGTCTTCGGAATTCCGCATGTTATTCAAACGGCTGAGATTTTATTCCAAGTTTTCTCCAAACCCGACCGATAAACTCTTTTGCCTCCGAGTCTACCAAGGTAGCGGAAGCATTGTTTTCACTTTCGGGAGGTGAAAAATTTGTTTACCTCCAAAATCAAAATTTTAACTCTCTTTTTACGTTGTAAACCTTCCTGAATAATTTTGTTTTCGTGTCTGTCTGGCTGGACTCCTTGCAACACACATAACTTCCGCAATTCCCATCCGATTTTGATGAAATTATCAGGGATTACGCGGGTTAGGCCCAAAATTCCACAACTCACTGCGGTACATAGATTCAAATGCCAAGTAATTTCCCAAGAAAATTTTCGATATGTTGTGAAAATCCACGAATGGTCCCTGACTCCCCAAAAAACTCCAATAACGCTTTTAGGGAATTTTTGAAAATTCCTTCTAAAATGATTCCTGCAGTTCAGCACTTACGTATGAAGCTCATACGTATGAAATGTATACTGGGTGTCCCATAAACAGTGGATCAATATTTTTTCTGCTCTTATTTTGCACTCCAAAAAAACTAAAAATACCCCCCTAATTGATAATTCATTATTTGTCGATCTAGACTATTGCAGACTGGCTAAAACTGACCAAACTGACATTAACTTTTTTATTTCAAATGTGGTACCCCATTTTCATTAAAGATTCGGATTCTGCGCTATATGTTATGAGAAAATCAACCGTCACTCGTAAATTTCAGCGCACAATTAAGTGCGCAAATACGCTCGACACGTGCACCAAACGCGGAAAAATCGAGTTTTGTAGTTATAGAAAACTAAAAAGTATGTTAATTATTTTAATGTGTTTTTTCACTCTGAATAACAGGGGGATGTCAATTCTTTTTGATTTGCGATCATAATAATATATAATAATAAAATTCAAAATTCCAGGAATTTCACGAACATTTTGGAAAATATTTAAACATAGGAACATATATATGGTATATTCGGAATCAGCGTGAAATTGCCTAGAAGAATCACCCACCAAATCGGTTAAAATTATTCTCTGAAAATTCGCTCATCAACTCATGCTGCATGAATGGAACTTTGTGAATCACTGCGCTCGGCGGGCTGGATTTAGGTCACATTCCACAGCCTCCACCTCCTCCGCCCTACCGGGCGCTAAACGGCGACGAAAAGCTGAAGCCGAGTGTCAACAGCCCCGGAGACATCCTCCTCCGTCCACCTCCTTCATTGACAATAAAATTAGCTTCACGAGGGTCACAAATTCATATAGTTTGGGACAAGGAATTTACCACAGACAGACCAACAGACAGACAGACACAGAACAAAAATTGTTCAGAAAGCTCTGAAACGTGAAAAGCGAGTGGACATTTTTATTTTGGAGGACACACATTTTTTTTTTTTTTTTCATTTCTTGCACGAATACATAGCTTCCTACCTTCGCTAGTGAGGAAGCAAAAACATCCTCATTTTCCTCCCCACAAAAATCGTTCACCACACGTTGGGAATCTCTGAATTTATTGAACATCTCATGCTGCCAATTTCCCCTGCTTTCTACATCTTCCAGAGAACTACTGGTACGTTGGTATACAAACAAAGTTGGTTAGAGTACTCAGTATGGCATTATGATAGGTACCTTCACAAAATATGAAGCACACTAGTAGAACTGACTACCTATACTACGAGTATATTATTCTTAATTCTTCAGTTCATATCGATGGCGCAGAAGGAAAACTCGCTAAGTCCACAACTCTTACTATGGGGATAAATGTCTCACTATGTTGCGAACTTGTACGCAAACTGAATTTTTATAGCATTTACTAGCAAACCCCGGAGAGTCAATTGAACCCTGTGATTCAGGTAGTCAAGATTTCAGGATCAGCGGGCAAGGCCATTGAGCTCGAGTAAGTTTGTGGACTTGGTGTCTGGTAGCTGATATTTGTGAAAACTCAAATTTTTCGTTAAAAAAAGATCAAGCATCTTTCCTTATAAATTCGATTGATACATTTTTGAGAAAGCAAATTTTTTCCCGGTTATAAATATAGATCTGAAGTTTCAAAAACGTGTGTACAAAGGTTTTTGGCCTATTTTTAAGTGAAGTGCAATTTAGGTGGATGGTAGTGGAAAAAAACAAGTTTCAAGAAGTTCTGAAGAGTGAAACTATGAATGCGAAGACGTGCGATGGGTTCTCGCTATCACAGTTAGATTCAGTAGGGTCCCACTCAAACAGGGAGACTAAAATAAGCTGCTACAATCTGCTACCAGTCGTGGACATTACCAATACCTAGTGAATTTTTCAATTATATGGGTACAATGCAAATTTATTATAAAGACGTCGAAATATGCAAAACTCGCCTTAGTTATGGTTAATTCATAAATGAATTTCTCACACCAAAAAACACTAGATCTAGATTTCCAAACCAAAATTCTCATATTATTAGTTTTGGCCGGATTTCACTGAATCTGGACCACTGTGCCGTGGGCTGAGGGAGTTTCAAGTAGTGGCATTTGGGAGCAGGGGCCTAACGATCGATGATGTCTTCGTTTTAATGAATGATCAGTATTTGCAAGCTCTCATGTGAGGTACTGTCGTTGCCAGGCCTCTCATCAGGGAATTCAATGGGGAGTTATCATACATTTTTTTCTGAGAGAAAATGATTCAAAAGAAACAATAATGAAGTAGTGAGTCAAAACTAGTACCTATATCTGTAATTTTAGAAAATTTATTGAAATATTTATTATTGTCATATGGCGAGAAAGTCACGTTGAAAAGGGTGTCGTCTGTCATTGGCCAATCCCGTCCACGATGCCAACCGAACAAAACGAAGCACAAAGCCCATCACTGTTTGGGCTCCTGATTAATGATAATAGAATTTACATAATTGATAAATTGATTTAATTAATTGATTATTCATTAATATTAATTAATTATTTAAACTATTCCTATTTTCACAGCTCTTCATGCGATCTCATCCCATTCTTTTTCAGACTGACCCTCAGTCCAAAAACAAGTAAAAATCAAAATTCCAGGCTGACTCCCATCCCAAAAATATATCCATGTTAAAATCACCTTTTTGAAAATTCCTTTACGCTGGTTACATTTTATCTAATTTTATCTACTCAATGACCCCCCAACTGTTAGAGGATTCACCCAGCATTATAGCCCAAGAGAAGGTCTCGTTCCCAGCTCCTGAGCCTGTGTTGTGTTGTGCAACAAACGTGGCGGTCACACGTGATCGCCTTGCGGGCCTCTTTGTGGCTGACGGTCTTCTCAAGTCCTCGTTCTACCCATCGATGTATACATTAGACTGATATATACATCGATGGCTCTACCTTCCCGGTCAACACTTTTTTCACTGACCGTTCTCTGGGTCCCATCAAGAAACGTCGTGTACGTGTTGGCCTTCACGAACACTTCGTTTTTCAGAATGTCATTTTGTTTTATTATTTTCCGTGATAAATGTTTGGAATCCAGGATGAAAAATTCAATGACTGGATAAGAATTTATCCATCGCAGTGATATTTTTCCAAACTATCAACCATCAATACGATCATGAATTTTTTCCCCGTTATGTTGACATTCTTCAGATTTTTATATGCGCCGTGGCTAACGATGTTCCGATTGCAATGGAATTATGGGGGATCATCCGGAGACCACCCCCAACCACCCTCCAAGTTTGAAGGAAATCGGGCTGTTGGATCGTGAGCAATCGTTGTAACCGGAAATTGACGTCTGCGCATGCGCAGAGGCTGCTGTTGATCTGGCAAGGCAACAATTTAAAGTGGACGAAAAGGACCGAACCCGCACAATCGCTGACAAGAAATAGAAATCGGATGAAAACTATGAAAGTTATGCGTGTCGTCAAGGATAGGAATTCAAATTTGTTCAGAAAAGTTTGAAACGTAAAATGCGAGTAGACATTTTTTATTCTGGACCTTTTTGGGTCTATTGCATTCATGATTGATTTTTATGAAGAGTAAAAGGATCTTCGGATGTTAGGATGTTACAGTCCTTTCACGTAGACTACCTAGATAACGATACTGCTTCAACAATTTTGAAGCTTTTCGAAAAAATTAAGGTTACACTTTAACTAGGTATTTCAAGTAGGTATTTTTAACAATTTGGCAACAGACATTGCTCGATTCAATGCAATGACTCCACTTTCTTCATAATTGTAAACGTTATTTTTCCCACGCTAAAGAAATCAGTAAATCAAAGGGCTTCCGACTCGTATCTTCGGTCGAGAGGCGGATGCAAATGGCATTAGAAGCGGAGGCCTGCGTGCGCCCTCATAATTGGGTTATAATTGAGTCGACGGCCACCGTGCATGGGGCGCCCACTGGCGTCACTTCCTCTCGACACTATCAACCCTTCCCTCGCTGGTTCTGCCTGCAGTTGATTCTCACCTAAAAACGAATACACCTCCTTAGTACATTTTCAACTGAAAGTTTCGGTTTCATGAATTTCAGTAGGTAGTTACCCAAGTTGGTTGTTTTCTCCAATGATGATGTATTATACATAAGTAACATAATACATAAGATGCATTTTTGAAATCAATCAAAGATTTTATAGTTCAAAACCCACCAAAGACCTGCTCTTATCACTTTGAAAAATATTTTTGATAATTCACTCATAAAGCATAGAATTATTGATATTGATTGATTTGAATTGCTTTTCATCTTCAAGCATATTTTCATTTCTAGTTCTATTCTTGATCGCAGAGGTATCTATTTAGCTCTTGAATTAAATATATACCTAAATAATTCTGCTTTGTGAATGTGAAATTGCAATCGTAAGTCTCCACCACATAAATATTCCAAAGGCTAAAACACTGATACAAAGAGCGAAAGACGCGTTGCCATCGAGAGATCAGTTGGAGCGGACCCAAGATTTCACTTTATTTATACGCGCATTATGTTCTAAGTATGGGATCGTGGCATAGCTGTCACCTAAAACCGTGTTCTGTCCGTCGGCCTCCGCGATAAACGAAACGATCGGGTCGAATTTGCTTGGAAGGACGATCCGATCGCTGTGTGAAATAGGAACAACGGGAATTCAGAAGAAGAAGACGAAATGAGGTGAAGGATAAAATTATCTGACACCATTCGATGTTATCCATTTGTTGGATGGAACAACAGATACTGCAACGTTCCAGGGGGAAATACGTTAAACTAAGTGTTCAGCAAAGTTCCAGTAGGTAGCTACCTACCTAATCATACCTTCTAAGTAGTGAACGAAGTTGAGATAAATTGCACTAGTGACAGTTGACGTTTGAGGAAAGTGTCCACATTGACAAAAGACGAACAGTGGTAAAATAATTAACTGTTGTGTAATATTTTTCACCATTTTCTCCTACTTATTTGTCTTGTATTGATTATTGTTTTTATCGTTGATTATTATTTATATTGATTATAGGTAAGTGTTTCGTTTGTATTGATGAGATAAATACCTACCTTTTAATAGTCATCAATTGGACATAACAAGTTGAGAATTCCACTACTAACAGTTTGGGTGAACCGTCGAATATCCGTTTTAGAGCGAGACGGGGAAATGAAGTTCAAAATTGAATTCGACCCCTAAGTGGTTTCGATTTTGCGTAAACTCGCCAGTTCAGGGGGGTTGCAACTGGAGGCATCCCTGCAGTAATAGACCCGATATCCCACTTTCCACTTCGCCCGAGAAATTGGAGGACGAACCCCCTCTTGGCTTCTCCTTTTTACAGCGTAAAACCGGAAAACCAGATTTGCGAATATTACTTTAACCTCTTAGCCGGGGATCCGGTCTCGATAAAGTAAAGTAGCCTACGAACAAGTTTTCCTTTTTCTCGTCTCTTGGTGGAAAGAAGGGAGGAAAAAATAAGGACAAAGCTGAGTGGAATCGATCTGCTCTCATGTAGCCGATGTAGGATTCTGTTGTCTCAGACTCGATTTACTCTGACGTCGCTGTTTGGTACACGATATAACACCGAAGGATGCTGGTTTATATTATCAGCGGAGTATTATTAGGTATTATTATTTATAAGTAGGTTTATAAGTTAGACGATAAAAATAAGAGCGAACTTTGACTCATGTTTTGGCGAGATAAGAGCGTTCAACGGTTTGTACATGCGCAATCTGTAAATCAACTTCGATCTCACGTGATTCGTCATTCCTAGGGACTACCTATTACACAACCCCTTACCTACTTACCAGGAAAATTATATAGACCGATTTCCCAGACTTATTTAATTAGTGTTTTATGAGCGTTCAACAATCTTAACATATGCGCATGCGTAGCTGCTGTAATCCGTACGACTGTGAAAAAGTTTGTAAGAGGCAATTCAGGACCTAGTCACTAACACCCCGATTCTCCAACACACGATTCACTAACACATTCACTCAACTATTCAAAAACTGGCCAGAAACACGTAGGTGAATCACTACAGCACTAGATAACATTCTGTTTTGTTGCATGAGGTATATTTAAAATATGTAAATAATGTGTATGACTGTTCTAGTTAATGTCAAATGGGTGGACAGTAAAGGCTATCTCTCCATTTGGGAGATATATTGCCATACGTGGTGCATGCGAATCGGTTCTCATGCGGACTGATAACAATGAAATTAAAGATGAAAAGGGACCAGCCCTCAAACTGCCACAAAAATTTGAGATTTCAAGCTTCGTGCTACACAGATTTGGGTGGAATAAAATGTAAACGAGAATTTTTTGGTGGACTCAATTGTGTTTTCGTAATTTCTTCTTTCCCTGATGAGTGGAAGGCCCCATGATGGCCTCTGTGCATGATGATCGATGTGAATCGGGGAGTTGAATGCCATGAACCACTACCTAAAATTCGAAAAGAGATGTAGGTATATTTTTGTAGGTTTTAATGATAATTGCGACTAAATTATATTTGGATTTATAATAATTGATAAAGATCCGGGAGGAGCTATTAGACTGACGAAGAAACTGGTGCAATGTTTTTTATTCACAGATCGATTCGATCTATAATAAAACTTTACGATAAAGATCAATGAACGAAATTTTGAGCTTTCCTGTGAATTTGAACGCTGAATTAGAACGGATGAGGGTGGATAAAGAACGGAACGAATTACGAACAGACGATGGGACGAACGGAAGATGGCGACTGGGCTTGGGCTAAGGCGCTTGAGAATGAGAACAAACCAACATATTGCGAGCAGTGTTGCTATCCGGGTGCCGACAAAAACTTTTTACTAACAAAAACCAATGAACGATCATACACAAGGTTGTTTGGTATTATTAATCAGAACGTTAAAATTAATTAGAGCTCTTGCTTTAATATATCTGAGCGAAATAAACGACAGTAATTAACGCCCTACGGAGCATAGAGGTAGAGGATGGAGGTAATGATCGGACATGGAGCGGCCGATTGACCGCATGGAAGTCAAGGGAGTGAAATAAGGATCTTCAGAACACAAGGAAGTCGGGATCGCAAAGCGGCCATCCCACAGTATTTTCCTAAAGATGAGGGTTATTCGAAACTGTTTATAGTTATAAAATAGATATGTGGGAAGTGAGGTCGGCCGGTTGATTTTTCATCGTTATTCGCCGGGATGGGCCCAGAAGAAAGAATAAAAAACTACTCCTACTTCCTACTTGATGGAAGAACTATTGTACAAGTAATTGACGTAGTATTTTCTTGCTCTTTCTTCTGGCTGCGACCCGACGAATAACGATGAACTATAAAAATAGTAGGAGAATTCTGTAAATTTCATAAAAATCCTTAGATCCGTTTGGGGATTGAAGGTCACATTTTTCTTCACTAATTTCGGTGAGCTTTATCTCTAAAATGAAGGCATCGAGAGCAGATCAGATTATATGTGGTGGAGTTCTAATCAGACTATCAGACCAAGCATCACAATTCCTATTCAGATTATGAATTAGATGTCTTATTGACGCAGCAGGCGCGATTCTATTGTATTGGCCGATTAGTGGTTTCTGAGAAATGAAAACATGACTGTGTAAAACCGACGAGGACGACCGAAGCTGAGAGTGTTTGTTGCGCGATCGTTTCCATAAATTACCACTCCGAGCTTGTTCTAACGATGCCACGAACCGAGGTGGGGTGCGTCGAATACGAACACCTGCTCCCTGCCAGGCGTGAATGGTCCCGTCGGGACCAACGTGGAGTCCTCTTTGGAAACATTACCGCCGACTCTGTACACCAAATAGTTATATGTCTGGGGGTTACTTCTGCTCATCTGTATAATGAT
>JAEMON010000003.1:12866084-12880064 GCA_030264115.1 Lygus lineolaris | reverse complement strand
TCCATCCAGATTGAGCAATGTTATGCGGTGTGAGTACATCAATGAGGACAGTATCGCGCCACAATTCATCAAAACATCAGCAGTTTTGGCAGTTCGAAGAAATACGAGAGCACTTATAAACACGCGCACACAGATCGAGGTCCCTGAAGGAGCTAACAATTTGCCTATGGATTCGTGTTCTGGATGGTAGAAAATAGGGAAATCATGGTTTTTAAATTATTATTGTGAAGTTTGTCAAATACGTGCGGAAAAAGAAACATTAGGCCTCGGCCTACTCTCTCACGGCCGAGCCTATCACTGCTCACTGCACCCTCACACCTGCTCTCTCTCACCCCCCCTGCCACGAGTGGCGTCTCAGGCACAAACTTTTAAAATGCATACAAATAAAAAAAATTCTCAGTATGGAATGTACTTTAAAAAAAACTAAAATACATTTTTCTGACCATTGGGTTTACTCCTCACTGTTGCGTGCGGCAAATGTGACTTATACCTATGCCAATCCACACGACAAAGTTTAGTTCATGAGAAGTTAATTTGCCATCTTCCTAGTAAAACTTAAACTATGATCCTATAATATTTTCTCATTTTCTGTTTCAGCTTACGGTAAAGTGTTCCTGGTGCGAAAAAGGGGCGGTAGAGACGCGGGACGTCTTTACGCGATGAAAGTCCTAAAAAAGGCGACGATCGTGCAGAAAAAGAAGACGACTGAACACACCAAGACTGAGCGACAGGTCCTGGAAGCCGTCCGGCAATCTCCCTTCCTCGTCACGCTACACTATGCCTTCCAAACGGACGCTAAACTCCACCTAATCCTCGGTGAGTACCCAATCGTATTCCCTTATCCTTGCGTAAAAATATAATATTTTTTACATGCTACAAAGCGTCCTACGTTAGGACAGTAATCTCAAGCCACCCTCAGGACTCAAAGCCCACAACCTCTGGATAAAGTGTGATACCATGGGGGTGACCGCGATGGTCTCTACCAGTGGCCTCCATGTTAGCCAGAGAGCTGGGGTGGGGTGAGCTAGTTACGGGGTCGAGTCCTGCCGGAGTCAAATTTTTTCAACTTCAACTATTTGCACTCAATGCAATATTTCCCATCTCTCAACTCACTTCGAGCATTATTCCCCATCTACCAAAGGTATAACAAATTACAACAATTTTGATATTTTTATTGGGGGGGAGGGGGCATAAGTACTTGACCATTCCTTTAAGAGTTGTTGAGCTAGGGCGTTCTCAAACTTTCATCCCCTTAGTACCTACATATCTGGTGATTTGGGAAGTTTCCACAATTTTGTTCTAATTTGTATTCTCTAGGGGCGATTAAGTGGGATTTGGTAGAGAAATTGATGCATGAGGCATTCGATTCTAATATTACCTAATATTACTTACTAGCCGGTTACTCGTGCGTTGCACGGTCCCACGTGTGGATGTACTCACTTCGCTCACGGTTGGTTGTCCGTCAATATCCAGATCCCAAACGCTCACTTTGCTCGCGTGATTGGTTACTCAAGGCGCTACCACCTAACTGTCTAAATAAAGACCAAGTTCAACAATGCAACTCCTACTATGCTAACATTCGATCGTAACCATCAACCAAACTGTTCCACAACTGGGGAACCAAAGTTGTTTAGAAGACACTACAGCAATTTTGATACCAAATTAATAGACGTTTTCGATACCAAGTGTCAACTATCTATCCTGATGTATAGAATCTTGAAGGCTGAACATTCAGAAAACTATCTAGTATAGTTGGAATCGTCGCAGAAAGTTCCATTCGGCGGAGCAGCGACGTTCGAATTGGCTGTGAAAAGTAGTGAAACCACACTAACCTCCCCTAGTTACTAATTTTTTTACTAACTCGACGTCGCTGAGGAAAGCCTCGTTCACGACAAAAGAGGACCTTCACAGATTTTCAACTAAGCCGCTGAATTCGTTCGGAAGGACGTAAATCGGTCCAGCCGCGTTTGGCTTTGCATAAGGACAAACAAAATTTGAGTTTAATTATTTCTTCTTATTATTATTTTTGTCAACACGTCTCAGATCTGCTTCATCGGAGTATGCTATTTTTTGGACCTCAGCTGATAACGAGAGGCGTACAGAACAAAACAATAATCTTCACTTCTCCATAACTTGGAGCATCACCGGGTGATACGGACGCGGCTTCGTCAACAGAACGTGTTGAATCTGCAAACAAACTTTGGTTGAGCAAAACGGCACATCTCGTTTAGAACTTGTGGCATCACTGCGTGAGACAAGGCAAAACAAATCTGTATCAATTCAACCTTTTGGAATAAATAGGTCTTCAAAACTTGTACCTACGTACTTCAAAGCAATCACAATTCAGCAAGAACATGAATTCAGCAAGAAGCTCAGTCAATCAGTCACAGAGTCAGTGCATTATCAGGCTCCAGAAATTTCAACTCCTCGAGGTACTGGAGTACCAACCGTATGTATGGAAATGCGTGGGTGCATGTGTATATGCGTACGCATTTCTGCAATTTCACTTCACGTACCAATCAAAGAAAAAAAATGAAATTTCGATGATAGTTGGTTGCCTTCTTCCCAAATGAATTTTTGAAGCATTCGGATCAGTATTAGAGACTGCATATGTAAAAACGTTGAGCCATGTAATCCAAGGATAATTCGACTAAATGTTTTTATCTGGATTGGTCAGAAGCATTATTTGGTATTTGCCTAAGGAATACTGCTGTGAAGATAGGTGGAACCCTGTGCCATTCTGCTGAATTCCTAGGTAGTATTGCCCAAATCGAAAAACTGAACGCGAAAATCATGTATCACATGTAGTAATTGAATACTTAAAAAAAACTCGATTTTTGGCAATTTGCGCACATTTAGCGCCCATTGCCACGTACTCTGAAATTCAAATGATAGGTTAATGCATGACATTTTACGTAGAATCTGATTCTGCAATAAAAAATGAGGGTTCCCATTTGAAAAAACACAGTTAATGCACTTTGCGTACGTTTATTGCATGCAAAATTGTCATATTTGGATTCTACGCAAAAAATAAAGGGGAGTTAGGGTTAGGAATTTTCTTCTAAAATGCATGCTAAGGGTGTTGTGTAAGGAGGGCGTAGTTGGTGGGACACAAGTATAAACATTTCATTAATGTTGAAATACGGGAATTGTAAGACTGAATCCCATGGACTCTATTTTGTGTTGTTGGAATTTTAGATTTGGGAGCCAGTTGCGAAACCCCAGACGCTGTAGGTGTATTGACAAATTGCACGAACTATAGTGATTTTGGTTCAAACAAACCATAGATTTATGTCAGTGGTTGCTCAGTTTTTTTTTTTGTTTTATGAGATTAAGTTACCAGTTTTTTTAACCCATTCAACGAACTAACCATAAAATGGGAATAGTTCTCAAATAAACTGCTCACTGCGGAATTCTACGTTCATAAATTCAAAGCCTACATTGCTTGGAGGAAGCCTAGCCCTCGTGCCAGCTTCCACCTCTTCAGTTACATTTCCCCCAGCGCATCTGCTTGATGGATGAGCTACGTCCGCCGCATATTTTATTCACACGTAAACGTTTCCTTCTGCGAATTACCGAGTTCTAAACCACCGTACGCTCGAACGGTGTAAACTCCACAACACACAATAAAATACGTGTTGTTGCGTTGTAGCTGAAAACAGAACTATTTTGAAAACTTAAAGCCCTCCTAAATCAGAATTTCCATTTCCATTTGGAACAAATTTTTGAGGTTAACGGAAGTCCCCTCAATGCATTGTGCATGCACAAACTCATAAAAACTTTTCTGAAGTTCATATACTAACATTTTAGACCCATTATTGCAATAGCTTTGTTTTCTTCTGAAATGCACTCAAAAAACCAAAGAACCATCACAGTACAACAACTTTACAGTTTTGTTCGCTCAAACTTTTTTAATTGTTGTCTGCCTGACGGTCAACATTAAGTCCGAAACTCATAAGTAAATTATCAATACAGCTTATTGACCCCATTTTTTCAAATCGACGCTTCGCATAACTGTATAGCAGTGTGTTACCATAACATGAAACCATAATTTTGCGGTTTGAATATTTGGATTTTGTAAACCACGTGATGATAACAGTTAATTCTGGTTTTTGCCTTGGAACATGAATTGTGTACAAACTAGATTTTCTGATCCCTGAAATTCGCGTAAAGATAATGATAACCATTTGTGGCGCTACCGGATCTGTAATATTTTATTATGCCGTGAATCTTGTTTCAGACAACTAATTTTTTGATATTACATACAACTTCCTCCTTCTTGAATTCACGACTGTTGTTCAGTGAAAATGGTTCGGTAGAATTTGTAGATGGCAGCATTTCATGTCTGAAGCAAGAATGAAATTCCCCCCATTAGTTGCCATATTAGGAGGCATTAGGTGCTATCTTGCTATATTTATATTGGGTCCGACTAGCTTCGTATTGTATTTTTGCATCTTCATGGGCACAACAAGATAAGTGGAGGTTTCACTTAGGAGGTAGGAGGTCATTAGACAGTACATAGATTAGGTAGGTAGTAAGTAGAGCAGGATGGGTATTCGCATTTATTAGGTTTGTTCGCAGTGTCGTTTACAAGTGGTTCGAAGTAGTTTACAAACTGAATGAGACCAGCATGGATACTATAAACAGTCAGAAATGATCATAGCAGAAGTCACTGCGAACGGCGCGAACGCCCGAACGTGGTTGCAGACGGTTTTCTTACCTGTATGTTGGTCACTGCGAACAAACCTAATATTTCCCTCTTCTTATCATTCATTACATTACGTGTGTAGCTAATATATTTTACAACCTTGTTAGGAGTACTATGGTTTTCAATTTGGTAATTTAATTTTTTTTTTTAAATGCCGGATAAGTAACAAAATGGGAGATAATTAGACCTTGCTGACACCTAAAAGAATATTAAAATTTAAAATTGCATTCTTTTATAGCTGTCAGCATGGCCTAATTCCTTCCCATTTCGTTACTTTTTTGGTTTTCATTTTTTTGTGTGGATGAAATGACATGACCCCTCTTATGTTAGTGAGGATATCGTTCCACCTTCTCCCGTATTGCTGTAGAGAATAATTTTAGCTAGTATCTTAATGGATATTATGTTCGTGTGTTCGTTACTGGAATTCAAGCCACTGTACTGCCATCCAAATCTACGGGTACATGAAGCCACTCATTGGTCAAAACCGTGATAGATACCATCGTTTTATATTACATCCTATAGTTGTCTTCGTTGCGGAGAGTGAATATCCATATCCAAGTTTTGTCTCGATCTGAAATGAGTACTTTCGTTGGTTTGAATGGCTTTAGGCAGATTAGTTTTGAGCTTAGCACTTTCAAGGCTCTCCGTCCAAGGGGGAAAAGGTGATTGACTCCGGCAAACTTCCCTCGCTTTTCCTCGGAAAGAACCGTCCCTATGAAGTTTGAATAAATAAAAAGGAGCATCTGTAGAGAATTGATCGATCTGGCGTCGGGGGAGCAAGGACTTAGGTTGAGGAAGGGGTGTGGAGGGGAAAGGAATAGCTGCCAGGCACCAGCCCGCACGCTTTCATTTTGTCCAACTTCCACCGGGCTCGCTTCTCCTGGAGCTCTGTAGAGACTGTATTGAGTTCTAGCCAGAGCCCCGAGTTAATTTGCAAGGACGCTAATCCAGAAGGTGGGATTAGAGCTAGATCTATCAACAGTCACCTCTCTCGATTAATGTTGTCAGTGTTATAAATTCATCAGGTTCTCATTAAGAGTTTGCTCATTTTTCTAATTATCTAAGTTCATCCAAGATTTAAATGGTATTATTTATAAGCCACCTTTGACTATAGGCAGTTTAATCTCTGGATCGGAGAAAATGGCTGTAAGGTTTTACTTGCTAATCAAAGAATGTTGTTGAGAAGTTCACTAGGTATTTAGTTGTCCCTAAAATATTATAAGTAGATACTGTCCAGTTTGGTTATCCTCAGTATTTCCTGTAAAAATGGAAGGTGAAGTGTATATATTAGTAGAATTACGTTTCCTCTGGTTTCTATACCTTCAAGTTCTGTGCGACCTCCTTATATATTCTCCTATAACTCTCAAGAATGTATATTGTTTGTCCGTTATATTTGAATCGCGCTCGAGCGGCTGCACCAATTTCCATAGCAAAAAATGACAAATTTCTGGCGTGAAAATATTGTTCAAAACAAGGAATGCTACCTGGTCTATTTAGTGGTGCTCAAAACCCAATAAGAGGTGATCTTGATAATGAACATAGAACTTTCTGAACACATCATGAAACTCGAGATTTTGTCTCCGATTCTTCAACGCTCTTTGTTCAGTGTTCAGCTCAATCCTGCAATCTCGCCCTTGTTTCCCATTAAACGCTTCATCAACTGGCCGACATCTTTTGCGCTCAACAATGATCAACCTCATTATTACCTGTTAATCGGTCTTCCGAAATAACTAGCTCGAGGCCGCGCATCTCGCAACATCCCACCATCGCATCACCTCCACAGTCCGCACGTGCTTCTTTTATTCCCTACCAGTTCGTCTTATCATTCGTAGAGACGCCTGTTTCATTTGTATTCGCGGTTTATATTAAGCCTTGTTTAATGTGAGGAGAATAGGTTGACTGGGAACCTGGGGCCGAATAAGTGGGGCATTTGCATACAGACAATGATTTATAGTTGGACGCAGCTAGAGGAGGAGGAACTCTCAGCTTGCATTTCTCTTTCTGCGAAGAGCGTTACTTGTTTATGCGGTAACTTTCAAACCCACTTGGATGGCCTCCAATCACCCCTTCATTGCATTACCCTGCTAAATTTTTGATCACCTATTACTAAATTAGTTTTAATATCTTCTCTTAAATAGGTATGTATCCCACTATTGAGTGGGATCAAATCACCATCGAGCAGATCTTATATGTTGAGAAGGGGGCTCAATAATGCACTCTTAGGTTTTCAGGCAGGTACGAATACATCAACTCAGGAAACTCATACAATATGAAGCCTGTAGCACAATGTTCTGTATATTACTGTTTCTTGTAGTACTTGCCTTTTGAGAAAATGTTTCGGATATCTGAGCTCCAATTAGGTCTCAAGGCTCCATTTTTGGTCAAACAATTTATTTCTGATGTTTCTGAAGTTTATTTCTTCTGTAACCGGAGTCTTAGGTTGGCAATATTTTTTTTAATAACTCCCTGACATAAATACACTCGAGTTTTGAGGTGTTCAATTTTTGATTCGAATCTCCGATCTGAATGGATAGAATTTGCAAATGGATAGAATTAATCAAATGAGGAATACAGTAAGTAAATTTGTTTCAATTGAATAAAAAGTAAGTATATTGCTTGGGGTTGACGATGATCGGGTCTGATCGTAGCAAAAATGTTGACAAAATTGGAAAAGCAAATAAAAATTTGGGATTTAAAAAAAGGTAACGTATATAGAGGTAATGCCACAACTCTGATTGGAAGAAAGCAGAAATACCCTTACTGAAGTTGATTGCAGAGAGAATGACTGATTCAATCCAATTATGTTGCCCTGAAAGAAGTTATATAATCAGTTAGGATCATTAGAGATAAGTTACTACTGATTCCTGATTGATTGATAAAATAACGCTAGACTGAAAAAGCGGAGAGCTTGACCACCAAGATCACTATGGATACTATACTATCTTACCACTTGTACGCACGCACACACGCTACATGGGGTTTGTAATTACGTATAGAGGGAGGACCCGCGCTTTTTCAACATCCTTCTCCTACACAATGCCATTCTTTGTGATACCAGGTTTAGAAAAATTTGGCGGTGTTTATTATGATCTGTGCCTGCCTCAATTTGTTACTAAAAAATTGTTGTGTGCCTATCACCTGTTTTTGAATCAGAGACAAATTGAATGTATTGTCAGTAGTGTTGAGGATTTAGCTATCACGGGATTTCATCATGCTGACTCATTGAATTACTAAGTAATTTCCCTGGTTCTTCGGCCTGCGTAGTTGACAGTTTCATAAGCGAGCAAACAAGGTTGTTGCCCTCCTCTGCATAGGGCGCCGATCGAAGGATGAGACAAAAGGGAAACGGATTGCGATAATTGAAATGGCGCCAAAAAAGAACGCGGCCTGGGAAGGGTCTTTTTGTTCTTGGTGAACTCAGGCTGTGAACATCTACTGTCCAGGAATATGGACCGATGGATGCCACGTCTGCTGAGTTTGCTAACTAAAATGAAGGAAATTCGTTTATTAATGAGGCGATTGAGTAAAACCATTCCAATAATATTATTATATTAGAAAGCTGTGTCAACTAATATATTGACTGTGTGGACTCTAGAAAATCTTCATTTTTTTCTATCTTGAATTTCTTGCTACGACCAGCAGTAACTACAATGTGCAGTACAAATTCCGATTCCTCCCGATTTAAGATAATCACTTGCGACTGGTTGAGCAACCAATAGGTATGTAACTTTTGGTCGAATTGATGGTTTTTCATCTGGCAATCCACACGACCTATCTCACTTTCTTTTTACCTTTTTGTCGTCAATTTCTCTTTCTTGCTTCGTCCGTCCTCAAAACGAAACGAAAGTCTGCGCAGAGATGGAAACTGGAGTTGCTCTCCTCCCATCAGATAACTCCATTTGCCTGCTTTATCTTTGAATAAAGGTCACTTGCTCCATCGCTCGTAATGGGGTCGATCCTCTTTCTTCGGTTCTTTTGCCAGTTGCTACGACAGTCATTCTCGAAATAAGTCGATTTCCTGCACAAGTTCCTGTTTTACCTGTGAATCGGTTTCTTATCGTCGGGGTTTTCAAAACACTTCTTGGAATTTCCTCTCGTATTTCATTGGAATGCACTGAACGTGGAAACAGTTCCCCACAATGTCTCCTCATCACACTTGAGTGAACCCTCGAGGATGTGTTTGCCCTGAACACAACAATTTTCAGATATAAACATAAATCCAATAATCCTACAGTTGAAACATTTCAGGAGGGATCCGGAATTCAGGACAGAAAATTGTTCAAGCTTTCACTTCGAGGGAGTTATTTCCTAGTACTTGATCCATCTAAATTTGTATTGCTTAAAAAATTGGGTTCTCCTCCAAGGAGACCTGGACGGTTTGTTGTTCTCTGTATTCATCAGCCATCCAGAGATCCACTGTTTGGACCATAGCCACAATTTCTTCTATTTACTTTGCACCCCAGTGCCTCAGTGAAACTGCACTCCCCGGGAGAGTTGGTTTTATCGCAAGGGTCTTGAAACGCTTTCAACCCTTATACTTCCCATAGGGAAATCTCTATTAACTAAATTCACCTTAACACATCCCATAAAGTAGTTATGAGTTGATAGTTGAATACGAAGCAAAGGTAACCAAAGAAGACTTACCTAGTTCAAGGAATATTAACCAACGACAAACAAATAACGTCAAGTCCAACGTTGTCCATGAAATTGTGTTGCTATCAGCTGAGACATTTGTGTGTCCTTTGTGACCACTTGGATGGCTAATGGGGCGTTTTTGAGAACAGTTGTGTCACGTATCATCTATATTGTCACATTCTACGTCTCACTTCCCGCTGGCCTCTCAGCCGATAAAGCGCAGAAGGTGAACTGCTTTGTGTTTGAGAAGCAAGAGGCCGCGATTTTCCTCATGTCGACATCGGTAGAAAATTCCGAACACAGGTAAACTTTATGAACTGCTTTATAGAAGTTCCAGTCCAGCAGCATGACAATCTGTGTGATTTTCTAAAGCACTTTTTTGGGGATTTTGTGGGTTATTTATTTACTGAGCTGATCTGAAAGGCAGACCAACCACGCGATAACCACACTCTTCCGGACTTGTGACACGGCTCCTTCTTGATTGGCCAAAACCCAAAATAAACCATTGCTAATTGGAACTGAAGGCAGACCGAAAAACTTCAGTTCCACCATCCTATCGTGACTTTTTTACGATAAATCACACTCTTGGGAAGGACTCTTGGGAAGAATGCCTTGAACTTTCAGAATTTTAAAATCAAGCATGATTTACTAATATGCTCACAATTTTCTAGATCATGGCATAAGTTGTATTCTTGACTAGTTTGAGTCATTCATATGAATAAAAAAACCTTAAGAGAGTTTCTGAATATTGAAAAATTCCTGTTGTTAGTTCCTTGTTGTTACTTGTTGACAATAAATTATGGGCTCGTAAACAGGTTGTGGACGCCGTCAAACTTCTGAACAAAAGACCGCCGTTTTGAGGTTATCTCTGTCTTTCAATCCCATTTTCAGCTAGTTTATCTGGGAGATAGCTAAACGTCCAAGTCTGTTCTTTCCGGGCTTTCAAAATATGTCTCCAATGGACGCTCCTCATTAGGAATATCTTATCTGTGATCCCCCGTTTGTCGGAGATAGCTTGCTCGTCGGTGATATTTTCAGGCGAAAACTATTCGTGCTCAACCAATATTTCGCAAATTGGATTTTTTTTATAGCTGACGTTTAAAACTACGAAACTTTTCTGTTGATTGGTGCTTGTATAAAATATGTAATTACACGTTAATAAACAAGAAAATACAACACTTTTTAATACTTAAAAAATTTCTCATTTCCCTCTTTGCGTTAAGGGTGTTCCGGCCAGAGTGTGAACGGCCATCAAAAATTCGCAAATCTCAGGAATTATAGAATCCGTATTAACTCTCACTACAAATCTTATTACTACCTCATATCAATATGTTTTTAAAAAACTAACCGCCCCTTCCCCCCCTCCCGTTACCGTTTTACCGTTAAAACATTTCTCCAACTTTTCTCAGCCAAGAATCGATCAATTTCAAATCTGTTTTCGGCATTCTTTCTATTTTTTAATTCTGTAGGGCAACGCACTATCAAAATTTCAAATTCTAAATTTTAAATTGATAACAAAATGTGAAATTTTTGAAATTTAAAATTTTGATAGTGTGTTGCCTGCAGAATTAAAGAGCTGAAAGAATGCCGAAAGCAGATTTGAAATAGATCGATTATTGACTGAGAAAAGTTGGAGAAATGTTTCACACCACTGGCGGAACCCCCTGGTGAAATTATTTCATTTTTCTTGGTTGAACGCTAGTTTTTCCGCACTTCGCCGCAAATTTGCGCCGAATGTAAGAGATTTTTTTTTTTCAATCACCTCGATGATTTGGGGAACCAACGTTCGTATGATAATACGAACCCAAATCCGTCTTGTGAATGTCCAAGACGACAACCATCAATCAGACTCGAATTATTCATTGAGTTGGAGGTTCAGATTTACATTTTTGATCGACCGTGTTTGGTTCTTGAACCGTTTTATTGTGGCAGAGAATGGTGACAGGTGATACCTGATCAGGATGGGAACCTTTTCTTAGAATATTCTATTCATGGTGATGATTTTAAATGATTCCCATATATAAACGGAAGCTTAAATTGACTCTTTTCTGGTTCTCTCGAGTTCTCAAATTCTAAATTCTTATTATTTCAATATAATCTGCCGTATAATTCAAATTTAAAACTCATATTTTCTACCTAAAATTAAATTGTTTCTATTATTCTGGCATCATCTGGAATTCACAAGCAACTGATTGAATATGTGAATGCCTATCACTAAAATAGTGGGAACTGAGAAAAGGCCGAATTGAATGAGCCCGTTTTTTGTCCGTGGTGTATTAAAATAATTATGTTAATTTTTCTGAGTCAGAATGATGAGCCTTATGAAATGAGAAATAAGTTTTGACTTTTAATACATGAATAATTTGTCATTTAGACGTCTGATACAATAAATAGCCATTTAATTTCATTAATAAAGCTCCTTACTATTTATTATTGTGATTATATTCATCAGGCCAAAGAATCGTTTTGTTGACTACAAGTTGCATTAATTTGCAGAAAACATTTAAATTCTTCTCTTTAGAATTAGCCTGTTCGGAATGAGAATGCTCCAAGAGAAAAAGTGTGGAAAAAGAGGTGACTTAGCGCATACAATATGCAGAGAGGGGCACTGGCAACCGCGCTCTCACGAAACTTCCCCTTTCAACGTTTACGTTACAACCTCGATTTGACTCTGGTCCGCTCCGGGAAGGGCCTTCAATAATAAACTACGGTTAATCCAAAGTTAGTGATGTGCTCTGTCCCCCGACTCGGGTCAGACAGCTCGCCAAAGCCCCAGCGAGGGTTAACTGATTCATACAGTTGGAATCAATTTTAACGGTCGAGGGCAGCAGTATGTAACCCTTCTCGTTTCATACAGCAAGATTTCCTCTGAGGATTTATAATGATTTTTGAGCTGGAAATGAGAAGTTATTCGATTCAATCCAACCCATATATAACTGCGAATCGAATTTTAAGAGCATATTTTCACTCAAAAGAGTTTAAATTACAAATCTCTTTTTTATAAATCGATAGATAGAATGGCTGAGCCAATATCTGCATTGCCCTAGTTGTGCCTGTTGAAGGTTCAAGGTTATTCATTCGATCCTTGAATGCAAAGTTCGCCGGGGCGAGGTCTATAATTTGACAGTGAATTGCACTTTCTAATCTCCGAACGTAGTCCACTTCTGAAGAGCATAGATTAAACATTAAACCACTAATGAAACAGAAGCCCTCCGCGTTTTGGAGGGACGAGTGAAGCGTCCGCCCGGAGCGCCTCCATCGTTCGAGTCACAATCGAGAAGGTAAATGGGTCGTGACACAGTTCGCACACCAACATTAGGTAACCTACTTACACCACAGTCTGTAACTCCGGAGCGCTCCCCCTCGCAGTGTCAGGCTCGGCTCATAACATACCGTTCTGAGAGTACAGAACCTAAGAACCACCGAAGGCATCCTTGATTAAACCGAATCTCATTGTTTACCTCTGAGACTTGATCTGGCAAACGCAGGGAACTGGGTTGTTGATCACAGAAACTTCCACGGCCAAAATCTGCACGACATTTCACAACTCGACACATTACTCAACATTCGTAAATCCTCGTTATATACTTCACTCATTTTTTGTGACAATGTTGAGTCATGAGTACAATTTTATTTGGAATGAGCTCCTCTACATAGATCATTGTTTTATCGTTGACCCCAATGTTGCTAAAACTATTGAAATCCACAAATCAATCGAAGTTCTGGTGGGTACCTATAGGTATATTCAATAATTTTCAATTCTGCTCGGCAAATCGTATAGCTGGGCAAACACAATTTATGATTACAATTCGTTTTCGTTAGTATGTAATGAAAGGGTAAGAAGCGCTCAAACCTCCTTGCAAACGAATGCCCCTGGAGCATTAGCAGCCTCTGCGCATGTGCAAACATAAACTAATAGCTCGCGGCCTAGAGGTCCGATTAGCAGTAATTTGCTCCTAGTGAGGACTGGCCAACAGTATTCTTACATACGATAGTTAGGTACTTTCATTAATTTCATTTCCACTATAATTATTGAGGGTGCTCAACTGATGTGCAACTTATTGTGTGAGCATGATCATAGCTTTTTGTGATCATGACCAAACGCGATGATAAACATGAAAATACTGTGTCATTTTTACGATTAAGTATACCGACCTAAATATTCACGATACAATTTTAGATATTTTTTATTTTCATATTTCTTGTTTACCAGTGGAAGTCGCATCTGTTTATATTAGTCTTGATTCTGTTTATATAGTCTTGATTTATATAGTCTTGCATTGATTCGGTTTTTCCCAGATTACGTCAGCGGTGGCGAACTTTTCACGCATCTGTACTTGAAAGAGCACTTCACCGAAGAGCAAGTCAGGATTTACATCGGTGAAATCATTCTGGCCTTGGAACATCTCCATAAGGTAAGCTGAGTTTTATATTACGTCCTCCCAATATTTCGTTCTTAAAATAATAGTTTCTGGATTTCACGTGAGAATTAGTGTAGGATTCAAATCGGTCGATGGATTTCAGCCCTGCGGTGAAAGTCGAGGTAGCTTACAACAATCTCCAACACCCCATCCGATAACTTCAGGCTTCCTCGACAAATCGTTTGTTATTTTCAATCGATCTCAATCAATTTTTTT
>JAEMON010000003.1:12840465-12862714 GCA_030264115.1 Lygus lineolaris | reverse complement strand
TTTTTAGCAATATTTTGAGGTTTTTGACTCTAAATTTTCACCACTTTTTTTGGCACTCGTTTCGCTCACTTCCAATCATCGGATAGGTACCCCACGTATAGCACCATTTTGGAAAGCTCTCATTGAAATCTTCCAGTTTAACGGATAAAATGGAATAGCCGGAATTGCCCATTACATAAAAATAGTGACTTTCGTCGTATGCAAAAACGAAAAAGAAAGGCCGAGCCTAAAAATTGAGAAAGTTAAAAAATATTCTTGAGCGGTGACATAAACCTATTCTTACATCGTAAGAAGAAAAACGAGCGAACAGAAAATTCAACTGTTTTATGACTAAATAAAAAAGAATAAGGAAGTCCGAACAACTCAAGAAACCCTGACTTTTTTTTATATCCTCGCTCCAGAAATGCCTCGACGAGGGTTGCTAATTGTCCGACGAGGGAACGACCGATCGATTCACGTCCGCCACGAGGGCCGCGATTAAGAAGGAACTTGTCTGTGAGAAAACCCAGCAGAGTCAACAAAAACCCCGGAACCCGAAGTTATGGGGAATTGATTCCGCGTTTTTTGTTGTATTAATATACCGGAATATGGAATAGTTCAAAACCGTGAAGCGGTGGGATTCATTCAATGGTGAACCAATTGTGAAATATGAATCTCGTTTTTCTGAGATAAAGTCATTCGGAATCATCGCAAACTCATTCTGATCATATCAATTTTAATTTATAAGTTACATAATATTTAATTGCCTATAAATGTTAAAATTTGTCAAATAACCCACTTGGCAATCTACTTATTTAGGTGTAAGTATGTAGTACTACTGCAGGACTGGAACTTTAACCGTGAATCATAAACAGACGGATACTCATATCGATACACAACTCGAATACAAATGGCCGATATACAATTATACATGTACAACATCCAAACAACACACACATACACATGGTGTACATGTGGTGGTGTGTGGTGTACATTGTTGGTGTACATTGTACATCTATATCCAAAACAAATTAAAATGGCCTTATGGACAGCGGTAAAGTCTTTCATTCGATTATTTTACCAAATACGCCCTGTTAGAATACAAGCCACCTATTTCGTACTTGAGTGTGATTTTACACGATTTTACACGGACTAACCAGCTGAGTTTAGGTTTTGAAGTTACATTTCACTCTAGAGCGCCAATTTATTGAAATATAATATACATAAAATATACGTATAACGTAAAGATCCTAAAATCACATCAAAATCACATAAGGCTTTGTAAAAACTCTTCATAAACATCAATTTCACCTTAGGCAGGTATCTATTGAAACTTAAATTCATTTGAGAAAAATATAGTCTTATATTTGAGTCATTATTTTACTGTACGTACCTTCCTATTATAACATTCATGCAAGTGTTGAACTTCATAGAATAGATAGGTACGTACCTACCTAAGCTAAAAAAGATTTGAATGTGAAATATTTCGAAACACCAAGTTGTAGAATTCTTTGGAAAATTTGTTATTAATCTTGACTACTCCTCATTAAATTGATTGAGAGCTGGATGTTTTGGAATTCTCCAAAATCCAATGCCAAATCGCGAATGCACCGCCTCTATCACAACCACACATTATGCGTGAGGCCGCCCATTAGGCGACCCGCCATTCCTGCAGTTGACTGACATCAAGGATTATTATCCCCACCATGACGACTTGTTGTTATTGGGCCGAAGCCAGGAGTAACAAGACGGCTCACAAAGCATTTTAATCTGCAACTCAAAGGAATTTTTCCTCGAAGATAACACCATTCACAAGATAATACTATTCACGTACTTTCATGTCGTTGAAGAATTCATTGGTGATCGACATGAAATTAATCATTAGTTCGAATGGAAATTCGGTTTGAATAAATGCCTACATATTGCGAGATATACAATATAATAATTATTATTATGCACAAAGAAAAAACACCAATACACACACATACAATATACATTATTATGTGGCAGTCCGATAAAAGGGTATATACTTTGAACGAAGCAATTTACATACGGATCAGTATTTGCTGGATGTTACCATACAAGTTCAGGAGTAGTGTTTGATGCAACTTCAAGAAAATCCACTGAAAATACTAACGAATTGTACAATAAATAAGATCCTGAGTGAAGACGAGATTGGGGAGTCTTAGTGCGGTGAACTCACTTTGCTGAAATTATTGATTAAAGAAATTGTCCATGAATCGATTAGGACAGAATGAGGATTTGGTGTGATAATTAGGGTTGCATTGAATATACGAATTACTGGCTTTAACCAGAGTAGGTAGCCGAATATATCCGGGATTCACACAGACAGTTTTGGGATGAGCACTAAGCACCCTATTCGCTATGGCGACCGGTGAAGTTGTTCATTGGGGATTCAAGACCTAGAGGCGGTAAAACGTAAATTTTGGGGGCTTAGCTTAGCATTGAGCAAAATTTGGCAAACAAAATGAACTGAAAAAAAATTCAAGATATACTTACGAATCAATTTCAGGACTAATGTCAGATTTCTGATTTAAAAATTGATGAATTTATCAAACACTTGCCAGAAACATTGACAATTGGGAATTCCGGTGTGTCGTAATTTTGCATTTTTGACCTCAAATTCGAATCCAGCACCCTTTAAAACCCCTCAAATCTAATTTTCAGCCCAAAATGTTCATTAGGATCGCTGTAAAACGGGTGAGAAGATGACGCGTGACGTCATCTGTTCTGATGAGAGGAGCCTGCCCCCTGGTTCGAGGTGGGTTACTTCATCTGTATCTTTTTTGTACGGCACTCATTTTAGCTCACTTCCAATCATCGGCTACCCCACGTATAGCACCTTTTTGGAAAGCTCTCACTGAAATCTTTCAGTTGAACAAATAAAATGGAGTAGCCGGAATTGCCCGTTCCTGAAAGATATTTTCTATTGGTGGGAGCAATGTCGACCACAGAACGAGGGAGGATGTCCGTTCCGGCAGTAAAGGAAATATTAATTTGAAAAATATTAAAATATTAAAATTTACAAGCCATTTTTTCAACAATAATTATAGATGACCAAAAGCCTAGACAATGTTGATGGTTTCTTATCGAGGTCTCCCTCCCTACATATGCATACCTAATACATTTTCAATAATTCAACACTATTTAATTTCATCTGGTTTGTTATTTCTTCTGATATCTTTTCTCGGCACGTAAAATCTCCTGCTTAGAACAAACTTATCCGGTATTGTTCCAAAAAATTCATGGTTACCCTAGTTTTATTGTTCAAAGTGTTCTGCCCACGATTAACTACCAATCCTTCAAAAAGTTTGTAGCATCAGAAGGAGAAATATCAGTTTCTTTTGTGGCTAATGTAGAAACCTAGAATGAATTTTATTTAGAAAATCTAGAGATAGTAGAGATAGGTAGGCCTATTCAGGCTCCCTAAAAGCTGCTGAACATACGAATTTATGGAACAATGTAGCTTCGGGCGATCCCCAACAGTTGAGATCACCATGCTTGAACCCCAAGCTTTGTATTCAGCGTCATGAAATGAAATAATAAATTATTCTCTTCTCGAATCGTCTACGTTGCCATAATATTATTGTCAGACCAACGCTACGAGAGATCTCTGACGAAAAGGGAAATACGCAAGGAAAGTCATAGCGAAAATAAATTTATGATGAGTCATTGTAAATTCAAGTTGAAGCGCAGAACAAATATGAATATTAATAGGAGAGGCAGTCTCTATTAATACTAGTCCCTCTGAAATACCGTGGACACCTTGTTTCGCCGAGAGCGGCCAGAAATATCAACTAACTTCTTAGTTACACAAAAACTTTGAGGAATGAGGAACAATGGTTCGAAACCATTGCAAAGAATTGTTTTTCAACCTACTTTAGGTTCTTTTTGATTCTCCCATTACAAGCTGATGACCATGACCCGGGTAATAGTCAAGAAAGTAATGATCATGTTAGTGAAATTTTTCATGTTTCCTGTGTTTTCCTATGTTCATGTTCCACAATCAAAATTCTAGATTTGCTTCAGAAAGACCTAATTCTTCTAGTAGAACGTCACCAATATATTTATACTATTATTTACGACTACTTACAGTTTTATCACGCTGTTGAACTACATATAACCAATCAATAACTCAACTAATTTGAAATCGATTATTCATCTTCTCCTTTTTCTTTCGTACAATAATAATTAGGTACAGGTAGGTGGGTACTCATTGTAGGTACACAAGAAATAATTATTACTAACCTAGCGATATAATTACGGTATGGATTTACTAGATATCAGTAGGATCTTCGCGGATGGGTGATCTTTAATGACAATAATGAAACGTTTTCATATAGGGGTTTTAATATGTTCCTATTGGTACATTTTTTTAAACTTACGTGCCCAATCTTAGGAACGGTGTACAATTTGACTTCAGGTTCACCATTATTGGAAGTTGAAAGAAAATGAAGCTCGACGATCTCTTTGCCTACTCGTACTTGAAAAGGTCGCCTGGTCGGTTCCAGTGGACAACCGACATATAACTGTTGATGTAGACCGGACTCGGAAGACCTAGAAATACTTCGATTCCACCTTTCTCTTCTCTCCCAAGCTCTCGAGTCTCAGTGTTCAATAATAACACAAAAGATATCTACGTTTTTCCTCCTCAACCTTCCATTTATGAAGAATGCACAAGATATTACATTTCAGACCTTACGTTTTACGAGGTAGGCCTGAATGATATAGTAAAATCGTGGAAAACTCATGGATTGTTTATTTCTAGGTATAAGGGACAATTCATCGAAAATTTAGGAAAACAAGAAACTCTTTTCGGTGAAAAGCAAAAAGCTGCAAATTATTACACAAAGGTTTATTATTTTCCATACGATCAACCATTAGCAGAAAGATCCAATGGTATATAATAAGTACCTATCGTAATTATATCGCGAGGTCAAAATCAATATCTCTTGTGTAAAATGAGTACCAACCTACCTTTAATTATTATCATTCGAGTGTTGTAGGTCCTTCATAACGAAATTCAGTAGGTAATTAAGGGAGCTTATATAAGTATAAACAACAAAACTCAATTCGGTAAAAACCGGAAAAATCCATTCCATCAGCTGATCTTTGAATGGGGATTTGGCCTACTCGGGACGATTAATTTTCGATCCGCACCCCTTTGTACAACTATATCCTAATTCATATAACTTATCAGAATACTCGTCCATAGAAAACGTAGGAGCCAGGTCATCGCCCGGGAAAAACTCAAAGCCGCGGATCAGCAACCCTACACCACCTCTACTCTACCTCTCACAGACAAGGGGGTGTGGTAGAGCTAGTTGGTATAAAAGGGACTGATTCCAAGCCTAGGGATTTATTCCTCCGTCAATTCCTAAACCTAAACGTAACTGTGAAACCTGTGTTGTCCATTGATATACTTACCTATCTCCTAAAAATAAGGTAAATACGCTAAAACAACCTCACAAATTCTAGCCGGTAAATTCTGTCTTGTGAACCGAATTAGTGAGTAAGTGTCCACTGGGCCGTCCTATAATTTGGTAAAGGGACACAAGAGAACTAAAAGTAAAATCTACGCATTTACTCTCTGCTGGAGAAAAAAGACACATTGGGAAGGAAATCCAATATTTCTGACTAAGCAAACATTGGCTCTGAACCAATCAAGTGTTTTAAACACATTATCAAAATTTTTGTCCAGCCCTCTGAAAGGACATCTGACCAGGTCTTAGGCCGGACCGTCGTATCCAACATAGGTATGTAAGACACTTGATAATCTTCTCAAGAGGAATTTTAAATATTAGCGCGTAGGCCAACACCCCTTTCAAAAGGGGGAAAGTAAAATAGAAGGCGAAACTAAACTCCCTACACCTCCGAGCTAGGGCGTTTTGAAAATTGCATCCCCTAGTTTCTACCCCTTAGAGAAGACTGAAGGTAATGCCAAGCTTCGGGGTACAAATAAACCCGAATAGCAAGATAGAAAGAATTCCGAAAATGGATTTGAATTTAATTTTATTGAAACGGAGAAAAGTTTGAACAACTTTCCAAGGCTAAAATGGTGACGGAAGGGGAGAGTGGGTGGTGTTTCCTTTTTGCAAGTTATTAGTCCCAAGTAGTAGGTAAGTAAATAAGGTTATAGTGAGAGGTATTTTTAATCACATTTTGGGTCAATGATGATACCTCCCTTAACATTTAATTATAACTACATAATGTTTGAAGAGACTAGTGTTGTTCGAATGGAAGTTTTCTAATTCACTCTATTCAAAGTCAAGCAGAGGAGCTTCCAACGACACTGCCCTGTTTTAACTCTGACTAGATTTCAGTCTCCCCAGTCTGGTGTGCGATTAGAAACTTGTTTACCCCTGTTTCAGCGAGCTAAAATAGGTGCTTGTTACCGTCGATGATTATGACCGAGGTCCGCGTTACCCCCTTTGAGTATCACCTCATTACCAACCAACGGCCCCCGTCCGTCGGGCGTAGGATTTTCCATGTTTTGTGTGTCTCACCTGACAGCCAACGCTTTTAGTGACATAATATTTTTTATATCGTCACATCTAACCTGAAATTTCGGCGTAACATTACGGGGATATTCACGGGGAACATGCCGCTTTGTATTAATTGCTATCCTATTCATTGCAGTTCCTCTTTGAAGACTGAATTCACTCTTCTCCTTGTGATTAGCATCCTTACATCACAACAATCGTGTGTATCTCACTGTAATTTCCCGTAATCATGTGAATTTATACCTACGCTGATTTTACCGCTATTTGTCATCCCCGAGGAAAACTCCCCAATTCATTACTGCATTTTGGCACCAGAATAAGTAAAAATGCCCTGCAGGTATCACCCATTTTCATCATTCGCTCTTAGCTCTTTCATTTTTCAGTGAACATCTAAGTTGCATTATCTTCGTCAGGTACAGACGTGGCAGCTGACTATGAAACTGAGCATAAGGCTTCGTCTAGATCATAAACAAAAAATCTTTTCTGTGTCCACAAGGTGAACCAAAGCCAGTGTGAAAGCTGTTGGAGGCAAGGTGCTCTGGAACCATCTGTCTTCTCGGAGGGTGGATTACGGTTGGACCGGTAGGTATTTGAAGTCTTGACAGTGAGGTTCCAATATTAACTAGGTAACTAAAAGGCCATATAACACCCTTCAAAATCCATACTTAAAATAATTAGAGACAATTGGCCGATTGGTTTGCTGATGATAACCATGATTGGAATAAGCTCTACATGATGATTATACATGTCCAGCCATCAGCGCCATAGATGCCTGATCACCTGCCATCATTTGTAATTTATGATTCCTGATTTTGCGATGGTTGGGAAATAATTTTCTTCAGAAAATATGATAGTTTAGGTATAAAAGTATTAATTCCGTCACAATATTCTTCAAATTATTCATCTCATAATCAGCCATTCAGAATATTTGTGAGGGTTTCAGAGGAGTTATTTGGTACGATTGGAAGTGGATTACTTTTGTAAAACTGTGAGGTGTTGGATTGTGGGTAGACACAAGACGAGTTGGCATTCCAACAGAGTTGGGCAACTCTGTATCTTGTCGGTATAAGGTGGATAACAGGCAGTCGATTTATGATTAACTCAAAATAAGTAATGATGACTTGAATTGAGTCATGACGGGATCTCTAAATGCATCACTGAGAGGCTGGAACACTGTTACGGCACAAGTGTTTGCTCACAAAGAATAAGGCAATCAAGACAAAGATTCTTGTTAGAACGGCTTCGGGGAAGGACGGGTTTTTAAAGGCGTCTACTAGCACCTGGCACCCCCTCGACATCTGCCGTGCTGCCGACGAGGATGCCTGCGGTTATTATAGGTGATAGCATGAACGGAGGTGGAAGGGTGACTATGAGATCCTCAGGACAACTGGCCGTCGGGTACAAAGAGGGGTTCATTGTACCTGAGAAGCCCTGCAGTCGTACAGATTTCAGTCACACAGGACACGACAAAGCCTTACCAAAAAAGCGTGAGTTAGCCCCGTGGGGCTATTTAGACCAGAGAGAGCTATAGAGATAGCTATATTGGTACAAATGGTTACCCATCAACTTACTATATCCAACATTTCTGTCCTATCCTGTATACCCACTGGGTTTCAACACTCAGCAACTATCTCAACACCATCTTCCGAATAACTGACTAAGCTAGGTATGGCTTAGTGTCTTCTACAAGAATTGGAGCGAATTTCCCTATCATTAAAAGAATTTAAGGAGCCAATTAATTTCGGATTAAATAAACGTTTCACATTTTCTTATTGCCCATCTATTGCAAATTATTCTAGTTCCCTTCACCTCCCCCTGTTGAAAAAAAGAGTATATTATATTATTTGTGCGCTCATCTATGATTCAAGTTCTTAATTTGCTGATCACGGCTTTGAATTATTTAAAAATTAGTACCCTACTTGAGATTGACTGGTCAATCCCTTTTCTGTTCTAAGAAAATTGAAGTAAGAAAATTTGTTGCCGTATCAAACAAAGAACCGGAGTTCAATAAAAACTCATTTTTCAACAGAAATCATGAGTTACAGTGTCGGCCCGATGTCGTACATCTTCAGTAACAAACCAAAAGTTATTATACGAGATCGTTGGATGGAATATCTGATCCGCACCCATCGTTTTTATTTTCTACCTCAGTACTCTGATGATGTTTGTGTGAAACTTCACGGTAAATCGTCCTTTGAGGATGTATTTGAAATAAATTAACAAGAGGCATGCTGAACCAATATTAAGTAATGAAACCTACGTTTATTGAACAGGTATGTTCTTTTTGCAGAAAGCTTCGAGAAATATGATTCAGGATTGTATAATATTTTCGTGTTGCAAGAGATCCTATTTTACATGTCCTTCCAGCGAAATGACTGATGCCGAGTCAGGATAAATCTATACGTTATTACCTACTGCTTATGCACATTCTTCGAACTTCCGCCTCGAGTAACAAACGGACTGGAAGTAGCTAGTTGGTTCAATTCTAATAGGACAATATAGTTTCTAGCTAGGCTAAGCTGATGTCCGTCCGAGATTATTCGTTGTAAAATATCTCCTGACCGCACAACTTGCCATTGAAAAAACATCACAAATCACAAACATCAAATTACTGTCGACTTCACTCATGAATAATCACACCGCGGTTTAAAATAATATAAAAACTATTCGTGCGAAGTGTCTAAGTGTTGGTATGCCGCTTTCGGCAACACGAGGGCTTTTTTTCTATCGTTGTCGGGAATACGGCCAAATTGTGATTCATCCAAATACTATCTACAAAACAACTTATAGTGCATCTAATCTTATTTTTAGGCATCAACTTCACTACCTAAATTTTTCGTGATTTACTGCAGAGATTTGTGATTTCATACCACTTCATTTTTAGTACTTTAGTACTTTCATTTCTTCAACCTTCTTCGTCTAGATTTCTAGTATCTAGTACGAGTAGGTTCGTAAACTTTTGTTTCATGGAAAAATGTATCATTATCTGTGTGGGGATCTTAATATTAAAATATTATTTGTACCTTCGTAATTGTTTCACTATCGATAGGAGTCATTATTGTCGTTACTTCCCTCGATCTAGGCGCAAACCACGCGGGCCTTGGAGGGCCTCGATTTCTAATTAACCATTGTTTGCTGTTCTCGGCGTTCATAATACACCTTCGTTTGCATAATTTTACCTCGGATGCCAACACCGTTCGTTCTTCGTTGAGGTTGTGTTGGTTGGAAGTTCTTGTAATGTTGACTTACGTTGCTGTTTTATAGACTGTCTCCTAATTTTCATGGACTTTGAGCTATCGTCTTATTTGGTGATAGCTAATTAAATACTCTCATTTAAAGATTCTTGGGCACTAAGAAAATATTATTGGTACGGCATAATTGTTGCTGCTAGATGTTTTTTTCATGTTGGACGATCTGGATTTTCTTTTGACCCCTGGCATCGATTTGGCTGAAAGTCAAATATGGGCCAATCACTGTTCAAAATGTACCAATGTATAAACTATAAATATTCTGGTACTAGGTACTCCAAGAATCTTCGGACCATCCACCAAATCTGTCTGGAAATCCACTAATCGTAGACAGATAATTACATTCAATAGATTATTGAATTTCGAAAGACATGCATAGAAGTCAGAGTAATAATAATTTATGCAGAATATTGTGATGTCTTCGGAGTTGGGTGTATCTACTGGATTATTGGTTACCGGTCGAAGCATATGAAGAAACAAACTGTAGAGCTCAATAGTTGTATCAGGTTACAAAACAATAGTTTAAGTTCCATTAAGGAAGTTCTCATACTCGAAACAACTTTAACACACTGCATTAGGTACTATAAGCGTCAAGTGTGCATTAAAAAAAAGTCTCTTTCATAAGACAATTATGATAATACGTGTAGCTACAACTGTGCGCCCAATAAAACTATTGAGCTCATCTGTTGGTTTCTTCATATCCTTTGAAGAGTCCCCATGCAGCAGTCGTTTTCTACTGGTTACTGATACAGGATCTCGAAACAGCAAGTTCGCGTGTATTTTTATTCCATCAAATGTGAAAATTCTCCCAAGAGAGCCTGGAATGTTCGAAATAAATATGGTGGCCGCCACCTCATAACGCTTGAAACCTCGCATCACATTCCACTTCTATGGAATCCCCTTTGAAAAAATATTCGAAGAATCTCATACCGGTTCACCTCAATTCCCAGTGATTATTCACTGAAGGTTTCGATGTCATTGAATGCTTGTCAGGTATAGACTCCTGATTTGAGCGTGGTCATCAGAATAACTTCAAGGACACCAAGGTCTGCATAGCACGGAGCAATGATGGAAGAGTTGCGGTTACAGGCTTTTAAACATTATTATCTTCCATTCTAACATTATCTCTTCTCGAAAAATAAGGAAAAAAATACGGAGTTGTTCCGACGACTTGCTTCACGATCCGGTTGGAAAGTTATTCAGGGATAGGAGATCCTGCTTTGATCAACTCTCACTTTTCCTAGTTGGTCCAATAAAATCCTCGCTACCACCCATTATTTTCAGAAATTATTATAATGGGTCTACAAACACGTTTATCGTTGGAGTAAGTACATAGGATTTGCATTAAAGATTAACAATTAAAAATAAATAGGTACCTATAAATAAAATTGTTAGCCATAACGTTGACTCATGGAGTCGAGAAATCAAGAGAAGAGATTGTTTAAATGGTTGTTTGGTAGATGAAAAGTTTTGATGAAGCGAATTGATGAATTTAGTTACAGTCATTTTGTAATGAAGTAGATAGTATGAACTGTGGATAGTAGGTACCTTATACACCCTCCTACTCTCTTTATGGCCACCTGCACACCCCCTAACATTCCTGAATTTCGTTCCATCAAACGATTGACCCGATTGATTTGATACTGACAGGCCTCTTGGTGGATCATCATTGAGAAATTTAGTTATTACAGTATTTTCAACTCCGGCTTCAAATGTAGTTCAGGTAAAGAGTTTTTGTTTTGTTTTGTTTTTAGTCGACAGACTACGATAAGCGAGGATAGGTCACAAAAGTATGAGGTGTAAGAAGTATAAATGTCCCAAAAATGCGTTACGAAATGTTACGATAAGCGAGGTTAAAAGTATAAAGGTGTCACGAAAGTTACGTTACGAATTTATTCTAGGTTCTACAGTACATAAATATGAGGTGTAAGAAGTATGAATATGTCCCGAAAGTTTCGATTTGTCGGTCGACTTGCCACGTGTCAGAGTGCGAGGTCTTAGGATTTTTCTCTATCTGAAGGTTTCAAAAACCAGGTGACCATACAGAGTGTGTGGGCTCATTCCATGGATTTGTCTACCACTTTCCAATCATGGTGCATAGATCGTTATGATTTTTGCATTTAATTCTGACTGTTGATCCATTCAGTTTCGAACCTCAGAAGTCCATAGACGACCCACGCGCAACAGGTAAAAGTAGATTGCGAAACCGACTTTTCATGGTCGAGCGGCGGAGAAAGCAACGGCACTTGTTCCCAACGTAACGGGCTCCTCGCGGCTAATTGTCCTGGATTCTCGAGTTTCTCACAAGGCCTCGCATCCTTCTTGAACTTGCTAAGCAAGGACACGAGCCTCCATGCATCCGTATAACCAACTTTCAGTCGGTCTGGCTTGTTGATTTACGGTTTTCTGCGTCTGAAAAATGATATTCGAATTGCTTTATCTGATTCGAAAGGAGAAAGTCTCTGAAAATCTACAAAAATTACTGATGCGCCAAACACCATGGATTCAGTAAACAATGAGTCACTCATGTGCACCTCCATTTGCCATGCCACAACCACGGCACAATGATACCTATTACACAAGCTGTGCAAATTGGTGCAATCAAATAAGAAACGACACGAGTGACCATGCGTGTATTTAACATCTAGTGGGACTCAGAAGTGACTTTATACGGTCGATTAGTCGCCGTTAAATTATTCATGTCTTGCGTTACTTCGTATGGAAGGAATTGACGAAGAAAATTTACATAGAAAACAATCCTTTCTTGCTGACCATTAATACACCGTTCCCTTATTTATTGGATGAATTCTTCCTGATTATGCACCTATTTGCAGAAAAACTTCTGACACTTCTCAAAGTTCTGACATTGAGCTGAGTTAATACTCATGAATTAGAGACATGTTTAAACATGCTACGGGTAGGTATTCCTGTTTCGGATATTTTCAACCAGACCGTATAATTCTACTGCAGCAAAATTTCTTTTTGTTACCCAATCATGAACAAAAAACTTCAAATAGGTAGTGGAGAATATCGCCCCATGGAAATCGGGGTCAATATGTTTGAGGTTGTTTGTGAATTGGGTCACGTAGGTATTTCTGATTTAAAAAAACTACTATTATGGGGTAATGAGGAATTCTGACAGGTATATAGATGAAGCTGGCCCGATTGGCTGCCGTCTTGTTTATAAAATATGCTCAACAATAGCCTTGATGACAAAGAGGTTCAACGGACTTGTGCTCTCACCTCTAGTATTGTGAAACCAATACCGTTCTATTCATTGTCTCCTCGACCGTTCTTGACCTCTTAGATCGCGAAACTTGACTTACCCATGCTTTGTCACAATTAGAGTTTATTCATAATTTGAATCTCCTTGATCATATAACGATTCAACATAGTAGGGATAGGTAGGTTACCTATTTTCATCTGATAAACATGGTAGGTATATGAGGGGTGATGCAAGATTCTGGTGTCACTGTAGGTATCTCACGACTCATTCGAGCTGAAACTATTATTGGGTTACTACACTTTTCAACCACACTGGAAGTTCTCATTGCACAGCATTTATGATTTCTCCGTAGTTTTTTTTTTTTAATCGTAGTCGTAATACATTCAGCTAGAATTGGACCAGTATCTAACTCCAGTACACATGGACAGTACTTGTGAAAGTTATGGAGAACCGTTAAGGATAATTTGTCATTAAGTACCCCACTACTTTTATTGAACGTTCCGGCATCCCTGATGGGATCGACGTATGATCCACATATGAGCTTCCTTATCTCGATGACCTATGGGGCTATACTCAATCAATTGTATGAATCTTAACGTGTGTAGAATGGCAAAGCTGTCTGACTCGCATTCTGTAGTCCCCACCGGAGCCTCATCCTCCCAGGGCGGCCATGTTTTGCAGTGAAAGTAGGTGGAGAAGTTTTCACGCCGCACGTTTCCCCTCCGAACCCGCAGGCGCCATTACAGACAATGCGATAAGATTGCTTGTGAGGAACATTACACGATAAGTGCTTGCATCAGCAGTCGCCCGAGCAATTAGGACCGATGGCCTATTTTTAAACGTCCGAGGTTCATTAGTTTCGTCTCTCCTATCCCCCTGTAAGTGGATATATCGGAGTAGTTAAACCCTCATAATTTTCCCTGTTTCGTTGTCGTTTGCCGAACATAATGGCACAATCACTCGTCTGTCTCATCCTTGGACGTTCACAAAGCTTCACCAACAACGTACGGGTGGATACCGACCTGATTATTCGAAAAACATTCTTCCATGTGGAACTGTTATAAATAATAATAGGTATTTATAATATGCCTCACAATCACCGAAATTGTTGGTGGACTCGGTAGTAAAATTCCTCACATTGGGCAATACCGGCTTCTCCATTTTATTCCTTAAACTCTAAGATTTCAGTGAGACCTTTCCAAAAATGGTGCCATATGTGGGGTATCCGATGATTGGAAGTGAGTAAGAACGAGTGCCGTGAAATCGATTCATATGAAGTCACCCACCTGGAGAGCACCCTCCGCTCCTCAGAACAAATGACGTCACGCGTGATCTTCTCACCCGTTTTACAGCCAACCTGATGAACATTCTGCGCTGAAAATTAGATCGAAGGAGTTTCTAAGGGTGCTGAATCCGAATTTGAAGTCGAGAATGCAAAATTCCGACACGCACCGGAATTCCCCATTCCGAAAATTTTGGTGGATTCGGTAGGAAAATCATGTTTTGCGTTGACGTATTTGGCGCAGTATTTGCCATAGAAACGGTGTTAAATACCCAAACCCAACGAACCACGTCTCCAATTATTATAGTTTTCAGAGGTATTAATAGGTGTTCATTTAAACTTAGGACGTTCCATGCGATCTATGGAACAACCATTCTCGGCCAGATGCGTTTGAGATTCTGCACATCCCCTTTCAGATTGTATTGAGAACCAGGTTTTTTGTTGAGAATGGGCAAATTGTACTGCGGTTCTCGGGGCGCACGAGAGTTATTGCCTTTATATCTGACCGCAAAGTTCTTTTGCTGGGGTCGGATTTTTTTTTTTTTTTTAGACAGAGAGAAGTCTGTTTTGCGATTCATGAAGGCTTCCTCATAGTCATAGCATGCGAATCTCCTCACTCTCCTCTCCATGTTGAGTTATTCAATTGTGGGCATGTGATCTAGAACTACAAACTACAACGAACAAACAAAGACAAACTAAAATTGTTTGTCTTCTGAAATAAATAATTATACTAGCACCTAATAGAAATACTATTTTGCTATTTTCAGTTGGGGATCATTTACCGGGACATCAAGCTGGAAAACATCCTTCTCGATTCGCAAGGTCATATTGTCCTGACTGACTTCGGCCTTAGTAAGGAGTTTCTGCCACACGAAACGGTGAGTTACCTTGCCTATTAGAATTTTTAGAAACCCATTAGTAGAAACCCATGTTTATATATTTGTTCATTTTCAAAAGTACAGCGCGCAGTTTGGATGCTATACGTTGTTACATGAATTACAAGCATAAGAACACAATGAAAAACATTTTAAGTATAATTAACATGGGTGCTAATAAAAAAATGAGTGTTCTGAGTCACATCATTGTGTGTTGTAACATAATAGATAGAAGTAGAAACATACAATTAAGTTGAGAAACTAAATACTTCGTGTAGTCAGGATGACAAGAATGAAAATTCAAATATGAATAAAATCACAATTCAAAGTCATTACCTACTAAATAATTGTTATGCTAAATATCTGACTCCAAAATTTAAGTAAGTTTCAACAATATTCAACAATAAATTATATTGAGAAAATTAATATTGAACCAAACCAAATCAAAAAAGTTAGTAACGATATTTTTGAATCAAATAAACTTTAATTTTGTGAACACATGATGGAAACATAATTTTGTGAAAATAAACAGTAGCTTCCGCTACAGAATAATAATTATAAGAGACAAGTATATGGACAAAGTTATCAGCATTTTATTCGGGGGATGGGATGACATTTTGCTTGCTAGGTGTTCTTGTTCACACTGGATGGTAGGTTCGCCAGAGACTGTAGTATTGGCGTATTTTCACACATTATGAAGAAATATTATTTTGACCTCTTGACGTTTGTCATGAACTATTCTTGTACGTTGGCAAAAAAAGCCTGCTATTGACTACTGGATAGAATATAATAGGCACCTCGTAACCTTGCCTTGAGCTGATGATTGGTCACCTGCTTCATGGAGGTAGTTTGCCCTTCCATGCCTGCTCACTATCGAAACGTAAAACGTCGGGATGGCAGTCATAACTGGAGGTATCCAGGAGGAATAGCCATAGAGACATTTGCTAGCTAGTGCTCCGTTTAGTGTTTTCTAAGTTGAAAGCCCTAGTGTCCCATCTAATAACTGTATCATTATTCCCTGTTCAGAACTTCACTGCTATAGGATTTCATTTCAAACATTACACGGACTCACCTACTGATGTTAACACCTACAAGTATTTTGGAAAGGATTATAAGTAGGTCTTTAATTTTGAGAACGTAAGTGAGGTGCATGACTCAACTTTCCTCAGCCCACCTGAAAGGTGAAAGAAAAGTATTGCGATCAGCAGAATACCCAATTTCCGTGACACCAATTTAGAATGGTCCTAATCGACATCTGATCTGATCGACAAAAGTGTGTGTAAGTCCGTATGTATGTACGTATGTCAACCTATTTAAAGCCATTTTTTTGGATTTTATCGCTGATTTTGGCTCTCAGGATATGTTTGTCGAGATGAAGGGTATTGGAGCTTGTTGTTTTTCAAGTTTCTACGGGTGAGGAAAGTTGTGTGATGCCTCGCACCAGATGTTTATACTCTCCAAATTTGTAAGGTTCACTCATTGTGAATAGAATATTTATGCTGTATGGTTTTTGGTGTCGACTGTGGTGACTTGATATGAAACCTATACACCAAACTGCAGGTGTCTAACTAGTCTACCCAACACACTGTCATGATAGACTAACTGTGTGGTCTGGGTCTGCAGACCCACAGTATCGACAGTTTTACTAGTTAGACAATGGGTTTGTAAAAGGTTGATAAGTGATGACTGATGACTGACTGTACAGTATTTTGATGCAGAGTTTGAAATGAATAGGTAAAAGCTATAAAGTGACACAACCACCTATGCAACAGATATATCGACATTATTATTTTATTTTTTCAAACGCAAGGTAATTATACGCAGTGTGCCTAAAGAGTGATATTACCTTCGCATGAAATGTATCACGGAACTCCGAACTTTCACCAATTCGGGAAAATTCTGTCATATCCATCAGCATAAAACTCAGTTAATTTCGTAACAAGGGATAAGAAGAAATAATCCACTAAAATACTAGCCTACTTAGCAATTTTTACAACACACTGGGGCACTAAAGCACTTCTACATACCATCCTTCGAGATAATATATTGCAGTTTTGTAAATAACGTTAGTTTAGACATGAAATAAAACTGTATACAAGAAAAGTCTCTCACTCTGGTTCACCACCGTGCACCCCTGAAAGGGCAAAGCGGTGATCGCTTAATCATCCAACGGGCGAAAGGGTGCATACTGCTCCAAAGCGCATTTCCATATTGATCTCCCTTCCAAGCCTTGGATGCTGAAAACGCTAAACGCTTGAAATCTGCAGGGGTTATAACATTTGGCACACCTCGCTTTTCCGATAAGTCTTCCCTCGCCCTATGGTATTTCTCGCTGTGCGGCTCGTGAATGATTAATAGCGAGTGGTCAGTTTACGTTACCGAGGATTTTAATTTTAATTCCTCCAGGTGAAGCAGTGGATTGAACAAATTCATCATCACTAGGAGGTATGCTTTGTACCTTCGCATAAATTTAATAGATAGCTCCCATATCCCTAACGAATCTCTATTTGTCATTGATGAATATAAATTAATAAATACGCAATTGTTTCACTCAATTCGATGAAATGAAAATCGATAATTTGTCGTTGTTTTCAAGCAACTGTTTCCTGAAGCCCTGCGATATGCTACACACAAGAAAAAAAAAAGGTTTGGAGAGAAAAGAAAATATCCCAAAGGAGTCTCCAACACTGACGAAGCGGTATCGAATTACTGGGTTATGCAAGAATAAGGGGGAACGGGAGGTTGGCAGAAGAGTAAGCGGTCGTTCAGTAACGAAAAAACCGCGTCGGTACTTCCCATTCAATCAATACAACAGTAATGGAGAGGATGGTGAGGGGTGTAAAACACAACACCAAAAATAATAAAACAGTTCAGTAGTTCAGTTCAGTAATAGTTCTAAAATTTCCGGAAACATAAAGTCGAGGAAATGTTTTGCAAAAATTGAAAAAACTATACGAAAACGCGGATGCGTCGTTTTAAAAAACCACATCCATTTCAATTAACGAATTAATTTGGCACTCAGACCCTGATTAATAATATCGTTTAACCCGTATTGTAGTATTGCAGAGGCAATGCAGCCATTTATTTGAAAGAATGTAAATAGGTACTTGAAAATCCAATGAATATGTACACAAATTTGTTGCACTGTGTTGAATTCCGTTTTAGGGAATGTTACAATTTATAATTTTTGCTAATTCAATACATTTTTAAGGCAGCTTCGCGCCCCCTCAGAGTTAGCATGTTGGGTAGTTCGCACTCTGGGAGCAGCTCTGTAGACCACTGGTGAGGAATGATAGCTCTCTAGCTAGATTGCGAACGACCAAAGTTATGCACTCCCGAGGGGAGTTGAGGTGTCTTAAATACCTTTTGGGGAATGTTTGTTACATTGAATACGATACTTTAATGTGGTTTTGTTATTCACCTACTCAAGGAGGAGCCTGACGAATTTCAGGAAGACTGTACTGATCACCACTGTTTATAGTATGAGGTCGTTTGAGCCTACAGAGCTCTTCAGCCCTAACCATTCCGCAACCCTATCCTATCCAACCAAATATAGGTGTCAATAGTTCCAGGTAACCAATAACGATCGAAGTAGTTTACATCCGAATTCATTTTTACTAAATATCTCTGTACAGGGTGTTTGCCACTTGGTATAAAAGAAAAAATTGGGTAAAACTAGACTGAAAATGGAGTAGAACGCCGCCAACCGCACCTCTCTATCTCAATCCGTTCCCAAGATATGATTTTTTAAAGTTTTTTTCAGAAAACCACGTTATTTGCCATAAAAATCCACGTTTGTTCGGTTTGCAACAATTGTTTTATACATTTGACCACATTTCCAGATTCAGCGTTAAATTTTCTATACGCCTAATGCACATTCATAATCAAAATTGAACTCCTGGACCACAATTGCCGTAGTTCAAGCATTGACAATTTAAAAAAAATTAAGTTTCTGAAAATACTTGTACGTTAACTGCATTTCCAAAAAACGTGCTGGAAGCTGTCAAATCTCAGGAAAACTTGCAAATTTAATCAGCTTTCTAATGGTATGGTCAAATTTAAGATTCCTTATCGATTTCATGGAGAAATTCAAGTTTGAATGCGGAAAAACAGTAGGCACCTACAAAAATACGAGTAACTACCAGAATATTAACAAACGTATTATCAATTTTTTGGTGTTTGCCGTTGTATTTTTTTTTTCAATGCTTGAACTGCAATTGTGGTCCACAGGAGTTTGTTTGTGATTATGAATGTGCATTAGGCGTATAGGAAATTTAACGCTGAATCTGAAAATGTGATCAAATGTAGAAAAAAATTGTTGCAAATTGTTGCAACGTGGGTTTTTATGGCAAAAAACGTGGTATTCTGAAGAAAAAAAACTTTTAAAAATCATATGTTGGGAACGGATTGAGATATAGAGGTGGGGTTGAAGGCGTTCTATTCCATTTTCAGTCTAGTTTCACCCAATTTATTCTTTTAGACCAAGTGGCACACGCTCTGTATAGGTATAATTCCGTAGTGTGTAGGTACATATGTACATATCTGTTTGAAGCGAATTATCGGCTTCATGAGTAAATTCGCAAATCTCGAAGCAGAAAACAGCAGCAAACTGAAGTACAAGTGTGGAGGACCCTCTCTCACCTCATACGACAGTAAGTTGTATAAATTCTCACAAAGGGATAAGATTCCACAGCTTCCTTCGGTTGCTTACTTACCCTGTAAATCCGTTGGCTGTATTCATTGTTAGTAAATTTGTACATACATTTGCACGTGGTTATAGGTATCCAAGTTAATTGAGAACTGGTGTTGTATACCGTTTTTAAGAAATATAGGTACTTCCGACTGCATTCGCTCTTGTCTCTTCTGACGACATTCCTGTTTCATGATTTGATTTCTATCGCTCGAATGTCGCAATACTCTCCACTCCCTCGAACTGCCTATCGAGTCTTCAAGTATAGTTACGTTTGGGCAACAGAGTACCATTTAATGTCATCCCACACCATATTCAAACCATTGATCATTTGTTGGTTTACCTCGCAGGTTCAATAATCCGCTTGTTTCATTGATTGATTGCAGGAGCAGCGAGCTTACTCGTTCTGTGGGACGATTGAGTACATGGCCCCGGAGGTGGTGAAGGGAGGCAGCTCAGGTCACGATATCGTAAGTGCTCCGATCCTATTATTCTACTTATAATTATAACATTAATTAGATTTTGAAGAAGTTCGAGTCAACACCACAGCTTCTCAAGAAATGCTAGTGAATATAGGTAACACCCGGTACCTTAAACACAGTTAGTTTTACGATGATCTGAAACTGCTGGCCGTTGAGACTATTTGATAACCAATTCGAGATGACCTTTTTTTTCTCTTTAACTTGATAGCGTTATTGGAAAAACGATTAGGCCCATTTCCATCACAAAACTAGTCAATGTATAGCTATGGAATAAGTTATTGCGGATATAGAGCGTGACAACATTGAAGTGTGCTGAAGATCCTTGGGACGGGAAGGGGTGGTGGCACAGTTGATGTAAATTAAAACAACATAGAATAATTTTACTTTTAATAGTAGGTAGCTGCTTATGTAAAAGGTATCTTACACAGGTTTCTTCTGAAACAAACTTAGGTATTCAGTTTCACCAACAATGTTCAGTACATGATTAATATTATATGCTGACGAGATGTCCCTCCTTGCAGTAAGATCTTTCAATTATTCATGATGGAACGTCTATCGATTTTCGTCTCGAAACCCCATCAGGAAGTCGACAAATTCAACCATACCGCACGTTGCTTTTTAGCAGGGAACATGTTTGCAATAAACTACCTACTAACCTGCTCAAAAATACATCCTCCTCCTCTTTTACCTGGAATCAACATTCCTTAGCAACCTAAACTCGGTCACTAGAATCTAGAAATAATCTGTTCTATTATTTTCTATTAACATTTAACAATATCAAGGCTAATCAGAAACATACCACATTTTCATAGCCATAGGTTACCCAACTAGCAAGTCTGTTGACCAAATTTTGCAATTTATGTACATTCAATAGTTCGACGTAGCCTAGAATGCAGGAATCTTAAATTCGCCATCGCATCAGCTCTAGAGGTTTTGGTTGGTATACCTGCGCATATACTTAGGACATGGTTGAGGTGATCGGGGCCGTTGCGTGCGGTGTCTGGTGTACTCTCGTACTTCTACCAGGCAGGATGTTTCGTTTCTGACGTTGCCTCGGATGAGGGATGTTGCGTGTAAAGGGCTCAACCTACACACCTGCCCCCTTCTGGTGACCCTTGCCTCGGAAAGGGGAGACCAACATCCCGTATGCACCTTTCCTGTCGCCTTCCTCCACTGCAGTGTGGGCTGGTGACTTCAACGAAACCAATTTAGGTCTCATAATGTTTGAAAAACCTTCGACCTACCAGTCGCCTCACATTTCATCGACGTGGTACACTTCCTGTAAATTTGCTCTTAATCCCTGCCTTCATGAATTCAACGCTCAACAGCACCAGTTAATCTAAATTATGCGTTTATGTTCCCAAGTCTAACTAACAGTAACTTATCAACTCTCCACGAGAGGCACGTTGTTGTATGGAAGGTGGTTCACACAGTGTAATCATGACTCAATGTAATATTTCGATGCTCTAAAAGCAACTCGCTCATGGCAGAGACGTGACTCACAGACTCACCGACATAGTCGAGATTGCAAGGATTGACAAGACGACAGGTTTGGTATGGTTATGGCCGTAAGTTGAGACATCATCTCTGAGCATCAAAACTCGTGTGGACGAAGCTTTACAAGGTTAACCCAGATAGCGGGTGGAGCACGCGACCGGGAACCTACTTTAACTTGACAGCTATGAAAACATCGGAAGAACAGAGTGCGAATACATTGTTTTTACTCTTAAGGCAGGTTACACCGTACGAGCATTGTTCGCGAACACCTTTCGGACGCATTCCCGAACACGAAGCACTCACCGTGCACTCACCACTTTCGGGATCTTAAAAATATTGGTCCTTCAGAATTGAAATTGAAAATTTGTACTCGCTTTTTTTTTGTGTCATAACTAACTGGACAAATTTAGTTCCGTTTCTGTACGTCCTCATCTCTTCTCAGTAGT
>JAEMON010000003.1:12697187-12709223 GCA_030264115.1 Lygus lineolaris | reverse complement strand
CAATTATGAAAAAAAGCATGGAGGACCATAGGTAATCAAGAACATGATTAAATTAACAGTCATATATTTAAAAGCTAGTAAGTAGTTGAAAGGATACGCTAGAACTGTGATGACTTTTATAGGTAGTGGCTCCGGTTTCGAGTTTTGAAGAAGTTGGAGAACAACATTTAAAACATTTGTACGACATTTTATGGAATGTTTTGTATCAGTTTTGTGGCGAATCAGGCTTTCTGCGCAGTTCAAAATGGCTTCTAGAGCAGCATCACGACCACTAGGCTCCTGAAATTCAAAGAGGTTATCATGGTACACACACTTAACATTATCAAGGTATGTTTATTTACCTTCCTGCACACCAATCGCTAGGTACTGGAGATGAAGGTTCCATTTGAAATGGTTACATTTACCTTTGCCACAGTTATTTGAGACATGATCCATTGTGAAAGAGTATCCAATTTCGGGAGCAATTCCATCAGTGGACACCTGTTTGCAATAGCTGCATAACATTCCAAGATGGCTTCTCGACACTTCTCCATCTGAATAAAAGGAAAACTGTAGGTAGGTAATTGTTTTGTTGGTGGGACCTCCGGACTCCACATTTATTGGTCCCGAAAGTTTCGGTATTTTATGATCTTATGTATTATTTTATTACTTGCTGATAGGTTGAAAAATGGTCAGCACCGATCTCAAGATCCTAACAATTCGAAAAATATTATTAAAGTTCTAGCAAACAAACCTCTGCTTCAGCCTTAGAGTCTTTCATTAAACCAAGAAGTCTCGAATTCCTCCTATTCAGCTCAGTTTGAGCGATACCATCCAATCTACTCAGAACCATATCCAAGTGAGCTGTTGCAAGTATTCCGACAGCACGAGCGCATTCCTTTAAGAATTGAAACAAAAAGTAAGTAATTAATAACGAATGAAGATTGATGAAAATATCTACCACCGACTTCTAAAGATTATTAGGAATATAATTTAGCTCTCTATCTCTTGAATAAGTTTTATAGAAATGTCTAAAAAATAATACCTTTAAATTCAAATGGGGTGCCTTGAATTTGGATATGATGGTATCTAAATGTTCAGACACAATTTGTTTATCTTCGATCACCGCAGTAGTGATGGCGAGAGATGACAGGATCACACTGGCTTCGTCGCTGTTACTACAAATGGCCAACATGGCGGACAGGTGTCTAGACATGGAAATCGGCCACTGACTGTCATGACACGATATGGTGGTGACTGTGTTATTAATCATCTCCAACAAGAGAGAGTCCCACTCGGATTCGTTCCATTCTGAAACTGCAAAGAAATGTATACCATAGTTTACGTTGATAATAATAGTGTACATCACTTTTATACCCAGTAATTGATTTAAAAATTCAATACAATCAAATTCAATAAAATCTACTCACCAGTATTTCTTAGTAGTCCAGTCAAACTAAGCCTGACTACAACCCGAAAATGAAATAATTCAATCCCCGGTGGTGGGAGTAAGGCGGGTGTGGGGTGGGGGGAGGGATTTAAAGGGACCTTCCCGTGGTTGCGTGAGCACATCTTGAAAACAGTGTGTCGTGGAGAAAAAAACATGGAATGGAAAATTAAGCTGGCTGAATTTTTCTACAACTTTGCTTCAACATTATTACGGAAAAACGCACTGTTTTTAAGATATAGATTTTTTTAAATGGCCAATTTATTTGAAAAAAACAATTTTTTTCAAACTTGTTGTTCTAACTTTTTTCCTAATTGTTTTTTCACCAAAGCACAATTAGAAAATTGTAGAGAATTCAATTCCCTTCAAGAATATATTTATACATATGTCAATTTTCTTCGACTGGTCAAAAGTTACAGCAATTCTAAGTGTTGCGGGTCAAGGTCGAAATTTGGCAAATAAAAAACTAAAATTATCGGAGTCACCAATTTCTTTTGAAATGCGGCATAAAAGGTCCTCTATCAAGTCTGAGGTATAATTGGACGGCATTAACCAGAAGGAAACCAACCACAGTTTCCTAGTTTTGAGGTAATCAGGCATCAAAGTTTTTTCAAGTTTGCAAATCAGGTGCTGATTGTATTCGACTTTTCTTCTTTTCTTCTCAAACCTAATTGAATTCTGCGTCATTTCGTACTTTGAAAAATGCAATTACTGTAGTAGAACGTTTAAACATCAAATTATTTGTTGATGGTTCCTTTCTGAGATTTGGGAAAACGCCGTAAAAAATTCTGAGTGAGGAACCACCCCAGCTGGTTCCATTAACGAAACGGCTACCAAACTCATTCACAGAACACAGAATGATCCCCTAGAAATTCCCTTAGAATGATCTTAGAGACATAGGTAAGCAATGATCGGAAGGTATAAGAAGAAGATCCAATACCTATAGAAGAGTCACCTTGGAGATAGTTTATCAACTGAGGGAGCTTGTGGGTCCAAAGGTCGGCGATGTGAACACTGACGAATGGCGAAAACTGCTGTAGAAACAGGAGAATTGAAGGCCCTCGGTTACTGTCCAGAGGAGATCCTAGAAGTGCAAAACACCTACAAAGCACTAACTCCATGCTCTGCTTACTCTCATCTGAAATTAGTGTTTACATATTAGTGCTGGGTAGATAATCGGAAATCTATCATGAATATAGGAGAAGAGGTAAACTTAGAATTATCCCGTACCTATTACTTTCAACCATCTTATTGTAAAGGAATTTATAAACATAGAAACTACTCCATTTAATATAAGTTTATGCTTTCCAAGGGACAGGGAGATCCATTCTGCCTTTCAATGTTGAGCTATATTGGACCAGAATTTAGTGATTACAGATTTTACGTTTCCGCATACCCTGGATGTAGATACCACTGATCCGATGACATCAGATATCATTTAAAACAGTCAAGAACCACCACACAAAAAACCACAGATACGATTAGGTTGAAATTCATGAGGGTTCATCTAGAGGATTTAACTTTCTAATTTGTGCGAAATCTAACGTAAAATATAACGAAGAGAGAAATAGAAAGTGACATATAGAAGATCTAAATCGTAAAATGGGAGTGAAATTTTGATTTTTCAGAACTAAACTTGTTCATCTTTCGGGAAATTATTCAAAAATGCAATCTTTCCAAGCCCTGGGAGCAATAACAGATAGGAGGTTCTTGGTTCTTCAAGAAAACAAGAGTCATTTTGTTTCTTATAGAAAACCTCGCTCTATCTGATATTGCTCTACAATCGCAGAATGATTATTTCCGTTAGAACGAACACAATTTAACTATTCTCAGGTCAAACAGAAAAATGCTGGATGGACGAATAGTGACGATACCTTCTAAGCTTCTAGGTTCTAACCTTTTTCAGGTTCCTGTTTAGGCGCTATTTGTGTCAACGCTTTGGTCATCACAGAAACTGCATGGTCATATGAAGGATCAGTGAGCAGCTTTAGAAGGGTAGCCCAAAGAAGTGGCCTCATTTCGTCTACTGTACTACTCAGTAGATGAATCGTGGATGAGCAAATACCAGCAAGTTCGTTCACTTCTACTCCCTGACAGAATACAAAGAATAATTTTCAATTATTCACGTCCCCTCAATAAAAACGATATGTAGGCAACTAAGCAACAGGTATGTAATGAGGCAGCAAAACGCTTGCAAAGGTAATATGATTTCATAATAACTCACACTTTGTGTTGGAAGTACCGAGCAATGTCGAACCAAATATTCGATGAAATCGGAACCATCCAGAGCATGACCTTTCGTACATAAAGCTACGATGGTTTTCACCAAAGCCTTCTTCACCTGAAACGATAGGAGATTCAAATTTAAAACTTGTATAACTGCTTATGACCTGGGTGTGAAATGGTATGTTTCGGTCCAGCATTGTAAACAGATCCGAACCGATGATGTACGCTAACACCTGAGCTACTCCGGACCACCCCTTCTTTCTACCATACCTCTGAGTTAAATTGCAATGAGGAACTTGCATTTTGAACCTCAAAATCTGATTCGGTGCCCTTGAAAACCCCAAGGTGCCATTTTCCAACTTGTATTGGAAGTCGAAACTGACTTAGTACTACAGCGATGAATGTACAGCAAGGGCGAATATTGTTCTGAGCACAGGAGCATGTGTACCCCCGAGGAAATGAGCGGGGACAATGGTCTGAGATTTGTATTTCCTACGATAACGTTCTAATGTGAGTTGCAATCGTTTGAATGTACATGCGAGCACGACAGCGACACTGGCTTGTAAAGGGCATGGTTGGGGCTACAGCCAACTACACTCCAACTCCATGGAAGTAGGATCGGTCCTACATCCAAATCTAGGTATCGATTTTAGATCCTTTTTACTGATTAACCTTTTTACTCATATAAAGAACCAGAAGAATAGCTAGTATAACGTCTTCTACTCCCATCTACTGTTAAGTTGGCAACAGTCTTGACTTTTATCTTTATCCTCGGCTCGATGGCCCAATTTAGTTTGTTTTGCTATGTACCTGAGTGTATTTTGAATAGTGAAAATGGAAAATAATATTGTAATTTACATCAATGCGAACTTCCTGTGATTGAGGACTAAGGTAAAGCTTCGCTATACAGGCCACCTCAACTAAAACAGACCATAAAGTCCAAGTATCGGCCGGATTAGTTTACGAAATTTCACCCTGAACTCTCCAGCTGTGTCCACACTATGCCGCCCAGCAAAGCCGTTTGGCATTGTGTTAGGGCAGGCACGTCCACATTGTCAAGAAGGTGTGGACGCCACGGGCCGGCCAGTCCGGGTTTTTTAGCAGTTGAAGGAGTGCCTGTCAGCCAGTAAATCCAAAATGAGCGATGACGATACAGCTGCAGTCATTATTAAAAGGAGGTATTGGGTGACTATCAACATCCCAGCATCCAAAGAGAATGTCATGAATAATTTTCTCTATATTGCATGATGAAGTTGACAAACTCAATATGGATTAAAGAGGCCATGTAGAATCCCTAATTTTTGTTCCTTGTACAAATTTCTGATGTACAAATATGATTTTGAACATTTCCTAAATATAATTGAACTAAAAATACTCATGGGCGAAATAAGTTGATCAAAGATTTATCTGTACAAATGAACACCTAAACTGAAACCAAAGCTGGGCACGTCCACACTTGTGCGGCTTTGCCAGGCGGCCTGTGCCAGGGGAGGCTGCTCGGCAAATGTACTGTGAGCCATAATAATTCTGTTAAGCTTGCCTACTTTGCTGCACTTCTACAAAAATGTGAGTTTCTCAGACCACATTGTAGGCCAGATAAGTACCTACCTATTTATCTCTATCCTATGCTACTGCACTAACCCTGCAGTTCGAACATAAACGCACATTTTGGCTGCGCAGACCCCTCTGCGCACAATGTTTGTTTATGTTCGAAATTTGTCTGTTCTATCTGAATATGTGTGCAACTTACCCAACTGATAAGAACTTCATTTCTGTTTCAACTGACTGTGCAAATCGAACATAAACGAACATTCTCGCCCATGCGAATGAGGATGGGCAAAGTGAACACAGGGAAACCTTCTACAACCTCCCTACTCTAGGTGCAAAAAGTGGAGGGCGGAAAGCAGCGGGACGGGGTGGCGGTGCGCTCACGCCAATCTTTGCCTTTTTCTAGCCCGAGGTTTTCACACTTTGTAAAAGTTTTCACGTTAGCGGACTGCACATTTTTCCGCGTTCAAATTGCACATTTTCAGTTGGAAAAAACCTTAGATGTAGTTAATGGACTCGTTTTTCCCTTTGTGTACTCCCTCTTGAAGGGGTCACCAGCCGCCACTGACGTACAGAGGATTATAAACAAAACATGAAATAAGCTGACAATGAGTCCCAAAACTCAATAAATCCAATCACTACTGCAGATAATCACCTTTATTGAAGGATCTTGCATCGTTGAACGAACTGCTGACGTTATTTCACTGTTAATTCTTGTTTGAAGAATATTATCTGAGCCTGATATTAAATGAGCGCTGACGATAAGCGACTCTATTTTGTCTTTTTCGCTGCCCATACGCAAATGCTTTATCAACAAATCGCCAAGACGATCACTGAAATGATTACCTGGAAAATATAAGATTTTTTTATTGCAGGGAAAATGTCATGTCCAAACTTATGTGGTTCTGGATCGTAAGGCTCGTAACAAAAATAATTTATCAATTATTATTTTTTCCAGATATCTTGCTATTTTAAATCCACAACTCATTATTAGGCCTATCTCTCCAGCAGAAGCGGCCATCTATCTAAGCCAATTTTGGAATTCAAAAGAGATTTAAGGTAAAATTGTTTGGACTGAGATGTTGTTAGTAGGTATTTGCTTTTCCATTGAGACCTTTTATTGTTTTAGAACTCTTATTACTTTCATTATAAATTATTCAGCAACATAACATGGTAGTAATGTTCCTTGATTTTTTGACCAACCAGAGCAGCCATTGCTTTCCTGTGATTTTTTTCATTCCCCCGACGTTTTTCCCCAGGACTGGGGGCTTCTTCAGGAATTATAACAATGAACTCAACTTTCAACATTTTAGTAAAAATTAAATCACTCTCAACAATCTAATAGCTCAATACCAACTTTATATGTTTCGAAACTGCATGCCATCTGTTGAAGTTAATCGCATTGTTTCCCTGTTAAGGGGACTTTAAATTAAGGATAAGATTACGTGAGAAGGGATTCAAGCAAAATCTTACCGAAATGGTCGTAACACCGGAGTACTTCGTTGTACTGTTTGACCGTGTTGGGAATGGAATAATCTGGAGGAATCACCACCTGAAAAACATACACACATATATTTATAAGCCTGTAAATAATATACTAACAAACTTCTCCAAGTCACATTTCCCTCCTGACAGTATACATTTCTTCATTTGGAATGATCTCATTCGATTCACAGCTGAATGTTCTGCTTATACCCATAAGTAAGGGAACTTGAAAAGGCACTAATCCCTACGTTTAAATCCGACATTCGACGAAATTCGGTGCATAACTGGAGAGCTTATTAAAGCAAACATGAAACTCGATTCGATGAAACAAATAAATAATTGAATTTGATCAGTTGGTCCTTGAATGGGAATTAGGCGTACTCAGAAAGATCTGCGATTCACACTCGTGTTCTGCTCTTCTTTTTGTTCAACCTACAAGTCCTTACAAGGAGCTCATAAATATGACGGTCCGTGAGCATTCGGTCGATGCTGAAAATTGTGATCTATTTGAAATTGATGAAAAAAAGGGTTTTGACCACTTCATCCCCCAGTTTCTCTACCCCTCAGAGGAGATTGACTGTAACGGTAACCTTCGGGGCACAACAAGACCCCTAATGAGGACAGTACACCAATTTTCATTAATTTTGGTCCGTGATGATTAAGAAAAGTGCCACGGACAGTGTAAGGAAGGAAGTTTTTTTAAATTTCGGTTTTTGTGTCTTGGAAAGTAATTTGATTCGATAAAAAAGTAATTCGATTTTGGATATCTTAGAACGTATCAAATTTTGAGAGGGGTTAAAAAAAATTTCGTGATCGATTACAAAGGTTCGTTAGTGAAAATAATAAACCAAAATTGCTCTGCATTGAGCGATTAGAAAAAATGGAACAAATTTGGTATGCTGAGGTTTTAAATAATGTTTGGTTGTGGCAAAGAAAAATATATTAGTGGAGCGCTACATCCTCGGTGGAGCGGTAGCATCACCCATCCTATGAACAATCCAACCATATCCTGATTTAGAATTGATTCTGCAGCGCTGGCTTTGATCTATGTCGTAAGAAAAAAGAAAAAAAAGTTGTTATTTCATGGACAATACTCATTCAAATGCCCCATTTGAATGAGTCTGAAGACGTAATTTTGGTTGCTTGTGTCTTGTTATTAAGAATGTCAGAGCACTGTAAACCTTTTCGTTAATGGACGCTCGCGCGCCCCTGAGTTGCGAAGGCCACCTTCGACCTCCAGCGCACCCTGCAGCTGAACATTTTTCAACCTTCCATGACACGATGGCAGAAAGACAGTCTTTCCGTCACCTATCGGGAAGCTTTAGAACTAATACAATGATGGATAGTATAAAGAAGAAGAATTCCCTGGTGATATATTTCTCCACTCCTACAGGAAGTCCTTGGAGAATAGTTATTAAAGATAGATGCGTAAGGACGTGATGTAGCGGCCCTCGGAGCTTAATATTACATAGATCTGGAAATGAGGAAACTGAAAAGCTTGGTGGAGGGAAAACTATGCTGTATGAGCAGCTGATTTACCCCCTTCACTTCCACCATGGCACATTACTTTGCAGTGATTTTAAAAAAATTTATTTTCTTCCTTAACCCTAATGTTGAAAGCTTCATCAGTCAAATAATGACAAATTTATTACATTAACTATGTTGTACTAACCTTGTAATATAAAAGATTCTATCAATATTGGAAATAAATAAATAAAACAAATCATTATGTCAATATATACAGTTGGTAGGTACTCCACTCACCATGTTACCCAAACTAAATAGTATTTGATCTAAAACTGGCTGAAGGGAATGAGGAGGTGCCGCTTGGAGAATCACTGCCAGACATTGGGTGATGAGGTGGGCTGGTATGAAAGGGCGCTTGTAGGCGTTTAGCAGACAAGTGACTGCCCTAGAAGTCGCAAGTTGCTGCTTTTCTTCTGGCAGAAGACTGTATAAAGGGCCGAGAGCTGTGATTGCACTTTCAATAACCTGATGGAGACAAACACAACACTTGAGTGAGTAGGTACTTTTTAAACAAGCCTTTGAAAAGCTAATCGATGCGATAAACAGATTGCTTTTCAAAAAGATTCAATATAAGGAATATCAATGGAGCTTAGAGTTTAGCGAAACCGGGTACCGTGATTTATAAGCTTTTACAAGTAGGCAGTTAGTAGGTTTAGTAGTTAGAAGTCTACCTTTGTCTCTCTAGCCTGCACCCACGAGTTTGCAATCACATTGTATGCACATATTATTTCTTCCGCAAATGTTTCTTTCGTGATTGATTCGTCCCGCTCCTCGTTTGGATAGTCAATATACTCCAAAATTGCTTCACTGAATTTTCCAACAACTGCAAACAACGAAACAAATATTAAAATCCCAAGGGGAAATTTCAGACAATTCTTTTCGTGTAAAAAATGATTCAGAACTGTTTGAAAAATTGAGTTTAACAAAAGCCTGTTTACATCATAGCGGTAGTTTTTAAATGAGTCAGCCAATCAGCCAATTTCGTTGAACAACCACAAGTAAGAATTCTGTCCCCTTACTAACTAGGTACTTTTTTTAAAATCACGACACACATTATAATCACTCTCGGTAGTTGAATGAAATTCACAATGTAAAGAGCAGTTTTACCTAGTACAGGATTTTTTTCTAGTTTCTTGTTTCTAATCACTGTAATCTTATATTAATTAAAATTATTGACGTAGATGATTATAAGGTACACAACAAAATTAGTGATAACTGACTACTAACCAAAGGCGAGAGCAATGCGAGTTGTTTCATTTCGCGTTGCTTGAGAAGGCATCAGTGGCACAATGATATTCAAGGCAGACTTGATCACAGGCACGCATTGATGGGAATTCGTCATAGCGAGTTTCCCCAAAGTAGTAAGCACACATGAATTAGGTTCAACGCCAGGCTTAAGTAGGGGAAAGAGAACTGACAGCACCTGAAGTCAAAGCCATTATTTGAACAAATGAAGTCAAAAACCATTATTTGAACAAATGAAGTCAAAACAACGATTTCGGTTTATCATTTCAGCACCTTCAGTCCAAGAGCCCAATCAGCATCCTCCCCGTCTGGCCTCTAAATCCAGCTTCTTACGGCACCATTCTGTCCCTCAATATTGAAATAACCAACGCTCTAAAATGTTGAAGATGGGTCTTTTTAGTAAGGGGCCTCAAGGGCGAACCCCTATCCACTCAAGGTCAAGGAGGTGAGGCAATGAGTAGCCAAGAGCGATCAAAAATGCAGGAATTCATGGGCAATGAATCCCCCAATCATGGGGGAATTCATGGGCTTCCCCCAAATTATATGGGGCTCCCGTTGACTGAATTGAAGGAGGATTCAAGGAATGGTCAGAGACCGAAAAATCCCAAATTCAAACAAAGTCAAGGTGATGGTTCATTGAAACGAGGGGGGGGGGGGGGATTAGGACCATGGGCGGATTGAGTACTTGATATCTGGGGGTGCGAGCTCACAAGAAGGTATGAGGTATTCGTATACCAAATTCAAACACCAAAACCCAATTTGAATGGTCCGTTTTTAGGCCTAAAAAAGCCTATCCGTACATGTCATTTGATTCACAGATTACGAGTAATAACCGATTACTTGTAATAACAGATTACGTGTAATCACAGTTTATACATGTTCTAATTACGCGACCCACGTCTCACGAGTTATCGAAGTTTTAACATCTTAAAGAAGAAGAAGGAAATTCAATGAAGTTATTTCTAGATTATTGAAGAAATAAAATATTTTTCCAAATAAAATGTAAAGAAATTATTATAACAGAAATCATTTTTATTTATCTATTAAAAAAAAATTATCATCCAAAAAATCTTGGGGTGCGGCGCCCCCTAGCACTCCCGTAAATCCACCCATGATTGGGACGCCACTCCGCAGGACTAGATATGGTGCCATACGGCACCACCTGTTAGTGGGAGGGGAGCTGTGCTTGAAGAGACACAGTTCCTTCTGAGCTGAAGGTGTGAATAGTAAACCATTGTACTTAACTCAAGAAATATACACACACACACACCATCCTCGAAAAAGTTAAAAACAAAACAAAAACTCAGGAATGAGCTAATATTTTTGTCATCACTTTTGGTAATTTCCAATACCTGTGCGACAAGTAATAACCTCCTAAATTGGATTATTATTGGATGCAGATTGTGTGATACAAGTCCTCCCATAACCTCTAATGCTTTTTTATACATTTTAAACGTGTACCAAAGTTATCTTTGGTGTAGACATAAAACTATTTTCCAATGGAGATCTCTTCTGACCATAACAGTCAGGGCCAAGAGGGCGGACAGAAAGATGAATACATCCTCCTCGACGAAACATGATAACATACCAATGCCTGCACACATGTTTCCATATTAAAATAATGTGTTTTACGTACATTTTTAAGAGCCCAAATAGGCTAGAAACGCAATTTCAAACAACCAATTTTTTTAAACATTTCAGGGGGAGGCCGGGACTTCCTTTTTTTGCCCTTAGTTACTGCGAGTCTTGGGAATATATTTCCAGAGCAAGGACGGGCTACTTAGGGAATAACATTGTTGCGTAACCTCTTACGTAACAGTTTCAACAACGATAACTCGCTTCAAAGTTCTAAGTGCAGAAGGATAAAAATAGGTAGGTTGAATAGTATACCTAATATAATAAACGTGTGCAAACTTTCGAACCATTATTTGCATTGTACCAGGGGACAATTGTCTATAACTTTATTCTGCTTCTTTATTACCGACGGAAGAGGAGCCTCGTATTCATCCAAAAAGCCGGAAAGAATGTACTTACCTACTGGTTAAAAAATAAAATTTCCAATCGCATTTTGCGTTTCATAGCTTTTTGAAATAATTGGGAACCGCCGTTTAGCGCACTGAACTGTGAATGCGAACCTATTTAATGGGAACTAAATCACTCGCGATAAAGTTGTAGAAACCAATCCCAATGGAAGAAAACCGGAGTCAAAGAAAAACGTTGTCTATTCCCACGAAAATAATGAGTTACTACGTCATAACTTTGTAACTTAAGTTATAGCTTTTAGGTAACTAATTTGTGGCGTATTTATTAATAAATAACCACAATCAAGAGGAGCATTTCATAAAATCCTACGAACAAGAAAACACACCAAAAGAAGAAAGAAAAAAGGAAAAATACGAAATTATATATAATGCCACGAACGAAAAAATTACCCGCGACTGGGATCAACGAAACCGCGGGTTAAAGAACGACCACACGGACCCCACAGAAACGATCGAGAGAAGAAAATAAACTCTACGAAACTACAACGAAAACGCCAAGGATGAACAAGAAACGAGAAAACTAAAACAGGAAAAAAA
>JAEMON010000003.1:12562183-12578279 GCA_030264115.1 Lygus lineolaris | reverse complement strand
TTGCCAACATCTGACAAGTAGTTTTAAATCTAAAAAATATCAGTTTACATTTCTTTATTCTAAACGGAGATTCTAAGTATGCTTAATCAATTCTTCAAAATCATTGAAATAAATAAAAATATCCAACTAGGAAGAGATGAATTCGTACTGGCGTAGTCATTTTATATTAATTTATTACTAGAAAAAAAAGTTTGGTCTTAGCACTAGAAATTCGGTTGACCGTCTGCACATACTACGAGTACCTATAACATCTAATTACCGACTATAAGAATTCAAGATATCCTGCAACAATTCATCAATATTCATTAACAGTATTAGCACAAATATCTGATTCCAAGTTTTAAGAAACACTAACAAAGATCGACCTCTATGTGAGGTACCTTAAGGTGAAAAAATTGTTGACACCTACCATCAACTATCAGGTTCCAGAGTAGAGTGGGATGTCATGAGCGATTCAATTCAAAATCGGTTATCAGTCAACCAGCGCTCTATTAAATCCCTAACGAAATTACTCCCTTAAGAAGAGTAACAATAACAAATGTTGTAGTTACGTGCTGGGATGAAAATCTAGCTTGAAATGGCGGTGTAAAATAGATACCCTGTAGTAATCACAATGATCCCACCGATCAATAAAACCACGGAGGTGAACTGTAATAGTGGGATTTTTTATAATAAAAACGTAGCAAATTATTACACAATGGTTTATTTTATGTGATCAATTCTTTGGCTCGGGCAAAACTTTAAGAAATTAAGTTCAGATTGTGATGAAATTTTCAGTGATTGTGCGGGATTGTAGGGGATTACCCGCGGTAATCTATGAATATTATCGCCGTAGGAGCATTGGTAACGTGTGCGCTTGCGCAAACCTTGATTTCCTGAAACACCTATTTCTCACGAAATTGACCCGATATCGCGAATATTTAGTGGGTAGATGATTCGATCATGCGAAATTAGGGGAATATTTTCATTTTAAATCATCCCAGTCTGGATGAAGGCTTTCACCATATTAGTTTTCAATTTTAATTTAAAAAAATTTGTAAACAATGTGAGGATTCAAATCAACTAGTATACATAGTTTCAATAACTTTTACTCTCTTCTCCAAATGATGGTCGGTACCTAGTTGACTCGGATTCCATTCAATCACAACCTGTTTGCCAGTCTAACGACTGTAGATCGCCGCTTTATCTCCCACGGAAAAACATCGGGTTTTTGGTATCTGGTGCAGAATCTACAACCGGGTTCCTCGACTTAACAACAACATTCTTCTCGAGAACGTCCTATATAAGGGAATTCTAATTATGATTTAGGCAGTGTACAACCGAGACCCACGGCTTTACCTCCAAAAATGTTCACCTCCGTAAGTGTTCATCCACGATATTCCAATTTGGAAGGGAATGGGTATACATTTTGTTTATCTGTGGGATTGTTATTCAATGATCGTTTTAGTACTGATCAAACATCCATCGTTTACTGAATCAATTAGGTAGAATTGCTGGAAACCTTTTACTTAGTATCAAAGGATACCTATATTACAGTGGTTTATTGATGGTTATTGGTACAATGGATTACAAAGGTAGTATTACTAGTGGTCACCGGAGGTGGTTTCCAGCTAAAGCTTTTTGAAAATATGTCAATCCATATTTTCACGACCTATTTTAACTTTTGTTTCTGACCAATAGCTCCATAAATATATATATACCTACCCTTATTACCTAATGTACTACTGTTTTCAATTTGAGGTCGCCGTTTCCCTTTCTCTGTTCAAATAATTTCAACCAGTTTTCTTGATATTTTTCCCACTGTGCGACGCAAAACTTTTTGGACTCGAAGTAGACCTTGAGACGTAAACCAATAAATTGTTGGGGCCTAAAGAAATATTTTCTTCTGAGACGTTACAGTAGTTCATTATTGAAATAATAGGCCGATAAAAACATGAACCAATCAAAACGTATCTCTCAGTTTACAGGAGAACAAAAATGTTAGCTCTGCAGGTTTGTTGGGAAACTCCATTTTATTAGAAAAGCAAAAAAAATATATGAACGAGATAATTAGTTCGGAAGAAAAATTGTTATTGAACTTACTTCATCCACAGTTAAGGTTGATTACCCAAAATCTATTCGGTAATATCTACGTACATATATATATTGTCTACTTACATACGTACATATATACGTAATATTAGACGGCATTGAATATCAAGGGTAACTAATGAAAAGTTTATTACGAAAAAAAAACATTAACATAAATTAGACCCTAAATTTCAACTGGAGATTATTGTTGAGCCAATAGGTATCCACAAATATTAAGCTATTATTAAACCGAGAGCTTATATTAATCATAAGAAATTTCTCGTTACATTTTCTATCACGGAGTTCTAAAATCGCATTACGCATTTCCTCGCGCAAGCGCAAAACATCCGTAATCCAAACCAGCTTTCCTATTTCAAACAGTTTAAGAGATTTAAAACTCGAATGTTCACACCCACGAAACACAGTTATTGAGACCTTCCTCTTTTATGAAGTCCGTCAATTAAAAGAAAGGATGAGAGTTCGTAATGTGCAGACTGCAGAACATGTTGATGCATTCTAACGGGCCAAATTTTGAAGGTCGAAAAATCGGATATTTTCATGTTTTTGGTAGAAATGGCGGTTAAGCACATTTTTGTGTCTAGGTAAGTAAGTAGCAAAATGTGGTATATTCGTAACGAATGGAGAATTTCCTGAAATTATATTACAGCCCATCTGACAGTTTAGTTAATTTGAGTCAACTAACAACAATCTACGACAGCAACAACCGTCAACAACCCCAATAACCTCCCCGTCAATAATCGTTCTGTGAAAATTCGCTCATTACGTCTAACAGTAGGTAGCTACTCATACTTAACTATGTCTGGAACTCTCATTGCTTTTCTGATTTTAGGTAACGTTTATAACAGTAGCCCTCGCCTGCTCGGCTCTGGCACAGGTTCATCATTCCAGGCCTCCTGTGCCCTTCTTATACAGGACGGAAGTCCATGACGATTTCGGACAATCCGCTTACTCGTACACTTCTGGTAAATTTGTTCATCCTAAAAATAATAATAAATATTCAAGTATAATAGATCGTTTGGTAAAAATGCATTAAATTATAAAAATTGTGAGAGTGACACATGCCAGTATATGCGACCAGTTTGGGATAAATACTAGAATTTCATTCTTGTATTTCGAGCCTCATTCTCCGGTCATCTTTAGGCAGAATTCAGCCACTGCACTTCCCTCACCTGTGGGGATCCCTCTGCCCAGGGGACGCGAACCTTGCCAAATCATGGAAAGAAAGCTACTTTGTCGAAGGAGAGTGCGGTTCGTGACGAAATTCTCAGCATGGAATATACTTTATTCCATTCAAAAAACAGAAATACTTTTATGCCCGAAGATGAGCCGAGAATGATCACAAGAAATAAATTGTAGTTTTCATTCATACGGCCGCATCCCGATAAAGCTACAATATGTATGTACCTGCCCATAAAAACATTAGGTACGACGGCTTACAATCCGCATCAAAAAATTAATTTGTTCATCCAAGTCCGAGGCTCAAAGGAGATTTTAGAGTAAGTACCTACTTATACATGTACCTATGTAAAGTTTTTTGTAAAGGAGTGAAGGGCCACCACAGACAAAAAACTCCAGCCTCACATGGCAAAGCTTTTCGAGAAAACTACGTTCCCTTCTTCAGGCTCTATATTATAATATTTACATTGAGTCCACCTTTAAACTTACCAGGCTCCCGCTGCACCATATGTGGTGAATGGAAGCACCGTACTATTTAATATATGCGTCATTTATGTAAAAGGGGTGAATACCCAGTGGGTAGTGGGGAATTTGAAACTGGCTACATTCACCCGGTTCTTACAGAAACCCCAATAATTACCCACGAATGAATCAATAGAACAGTATTCAGACAAAATATTCGAAATGTTTAGGAGAAAATATGAAATAAAAACTAGTGCTACTCTACAAGCAGATACCTCGTGTCATGGATATGTATATGGGGTGTTTAGTTACCGAATTGGTTTATCGGCATCGCGTTACAATTTTTGGGTTAAATAAAAAAAACACATGACCCCCAGCCCATAGACATATCCATGTCAATAAGCTTTCATATGATAGGCTTTTTTCAATTTATCAAGTATTTTATTGTGCCGAACATTTTACGTTCAGAAGGTCAGGTTAGAACTGATCAAGTAAAGTGATAGATAATGTTGTAGTGGTAACTACATTCCCTGGTCACATGCTTTTATAGAGTTTGTTAGTTATTATTATTGCAAAAAGTTGGTTGTTGTGTTTTCGATCTACACGAAGAATTATACCAGCTTTTTTGTGTCAATTAGTTGTTCCATTTAACAATAATAATTATAACGTTTTGTTTTTGGGAGATGTGTGTTTAGGAAAATCATCATCAAATTCACGTATACTTACCCACTTCGTGCAATTTTATTCATTTTGAGGGAGGTTTAGAATGCGAAAATCGTCAAAGTGGCGTGTATGGTAATCAATAGTTGAGTAAGTAGGTACCTATGTTCTGGATCCAGATATTGCTCCCTCACTAACAAAGCTAGGCGTATGGATTCGTGGAAGAAGTTAAGAAAAATTTGTACTCAAAAATCAAAATTTGACTTGCTTTTTTCGTTTCAGAGCTTTCTGAACAGAAAGGTTCCGTTTCTGTCAGCCCCTCTAACGTTTGTGGTCAATTCCTTGTCCAAGGCAAAACTATACAAAATTATGGTCCGATGTTGATGAACGTTTCAGATGTTGAGCAGGTAAAGGTCATTGCCTAAAATCTGAAGGTCCTTCATCAATTTTAGGACGATCTATGCGCAAACGTTGATTTCCTTTAAAAAAAAAAAAAAACGATATCTAAGTTTCTAATGGACTGATCTCGCTCAAATTCGAAGGGCAATGCGGAATGGACAAGGGTCGGAACCAAACCTGTATTTTATTTTTGACCTCAGAATCGGATTCAGCACCCTCAAAAAACAGCCCCGAATTTCAAGTAAATTGGGTGGAATAAGCAAAAGGAAAAACGCGTGACATCATCAGGTATGTATCTCCCTTTCACGCGGTTCCCGCGTGAGGGAGCGAGAACACAATAAATACCAGATGACGCACGCTTTTTCCTTTCCCTTTTTCGCCCCCTTCCGTTCATTTCCGACCCATCATATTGCACCTTTTTGGAAATCGTTAACATACAATTTGAGAAAAGACGTCCACTCCTCATTGGGGGATGACTCTAAGAGACGATTGCCTAAGAATTTCGTCACGAATGGATCAGAAATACGAGTAGCTATTGCGCATACACATACTTGAAATTTGTTGTCATCGGCGTACTTAACACCGGAACTGTTCAATCCATTTCGGTAAAATTTTCACCAACTGATTCTACACGTTCGTTAAAAAGTGAGCAAGCTATACTACCCTCCCAACTTAAAACTGTGTCTTTGAGGAATGAATACCCGGGTACAATCTCGATTCGGGTATTTACTCTGAAAAATAATAAACGGGTATTATTATTTTACTGCCCTGCCCACGCTAAATGTTTTTACGTATGGATGATTTCTCCGCCATTGATAATTGGCACTAGGTAGGTAATCGGCTACGGTTGTTACAATCAACATGATGAGTGAAGTAATTTAAATACGAATACCTACCTAGGTAGGGAGCTACAGCCATAACAAAGGAAGCGATTTTTTATAGTAAGTATAACTAGTAACTGACGGAATTAGGTAGGTAGATAGGTACTACAGAAGAAGAAGCTGTAGAAACCTAATGTACCTATCTAATTACCTGTTAGTGAATGCTCATAATATTGCATTGGCACTCAGAGAAAACTGTTACCTGGTCGACAGTAAAACTGTTAATATAACTGAAACATCCCTTATTACACGGACTACAACTATCAATGGGGTATTACTTATGGCCCTGAAAAATATAACTGGGCTTTCTTATCTATTATCTACAGGGGACACCTCGTCAGTGAATCGCAATAAATTTCATGGGAACTACCTACCCACTAACAGCTTCCATAATCTGTACGTAACCTTCTTGCATAAAATTGTTGACAACACGAAAGACGACAATAAAACAACCGTTTGTGGGGAGAAAATTACGAGTAGTGGTAATAACGCCAGCCAATGAGGTGGGCTGTAAGAGTTTGTCGTTCTGCGTTCAGCGACGACTTTTTTAAAGCTAATTGGTTTGGAATTGAACTAGAAGGTGACAGGTTTATTATTTTGAACGATGAACCCTCGCAATTGGGGATAGAAAGTTTTTACCCCCTCCTCAAGATTTGATGTTTCACGTTTTAATTAGGTAGGTAGAAGAATCCTAAAACTGAATTAAAAACAATCTGTCCGTCCACCGTACGCCCCCGGGCATTGGGGAAGGGCTAGCAAAGAATTTATCAACGTTTTCGTACTTGTTATTAGTTGATAAAAAGTTAGGAAATGCACTTATGCCTTACACAGCTACGTAACAATGGTACATAGCTTCCTCGTGTCCAAGTAGGTAGATTTTAACGAAATCGGATCAAAACTGTGATCATTAGGGCTGTGACAATGAAATTTAGGGAATTCAACGTTAGCGCATGATGTGCAGAGTCTGCACTCATTCAATCATGATGATGAGGGGAGCTCGGAGGCCTTGCCCGCATATCCCCATATAATTTGAGCGAAATTGAATCAAAGCCTTGTACGTTTTGCCTGTTATGTCAACAGTGACTAATAAGCATAAACTCTTGATCGTGTTGATTTTTGTCAGTTTACACAATTTTGAACGAATTTTACGTTTTCGCATGCGTACAACTGTACCGTTGATTCAATCATGATGGAATTCATATGTGACCTCAAGGGGCCCCACCCTCATAATCCCTGAAATTTTGAACAAAATCGAATGAAAACTCTTGAAGATGATTATGGCTGTAACAAGGAAATGTGAACACAAAACCAGATTTGTTCAGGAAGTTCTGAAACTAAAAATGCGAGTGGAAATTTCAATTTTGGAGCACACCATTTTTACGAACCCGAAAGTGATCCCGCAACCGATTTTTCGATCCCGCTACCTTCCGTAGAATCGGAAGCAAAATCAAAAAGTCAGTTGAAAGAATAGTTTCTCAAATTAAAGCTACAACCCATCATTCGTTTCCTACTGAAAAATGAATTCGTTTCGCATATACCTACCTACTCTGATTACCGAAATGAAATTTCGGACGTTAACCAAGTTGTTAGGTATACATGACTACCAGACTACCTACTTTATTTGGAAAAACAAGGGGTTTTCATATTCATAACCTTATCAAAAGAGTAAATAATCAGGATTAAATACATCAAAATGTAAAATTTTCACCTAAGCGTGTAGATACAAGACACTTTTTTCCCTGAGAGCTTACTCATTATATTATTGAACTTAATTTGTCCAGTTCAAGCTGTGGTACCTGAAGGCGACGAAAGTTATTCATTCAATGGGGAACTTGCATGGGGAGAAATTGTGCATGTTGAACATCAACATCTGATTCAGTGCCCTTCAAAACCCCCTGGTGCCAATTTTCAGCTTGAAATTGCGGCTGGTTTGCCCAGAAAATGGGTTTGAAAGGGAGCGCGTGACGTCAGTTAGGTTCCAATTACAAGAGCCGTTTTCGGTCAATTTGAATCGTCGGATACCCCTCATATAGCACCTTTTGTAAGAGATCATTAAAATTACAAAATAAAAAATAACCATGCAAATTCCCCATTCTGTGGGTCAAACCAACAAAGAGGGTGGTACCCAACATCCAAATTCCATCAAATATCCACAACTAACATACATCCACCATATTTATTACCCACAGCTTTTTAGAATAGAATAAAATATTTTTTTTATTGCCAATAATATAACAATATCTTTGTATACAAGTCAGGTAATTCATGATATTATAGGTACTACAGGTAACGAAGAACTATTCCAAAACAAGAATAAAATTATCATTATTATCTCCGAGGACTTGAGAGTAATCGTCCACGGAATACATAAGCAAATTTGTGATTTGATGGTCTGGCGGAAGAAGGAAAGTGACATGTTCTTATTGTCCACAGACGAATCATCCACAATTATCATTCATACGAGTACATTGATTGTCTACTTAAATTTCAGGTGATGGTATCTCTAGGAGCGCGCACAACGTCTTGAAACCGACACCCGAAGGCGACTACTACCTGAGCCAGACGGGTCAGGTGTCTTATGTGTCACCTGAAGGCATCCCAGTCAGCTATTCCTACATCGCCGACGAAAACGGCTACCGGGCCGAAGGCACTCACATCCCCAAGCAGCCCGTCCCTGTCCCGATCCACTGATTCCTCCCACCAATCATGACAACATAAGACTGGATTTTTGTACTCTTTCTCTAAATTATAGCTGTTACTAAGTAAATAAATTTAAAAAAAAACACCATGTGAAATTAAGTCATTTCAAATTTTTCTTGTTAAGCCCAGCACTACCTATTCACATGGCTGTAGCCCATAAGCGCTAATCATGAGAAAGGATAGGGAGAAAAGCGCAACAAGTTGTAGAAATATTCGAGCGAAAAGCGCGAGGAACTTGATGTAATGAAATGCAAAAACGCACCAAAAAGCGCGACGTCTTCAACACGACAGGGAACATACTCGTAACATATATCTACACGTAAGGCGAACCTCCGAAGAATTGCAACTGTGAGGTAGTCAGTTGCGTAAGTAGCACATACGATCAATTTGGAATTCAAAAAAGTCCTAATGTAGGTAGGACCTACATACCTACATCCTGCAGAACATGCAAATGCACCCTAACTATATTAGGCTACCTATCTGCTACCTATTTGCTAGAATTTTCGGACCAGATTTATTAATTTATTATTGATTGAAATACACGGGAAAGCCCATTAAACAGAAAAAATCAGTAGAGGATCAAGATACAATTAAAAAAATGAAAACAAAATACAAGCATTAATATGTACACTTCTATAAATAAAAAGACAGAAAAGGTGAAACAGATTAAACTACCTAAGTAAAAGTAAAAGTGGTATAGATTAAATAATTATAAGAAGCTAATGGATGATTAATTGAATGAATTGGTAGAATAGCTTCATAGTTCACTTAATCCAATCTCTTATCCAACTTTGGCGAAATTCATTGGTAATTGTCTTATAGTCAGCCCTCAACTACCCTCCGAAATTGAGCAAAATCCGTTCATTAGGAACTGAGAAACCGTAGTTTCAGGAAATTTACGTTAGCGCATGCGCACACGCTACTAATGGTCGCATGGCTGTGAAATTAATTTGGAACTGGGCAATCTCTGAAAATTTCACCAGAATTGGTCGAGTGGTTCCGGAGTTATGGCTAAGAAACTCATTTCAAAATTGCGCATGCGCAGTAGGAATTACTGATGAAATTGTGTTGAAATTGGAAGGTAATTGTCAACCTACATCTACCCTCCGAATTTGTGCGAAATCCGGCCATTAGGAACAGAGAAATAATGTACTATGATGCACTCGTTCTCATACTTTTCTGGAGTTGATTTTAAGCAAAAAGTGGTTTCAATCACAAGGAAGAAATTGGTGTTCGTTGAATGTATAGCTGCGTTAATTAAATACACGATAGGTTTGGTTTTGCTCTAACCGCATACAGTTCAGAACTTAAACGTCAACATCCTTATAGCATTTTCCCATCTATGTGATCCTTTTTCACATTAAATTATGAACTATTTCACATTCAATAAATTGAACTTTTGAACAATGATTGACACATTTTTCAATTTCAGTTGAAATGTTTTCTACCTTGAGAGGGAGAAGGTTTAAATAAAAGTGAAAAAGGTTTGGTGGAGGCGATGCGTAGAGTTTTCCAGCTTCGACCTTTAAGCACCCTTGAAATCCCCTATTCCCAATTTTCGGCTCGAAATTCCGCGAAGTTTAGCCACAAAACGAGTGAAAAGAACGTTTGTGACGGAATGAATTCTAGGCGCTGAGGGTTCCCCCCAGACAGGGAATGACGTAGCAAGTTCTAAATACAAGACCTGTTTCCGCTCATCAAATACCTTTCATGTTCACCTTTTTGGAAAGCTGAGACCATCCAAGGCAAAAATAACCAAACGAAAAAAGGTTTAATAAGATGGAAAGTTTATCCTGTTGAAGCTCTTTAGACTTTCATTTTGCGTTTACTAGATCAACACATTCTTCCTAGGTTGATGAAAAATTATGACCCATGCAACGCACGCGGGTAATTTGGCTGGTACTAATAATAACATATCATCAGAAGATATTAACAGGCAGGAGTCACGTGAGCAAGGTGACAGATGAGTTCAATACCCAGCTATTCTGGTGAATGTCGCAGTAACGAATTTCCCTGTAGTAGCCTGTTCACACGAAGGTTAACATTTTGTTTCAATCCCAAGTCATTGATGCACATGAGTTGTTTCAATCATGTTCCCAAAATTAAGTGTTCTCACTCTCGTATTACGGATTCCTGTTGAAAGCGTAACCGCAACATGATTCGGAATCGCTGTACTTATTTGACCTTCTGATTAATTTTGTTAAACATCCAACTTCAAAATTTGCACACGGTAGGTAGGGGGGTAGGTAGGGTAGCATGACCGAGGAAAGGTTGAGTAGGTAACCTCAATGAGTGGGAGTCAATTTCTTTACCGATTTCACAAGAAACACGTCCAATGGGGTATTAGCATGGGTAGGCATTTTCCACTTTTGACCTCAAATTAGGATTTAGCACCCTCAAAAACCCCTGATTGCCAACTCATCCTATTGTGGCGATATTCTTAGGTAGGTAGGAGTCAGCCCTCAACTACACTTTGAATTTGAACGGAATCGGTCCAGTAGGGGCTGAGAAGTCGTAGTTTCAGGAAATTCACGTTTTCGCATGCGCACACGCTACTAATGGTGGGTGGGAAATTGGTCGGTTAGTTCCGAAGTTATGGCTATGAAACTCATTGCAGAATTGCGCATACGCAGTAGGTACCTAGTACTAATAAGTATAATCGTGTCGAAATTCGAAGGTAATTGTTAGGCTTCAACAACCCTCCAAATTTGAGCGACATAGGTCAGTTAGGAACTGAGAAACCGTAGTTTCAGGAAATTCACGTTTGCGCATGCACGCACGCTACTAGTATTCCGATTGCTATGAAATTCATAGGGCATCCTCTGGAGTCTATTCCGCGCAATCCCTGAAAATTTCACTGAAATTGGTCAAGTAGTTCCGGAGCTACGCCCATATCAACAAATTCTAAGTTTGCTCTTGCGCAGTAGCTATTAATGATCCAATCGTGACGAAATTCATAGGTGATTGTCTTGGAGTTATCCCCCAACTACCCTTCAAATGTGAGCGAAATAGGTCAATTAGGAACTAAGATGGGTGGGTTTCAGGAAATTCACGTTTGCGCATGCGCTCATGCTATTGATGGTCCGATGGCGATGAAAATCGTATGGGACCGTCACGGGGCGAATCCGCACAATCCCTGAAAATTTCATGAAATTCGGACCACAACTTCAAATAGGTAGTTGTGCTTGGGACATGGAACTGTCTTCAGACCGTCAGATAGTTAGACATACAGACACGGAACCAACATTTTTCAGAAAGCTCTGAAACGAAAAAAGCAAGTGGGAATTTTGATTTTGGAGGACACAAATTTGTTCATTCCTTGCACGAATACATAGCTTCCTGCCTTTTGTAGTGAGGAAGCAATAGTGGTGCTGTGAAACCTACTTACTACAGAAATAATATTAGGACAAAGTGACAAATAGCTGGTCCCTTCAACCTTTCCTTCCTCCTAGTTGAAATTCTTCGATTCGTATTCAGTCAAAAGATTATAGGACAAACTCACATGGAGGGTACCTACGTAGATAGGTGGTTCCGATTTCACTGCATGAACATTTTCAAGTAGAATGTCGATATTAGGTACATAAACCCCAGACAGACCAAATGGCCGAACCATGGAAGAAGGTGAAGGAGAAGGAATAAGGAATCCTTCTTCCCTTCCATGAGGCCGAACATAGTTGATGAACGTGAACCCACGGAGACCAAGAACCATGAACCTGAAAGCTCGTCTGAAACTGAAAATGGGCGGCAAAACCCTCACCAAAGGTGGATGCTATCTGTTGCTGTATAATATCCATACTCCTACTATTTGTTGAGTTATTTATCACATGGTCTAGTGTCTTTAGGGTGGGTATCTACTTCAGAAATTAATTTCCGTTTATAAAAATAATTACAATTTATAATAGAATCGTAAATATGGTGAGAATATGGAAATAGATTTTGCATTCACCAAAATTTTACTTTTCTACACCCTAGTATTCCTTTTCAATGCTAAACGTGTTAACCGTGTTAGAGGTTTTCCTGTTGTTTTAATTTTCCATCCAAATCCTAGTTTCTGGTGGCTCGGTGGAAAGAAATAGCGGTTTCGTAGAACTTAACATTTAGCAAAAGACTATTTTACGTTAAACTTTGTTTTCGAAGTAATCCATTGCCACCATGCTGATCAAAGTTAAGGTATGTACTAGTTGGGAAAGAGTTTTTAGTTTCAAAAATCATGCTTCTGCTCGTTATAATTAATAGAGTCTGACTCGTGTTGTTTGTTACAGACGCTGACTGGTAAAGAGGTGAGATGAAGCATACTTACCTACCTACCTAACTAATCTAAATTCTTTCAAATTGGTAGGTATGAATTGAGTTCGTTGATATTTTTTATTTAACCAATATTCAAATGTTGGGTGTAGATCGAGATTGACATCGAACCTACCGACAAAGTCGAGAGGATCAAGGAACGAGTGGAGGAGAAGGAAGGGATACCGCCACAGCAACAGAGGTTGATCTTCTCAGGCAAACAGATGTAAGTTGATTCAATATTTATATATATAAGTACCCTTTTACCTCATTTATGTATTCCTATCGATAGGTAGGTACAATCCAAGATCGATAGACGTACTTAGGTGTCATTGCTGGTCGGACATGCGGAACCCACCATAGTTTAATTATTTGGGGCCTTAGAGGGTGTGCTTACCTATAGCACACACACAGGGTACGTCTTAGGGTGGTAAGAACTGAGATACATAGGTATTATTTGTAAGGGCTATTTATTCAATATTTTCGTTTATCAAAATGTACTACCTTAACGTGCACGTCGGATCTATCAACAGTAATGGTATACCTACGCCCAATAGCGTTCACTTATTATTATATTTTTGTAATTGGGCGAAAGCCCGTAATATTAACAAATAAACAAAATAAACTTAGTTACCAATATTATTATATTTGAAGGATGCCCAGTCGTCCTATGACGCTAGAGAGGGAAAAGATGCCACCGTCGAACTATAAGCCGCTGCTCTATATCAGTGATCCTCTCCCAACACCGAAACTGCGGGCAAAAAGAAAGGCACCTCAAGCACCAACTCTCCAAATGAAAGAACCCGTCATCCCCTGTACATTTATTCGTACTTAACCCCATTCACGGGGATGAAACATCTGGTGTGACTGTATCTCCCAGAAGGAGATTACGGAACCCTGGTCAGCGGACGTAAGAATCCCTCCTCAATGATAGAACTCAAATCGGGTGATTCCACAGATCTTTTCCGTGGATGACGTCAAGGACAGGAAGTCTTTCGAAAACTGTTAGCCCGCTATACTGATCAATAAGATTCCTCTGTCCTCTTCAATGAATGATCATTTCACTTCAATCACCAGTTGAAAGGTTCTTATGAGCTTGGCCTAACACTAAAGGGTTGCTTTCATATTAGGTCCTCTCGTGTCCTCTGGGAGATCAATCCAACAATTACATAGAAGTTCGAAGATATACTTTCTTCAAAGACACTCGTGAAACACTTGGCGTGGGACCAAACACCCCAGTACAAGAAGAAATTGAGCTGCATGACCCCAGTCGGATGGCAGCTTCACGATGTTCCCACACAAGATGGCTGACAGCGAAAAAGAACCGAGACAATGGAGAATTTCCTCTCATGGTCCCATGAATAGGATAGGAGTGGGGAGAAGGAATGATTGATTCGACGGTGGCAACACTGGCAATGATAGCGGGGGTGGTTATCACCACAGTACCTACCCCGGGTGTTTCAACCATTTAAAAGGCACATGGCCCAAGGCCTAGGATATGTCCCATGGACCAAGCAGGAAGTTGCATTGCCTTGTATATTGCTTGGTATCAAACAGGTTTGATTATAACTGAGAACCACCCTATTGGGCAAGTTCCTGAGGTTGCTCAAAGAGAGCAACCACCAGAACCATCCACCCTCCACTTCTTCAAATGCTCAGGTCAAGCTCAATCAGAATGTTCATCAGCCCACTCAAATGTGAATTCGATCAATAATGAATGAACCGTTGAGGCTCCTACAAAGAGAAATAGTCAGCATATCCCTAGTAGAGGTTCCTACCTACCTAATTCTATTTTGGGACAACCCAACACCATTCCCAAAACTGACAATAGGTCGCCTATAGGAACTTATGTCCAATTGAAGCATTTTAATCCACTCTTTTTCTCTTCTCCAATGCCAAGGTGGAAGCGGTAAACCAGATTCCCTTACAGTGTAGTCTCTCCCTCTGTCAATCTTCAAGAAGGGTAAGGCGATTGTGGCAGTTTGAACCCTTTCAGAACCAGTGATGGATTAATCAGCTCAGCTCAAAGGGGATGCTGGGTTGTTTGTTCAGACCTCATCATCACAATGAGGAATTATCATCAATTTTTTAAATTTTTTTCTTAGAGATAATGACTCAAAAGAAACAATAATGAAGGCGTAAGGCAAAAATAGTGTATCTGTAATTTTAGAGAATTTATTGAAATATTTATTATTGTAAGTTGGCGGGAAAGTGACGTTGAAAAGGGTGTCGTCTGTCATTGGCCAATTCCATCCAAGATGCCAACCAAACAAAACGAAACACAAAGCTCATCACTATTTGGGCTCCTGATTAGTGAGAATAGAATTTACATAAATTATTAGGTTTCGTAATACTAATAATTGATAAATTGATTGACTTAATTAATTTTTAATTAATTATTTAAATTATTCCTATTTTCACTGCTCTCAATGCAATCTCAGCACATTTTTTTCAGTTCAGTTCTTTTAGTGTGACGTAGGAAAGGGTATCTCAAGTTATTCGAACAGCTGGATTTTTTTCCAAGTTTTCTCCACTCCCTAAAGATAAACTATTATTTTCTTTGTATTGGCAATGTTATTTTATTCCAAATAACAATACAAAGGGAGAAAAAATGTGATTTTCTCATACAATAATTTCCCATTGCTAAAGATTTCAAGAATTGGGAGTCTGTCAGTCGAAATTACATGTAAATCTCCATTATCGTCACACCCATCCTTTTGTTGTGACCTACCTGTTAATTAGATAAAAATCCGATTCCATGAATTCACTTATATATTAAGAAGGTTTCAACAAAAATTGTATTAAGAAAAAATAATATTGTACCTAACGAAAATCAAAACAGTTAGTAACGATATTTCTGAATAAACTATACTTTAATTTTGTGAAAACACGATTGAAACATAATTCATCAGCTACAGGAGTCCCCATCCAGCAAGGCCCTCTTGCGACAGGCAGTAGGTGTAAGGGGTGTTCTCCGAGCACTTGATGCTACCTCCTGATTCTTGCCATGAGTGAAGGCTGGCTTCAGTCAGGGACGTCTTCGCACAAAAACGTTTACTTATGACAGTTATTTATTTACTCGCTTTCCCGAGGGGTTATACCACTATTCATGTGTCCTTCAAGAGGTGGGAGTGGGCCAGGTAGGAATTTCAAAGGTTCAAAGCCTTCGCCTATTCAAGTCGCTTTTAGTCTTTGATTTTCCTTGTTACCTCATTCAAAAATGTTTTGAGCTTGCGCTGTATTTTTTTCAATTTTTAATTGGGCATTTATATTCTGAAGACGGAAACAGAGATAATCAAGGGCTAAACGAGCAGTGAATGAGTTCTGTGAAGGGTGAGAAACCTTCGGCTGGTAGTAAAGGCAAGTAGTCCTGCTCTCCCCGACTCGTTGGCGCCATCAAAGTCAGGAGCGAAAAGGTTGAAGATCAGGAACATTGGATACAA
>JAEMON010000003.1:12550038-12561184 GCA_030264115.1 Lygus lineolaris | reverse complement strand
TCAAAAAATACACATCACCACGATATTCTTTTTTTAAATATATGTACTCAAAAACACAGTATCATTGTAATATAGTTGAATACCATAATATTCTCAAAACACAATTTTGCACGGGTATTATGTCCTCACGTGTTTGCATATTCATCTAATGATTCTTGACATTTCCTGATACAGTCCAAATATTTAATAAGACATCTGGTATACAGTAATCCGTGGATTACATAGCGTGAGGGTGACTCCCTAGATGGCCTCCTTTAAAGATCATAGCAATCGGACCAATAGTGGCAACAGGCTGTCCACAGAACTGGAAAAGTTGGAGAATTTTGTGAATCTGGAAAAGTCGGGGAATTGCATTTGAAAGTCGTCCGTTGATTTTCAGTTCGAAAATAGTGGAGGGAGGAAGATATTTAAGCCCTCTCTCTTTTTTTCAAAATACCTAGCTTCCTAAGGAGAATAGAGGTCAGTCTCATTGTGCAGCCTGTGTAACCTACTACAATTTGAATTATGAGGTAGGTACTTACTGACGATCGAAGAACTCGAAATCTAGATGATGCCTCTTGTCTTATTAGATAACCTGATGATACCAAAACAATGAACTTTTTGAGTCGCTATGGATACCCAACTCAGGACCAACCGGGATTGGTTTCTTCAAATCAAAAATGAGTTGGTGTGGGAGATGTTTTACTGGCCAACCCGATAGTGAATTAGAGAGTGACGATGACGGGGAGTATGAATACTTTGTCAACAGCCATTACATTTGTAAACGGAAGAAGACAGACGTTGCACCGAATGAGCTACAAGTGAAGACTGAGACATCTCCTGAAACTACTACAATGTCCATCACTGAGGAATCCAGCAGCACTTCTCTGGATTCAAGTTCTTCGTTGACAAGCCGCAGGAAGGGAAGGACAAGCTGCAGCAAAACTGATGAGACCAGCCAGACATCGTCTTGGGAAACTGACAAGAAGTTGGTACTAAATGACAGGGCTGGTTTTAACTTTACCATAGTTTGCTTGGTCGAATGTGTTGGGAGAGTGGATGGCGGATTTTTAAAAAAACAATATTCTAGCTAGATATTGTATAAAATATCGATAAAATAATAGGTAGGTATGTACTTACGACAGGTGGTGGATTTTTGAAACGAAATTATTATGTAGTGACAGGTTCTGATTCAAAAAATTGAAAATAATAATATGGACCATCTTTCTAGTGTAATGACGTTCTTCGTGGATTAACCTACTGTGCATTAATATACTGACAAAATATTGATATATTTAGTTGATTTGCTAGGGGGAAAAATGTTGCTCCAAAACATAAATAATTCCCTCTATCTTCCTAGTTCCTGAAATTTTGTATACTTAGTAGGTCAGTATATTTATATACCAGCTAGGCTTATTACCAGGAAGGCCAGATCTGATTTGTAAGTAGGACGATAAACCAATCAACCCTTTTTGTTCCGGCCAGGTCACTTCTTGTATGAGAGCCTCAGTTTCCTCACTCATCTCGAAATAAAATGGAAAAGAACCGAGGGGTAACGCCCTCAGCGCGTTGTCTTGTGATTTTGTACGACTCCTACGACTGACGTCACGTTATTGAAAGTATGGCTGAGTCTTAACGCCATGTGTGTGGCGGGGATGATGCAATGTTGCATCATACAACCATATCGCTGTAACGCGATGGTACAGGAACGCCTAATGTCGCGTCCTGTGTGACCAGGCCTTTAGTGGCAGCAGACAACTGAAGGTCGGTTTTAAAATCAATCTGGAAAATCAGTGGAAGCCCAGCCATGTGTGTGTGTTCCTACTTAGGAATTCCATTATTGAATCCACTTTCATTTCCCCAACCAATATGAATTGATTTGGTTTTTGGTCCTAGTTAGGCTGCATGATGATTATTAAGTCTTACCTATTGTTGAGGATATTCGCAATTCAGATAAGAAAAAATGTTCAAATTATTTGCCATAGATTTAATTCAACATTATCGGTCCAATCAGGACCCATCTTCAGGTGATGTTTTTTCCTCAAGACCCAATTGGACCAGAAGCATCGAATATGACCAAATACTTTACCTACTTGTTACCTACATTTCCTGGCTGAACCTCGACTATCCTCAGCACTTGAGTATTGGTTTGAAGAAGCTGATTAGTTTTGGTTGGGGTTTTTTTCACTAGTTTGTTAAGAGAGCTTTGGGTTTCGGACTTAAGTAGGTACCATCTATTTGATTTGGCTCATCTAACACTGTTGTGTTTCCAATAGGTCCACAATAAATGCTGCTCAGCTCGTAGGTGCCAGAATTTGGCAAGTAGGCCATGCAACTATCAACGGACCTGTCCATGCTTACGACCCTTTCAATAAGCCCTTTCAAACCCTCAACGCACCCTCCACTAGTGGATCAGATCGGACAACGGAAATAGTCTTCAATCAGAGCAGCCATAAGGATTCTCCAAAGACAGTTGTGACAGCACCGTTATCTGAACAGGGTAAAGCTCTCGCAACCTCGAAAATCTCTACTCCCTCTTCTGCTGTCGAATCAATGATCAGTTGCAGTTCCCGTCAAATGACCAAGTAAGACTTTACATTTCTACCACTAGGTAGACTAAGTAATTTCTACCTACTCTTCATTTTGAAATGTAATTTTCTGAAACTTGGCTGTTGGTTGTTCAAGTTAGGAGGATTAGTGTGCCTTGAACTAGGTTGGTTCAAAGGGTTGTGCAAACTATTTCTCTCAGTGTAGTAGGTATCATGAAAGAAGTAGGACCTACTTACCTACGTATTTCTTCCATGGTAGTATCGACCAGTAGTATGTAGATAGGTATGCCTAGTACTAGTACCATGCACATTGCATCGCATCCAGGGTGTACTTAGAGGGAGCTTCTACAAACGGATGTAGATTGATTTCTACATACACTGCTGGAGTAGAGGCCTCTAACCCTCGACCTTCCTGAAGCAAAAAGAGCAGGTACGTACCTACAGTAGAGCCTAGCCAAGGAGCCTAGTGAGAGGAGATGTGCTCACGCTCAGTGTGCTGAGAAGGGGTCTGCCGTCACAAGAGTCCTCCCCAACGATGATCCCTGCTTATGAACCGTTTCATTAGCTCGCGTGCTTTTCTCATTTGAGCAAGTTCTGATGAAATCTACCAACAATTCAAATATGAGACTAGTCGGTTTTAGTGGTTCTCAAGGTATTAGTTCCTTTACAAAACAATGTTATTTCTGGACATCCACCCTGGCTCACTTAGCCTCCGATACACACCTTCTGTACCTTCTACTAGGTACCTACTCTTTGTATAAACTGCCACCGTGTTTGGAGAGATTTACATAATACTGCGTGATTGCCTGTGGCTCTCCTGCAGATGCCATCCTTTGTATCATATCCAGATACTCCTTCTTTTTCATCTATGTATCCTCCTCAATACCTCTGGCCCCTGTTACTATTTTGATCCCTGATCCTTCAAAAACTCGTTTGGCTTCTTCTTGATCCTCAGGGTGCACCACCAAGAACGATTTATTTATTTGTAGATGATATCCACATTCTGGTACATGTTGCAACACCATCTTATTCCACCATTCTTTCGGAGAAGCAAACTTTCCTTGAGCTCCAGAATCGTCTGTATACCAGCACTGCCTAATATTGTGGCACTCGTTCTTGATTCAATCACTAACCTCATCTTGAATCTTGACATGTGAAAAGTGAACGCAATGCTTCTGCTTGGTAGGCTCTGAACCAAAGTTAAGAATACTAGAAGAACGGAAAATATGATTAACTTTCTTAAACATTTTACAAAACAATAGAACTACTCGTAGTTTCACCATTTTCCGTCAGACTCATATTTTTACCCAACTATTGTGTGGTGCAAAGGAGGGTGGTCATGTTTTTAGCCTTTAGGTATATCTGTCTGCCTGCCTATGTTACAGTTTTTAGAAAAAAACGGCCGAAGACTGTAGTACCTAGGTGGAAGGGGAAGTTCAGGGTGTTTTTTTTTTTTTTTGTTTTTTTTTTTGCACCTTTTTCCAGTTTTTTGGCTTCCTGTAGTAGGGACGGGAACAAGTGGTGGGTGAGTCATCGAGCCCAGCCTCCCCTCCCGTTGGAGTTTCACTTCCCCTCATTGCAGCCCCAGTTCCTCCTATTTTCAACTTTTCCTGGTGCTGTGCACTCCAAATCGTGGAAATTTAGGAGAGAAATAATCGGGCGTTGTGAATTAATATAAGAAATGCTTTGATTTAATAAGTATTAAAATTGTGGTAGGTTAGAAAAAACGGCTGAAGACTGCAGCAGGGAGGGTCTGGGGGTGTTGGCTCATGAGTTATGACTTTCTCTCACTCGTCGTCCATATCACCGAATACGAGTAATTCTTCGTCACTGCTGTCACCATTGCTGCTGAAACCAACGACGAATCTTGGGGTCTCTAGCACGACTTCTTTATCATAATGTTCTTCCTGGAAGCTTTCCACTTTGTCCACGCATTTCTGCCATGAATCAGTGCTCACGTTCTTTACAGCATTTTCAAGTACCTCTCTTACTTTCGCCACCGTAATTTCGACATTTTTTTCAGCAACTTCATTCTTTATTTGGGCCCAAATGAGTTCAATAGGGTTATACTGGCAATGATATGGCAGTAGTCGAAAAACTTCATGGCCTCTCTCCAATGCATGCTCGTCGAGATGATACATTTTGTGTGCACTCCTATGTCGCTTCACGATTTGAAGGAGTTCCATTTTTGTCATACGCTATTGAAAAGGAATATTTTTCTCTTCCAACCATCTGACTATGTCGCTTTTTTTTAATGTCGGTACAGTTTCTTTAAAACGGAGTGATAACTTGCGTTGTCCACTATGACAGAAGGCTGGCTGTTCAAGTAGGTGAAGGAAATCAGTGAACCACTTTGTGAAAACCTCTGCGTTCATTTCTTCACGATAATCACCACTCTTCCTACCCCTGAATATCTAAGCAGCACCTTCAATGAAGTCATATTGCTTGCAGCCAGCGTGAGCTACAATCAATCGCTCTCCTTTTCCAATTGGTGCGTTCGTACCACATGAGCTGGTGTTATTCGTCCAAATTTGTTTTCTTTAATGATTTTTGTTCACCCATGTTTCGTTCAGGTTGATTCCTGGCCGTCCATCTTCAATTGCTTAATTTCATGCATTTTTCGTGAGAAAGAAATTCTCATGGAGGCACTATCGCTTCTCTCCATAAGCCTTTGTCGACCATTTTCGACACGTTTATAACGACAACCGACAGAACAGAGAGTTATTCCCACCAAAGTAGTGCTCAGTTCACCGAATTTCGCTGTCTCCTGAAACTTCATTGCATGACCTTTCCGTGTTGCGTACTCGCCCTCTTCAAAACACTTCTCAACAGTGCATGTCAATTGTTTTCTGAAAGTCATCTACTTTGGTCTTTTGGGGCGCTACATGTGGTACTGTTTCTTCCAGGGAGATACAAATACATGCAAAGGGGGGTCTTCCACCTGGGAATTCATTGCTGAAGGATCATTTTCCATTGATACGTCTGCACAAAGTCGCTGCACAGTTCTCAAGCTGCATCCACAAGCGTTTTTTTCGTCACTCCTCAGATTTTGCTGAGATGCCATAATTGATTAATCCTTCTACTCTGGAACTGAAACTATAATTGAACTGAGTCACAGACCAAGGGAGGTACCAGGTACCTCCTGAACCGAGGTGATTCAAGAGGGGGAAGTATCAGGCCCGAGGAGAGGTGGGGACAGGACGGGAAGGGGCTCCAGAGGCTTTGGCAGGTCACCCACCACTTGTTTCCATCCCTAATAGTATTGTTGTCGCACACTGTCATCGAACATCGACAATGTAGCATATGTACTTATTTATTAGTTTTTACCACAAAACGACAATCACATACAGCAAGGGCTGCAAGATTGTGATTACAATAAAAGTTCAATATGTTGCGACTCTTGTGAAGTACACTTCCTCTCTCTACACTCCTACCTATGCTTTCTTAATTCTAAGATGGTGTACCTGGGTTAGTTCCGTTTATTACAAAATTTTATAAACAAACAACATTCATTCTGAGTGCTAATTTGTTCCCAAAATTCTAAGTGAGTGTTGAGAAAACCCACGCTCATCAAACTCACTCAAACTGTGGTTGTCCCACAAAGTTCTTAACACGTTGAGTGAGGAGGGGCGCTTAAGTGCCCGCCGTCAGAGTGGTTTGGTTGTCACAGTCTGGGCTCCAGCAGTGAAGGTGTTAATAAAAGAGTCATCTAGTATAAGCATCATCTACCTACCGTATTCAGTGAGAATAAAAAAATGAGTTGATCTATCATTAGACCTATATATTTAGGTGTATTTAGGTTTTGGATCATTGGGTATTTATTTAGAAAAAATTATGTATCGTTTTCACTTTCTCCCAGTCCTTGCCTAGAGTAGCTCCCTCTCCTTTCACCAGTGCATTTCCCCAGTTCCCCCACAGAGCAGATGGCGCCTCCTTCCCCTATCTCTCTTCCCGCATGGAACTTTTTTTTTTATAGCGTTTGCGTGTTTTTTATAGCGTTGAGAGGAGTTTGCCTCCAACTCAGTCCGCAGCCAGGGAGATAGTGGAAAGGACACGTAAATCATGTTTACTTTTCTAGGTTGGTTGAAAAAATCGGGATGGATTTTACTTCATGGATAATCAGCTAATAAAATAGATTTTTATTTTGAAACTGTACATTTCATAATAGACGCGTAGGGTAATATTAACAACTTATAAAATGGGCAATGTGTATGATAAGGCAAATTTCAGGTTGAAAAATCGTCCTGGGCTCATTCAACGGCTTTTTGGACGGACAGGAAAATCAGTTTTTTCCCGAAAGTCAGGAGGTACATCTCAAACAAGCAGTTTCAAAGAATCGATGGAACAGCCATCCCCTGCCATTGCCACCAGCACTTTATACTGGACTGTGAGGGTGAAAATGAAATAATAAACGAGGAAAGACAGATTTTAATCAATAGTTTATGAACATAAAATAATATACTCACTGATTTTAAACGGAAATATAATTTTATTTAGAAAAAGCCTTTGGTCCAGGCTAGTATGTAATACAGGCGTTAGAAGAAGGTGATTCCAACATGATTTGATCTCCCATTTTTAGCTAAAATCGTACAGTTTCATTAGGTGACACAATAAGGTTCTAAGTACCTCAGTTTGTTACAGGCGTTAGAAGAAGGTGATTCCAACATGATTTGATCTCCCATTTTTAGCTAAAATCGTACAGTTTCATTAGGTGACACAATAAGGTTCGAACACCCTCGAAGTACCTCAATTTGTTAACGATTTCCCGTCCGTAACAGTATTTCAATAGCACAACTTCGGCAGAAAAATTGTGTCGCTGAGTGTGTCCTGACTTCTCTAGGGACTAGACCAGACTTAATTCAATAGCCTTTCTGCTCTGGGCCTCCACAACATGAGAGTGACTGTAAAGCCAAGACCCCTAGCCCCTGGAGCTTTTAGTAACGAGTGAATGCCAATTATGTCGTTTATATTTGTGATGTATCAAGAACCTGTTGAACCAATAGGTAGCTAGTGATGATGCGGATAAAATAAAGAAGATAGATCCACGGTAAACCCCCATTAAAATAGTTGCTTCACGCAAAGAAAGTTGGTGTATGAATGCAGAAGTGGATACACAAAACGCTGCAAATTATTACACAACGGTTTATTATTTTCTGTATAGATCGTCCATCTACAAAGATCCTATCGGCATAATATATTAAATACCTACCTACCTCGAATATATTTCGAAGTTCATAATCATTTTCATGGGTGTTACATTCTTAACGAAATTCAGTAACTAAGGAAGCTTATGAATGAAGTAGACCATGAGCTTGGTTCAACGAAATCGAGAAAAGTTGCATTTGATCAGCTGATCTTTCAACGAGATTTGGCCTACTTGGAAAGATTCGCGATTCACACGCGTGTTTCTGCTCTTTTCTGTTCAACCCTCAAGTCCTTACATATGGCGAACGCTTGGTCCTGAACATGGATACAAAACAGATTTATTCAAGTTACGTTGTTACACAAACAAGAGTACAAAAATAATAAAATGGTACGCGAATTCAATGAAGTACCGTTTGGCGCGTTGAAGAAATGTAATTAGGTGTCAGTGTTATATTAGTAGCTCTAAAGTAGGTAACTTTAAGTAAATGCCTGAAGGGCTTACCTATCTGCGACAACAAGGTAAAGTACCTACTAGGCGATATAGATTTGCGTTACCTATCTGCGTGAGTACCTAAACCGGCGTATCTAACAAGATACGTATCTAACAAGATATTGTAAGTATCTGCAAGCGTATTAATGCGTATTTATGTTGCCTGAAGGGTTATCACTGTCACTTATCTACAGGAATAAGTTGAGTATCAATTGGGTATCGAGGTACTTATAATGGATTACATCATTACTTTATTTTTGATAATTTTTTTAATTTATCGTAATTATTGGGTACTATTACTTGATAACCTATAACGATTAAAGGGACTTTTTGAAAATCAGCGGGAAGATTGTTTTAACTTACGTTTAAAACCTTATCAACTCCCTCAACAGAGAGCGCTAAACTCTTTCGTATCACTGTTAACTTGATAAACGGCCATTTCATTTAGTTCCCCTCCGCGTTTGGCAGGCCTTCTTTTACTTATACCTACTCAAATTTGTGGATTTTCGAGGATACATTTTTCTAATTAAGTACCTAATTATTTATTCGTGAATTTTCGTATTTTGACTAGCCGTCCGTCGAAAAGTGTATAGATTACATGCCAGCTGTTTGCCTCGATACATTCGTCAAGTGGGGGGGCTTAGGGGATTTATCGATAAAAGTAGAATGTCGGATACGTAAATAAAGGTCGTGTTTCTTGTTTGCGATTTCAGTGAAGTTTCCCTGGATTTTCATCGTGATAATGTGAGCCCGGACATCGTTTTTTCCTGCGCTGCCTCAATTTCCCGGGATCCGTTTCATCAGAATTATGGTTTGTCGCGATTTTCGTGTAAAAGGAAGTGGCCGATTTTCGTAAACTCGCGGAGCTTCACTGTTATGGCGATCAGTTCGCACAAAGACGAACCCTGTTGGTGATAGAAAAATACGTTCTCTGTACATTTTAAAGGGTGTTTTATTAGGTTTTCACCGAGTTCTTTCCCGTTTTCGACGGGGTGTGCTGGAAATGGCACACGGATCCACCACCGCCCTGTCGTCGGACATCAGCCGTCGGAACCCACAGGACGAATATGAACTCATTCAGAGGATTGGAAGTGGCACTTACGGCGATGTTTATAAGGTAAAATCTCTCTTGAAATGTCATGTATTTATCACAATGTTGATTGATATTTTCAGTTTATATTAGTTTCAATTGTAAGTTCCTTTATTCATCTGATTTTTCTTCGAACGTGACTCGTACATTTCCACCTGGAAAAGTGTTGTTGAAATCGTCCTTGCCCTCAAAAATGAGTTTACATAAGGTGGTCCTGTGTTGGGTGACCATGTGAGAGACGAGTTATCATTATTTGGTAGTGTCTTCCCCTCTACACCAAAGGTACCTATAAATCCTCCCCAGCATGTGCGTGTACCACACTTTTAGTAGGTACCTACCGTTATTGTTATCCATTGAGTACACCAATTTAAATTAAATTAGTTTATGTCCTCCTGGCAATCTTGTAACTTTTCTACCTTACCTAGGTGCTTAAGGAAAAACGTACGTACGATGTCATGTATGTATTTAGGCATGTACTTTCAGGGGAGATGAATAGAGAATTTTGAATTGGTTTCAGTGAAGGCTGATGTGAATACGAAATTGCGTACCTACCTACCCACAGTGATGTGTTGCACCTTTTTTCAATTTCAAAGTACTGACATGGGCTGGACATTGGGGAGGAACTTTTTTTAATTGGGGTTTGAAAATGGCTGGCAACTTCCGTTGGGTTGACCAAAGGAACCCCTTCTTGTACAGAGTTCTGCAGAAATAACTGACGGTTTTTGAAACAGGACAAATAAACGAATCTACAAGATATTTTAATCTTGTTAATTTTATTTGAAAGAGGAAGTTTGGAATTTTCAAAACACACCAATAAGTAGAAAAAACACATTATGGATCGAAAATGACATCACTTAAATGTCGACCTCGTTTTCCTGGCACTTCTGAAGTTGGCTGGTTTAAAGTTTATCATCACTCTTTCCAAAGTTTGTCGAGGAATCGCACGAATTTCTCTCTGGAAGATTCTCTCGCAGTTGTGCCAAAGTTCGTGGCTTATCTAGATAAACTTTCCCCGTTTGATAGCCCCACAGATAGTCGCAAGGGGGAAGATCTGGGGAACATGCTGGCCATGGTACGTCACCACGGAGCGAGATTATTTTTCCAGGAAAATGTGTTCTCAGCAACTCCATTGACAAACGTGACGTGTGGGCAGTGTGTTGAAACCAACCCTTCCGAAGAGGAATTCGTTGCCGACGTAATTCAGGGAGGAGGAAATCCCAGATCATGGCCATGTATCGCTCGGAATTCACTGTCACGGTGCAGCTGCTTCCCTCAAAGAAGTAAGGCCCAATCACAGTTGACTTATAGACTGCAGCCCATACGCTTACTCTTTCGCTGTGAAGAGGCCGGTCGTGAAGCTTTCGAGTGTTACATTCTGCCCAGTAACTGAAATCTTGTTTGTTTACACAACTGTTGAGGTGGAAGTGTGCTTCGTCGGAGGTCAAAATAATCATTCCAGGATCTTCATTCAACAACATGGTTTCTGCAAAGGCAATTCCTCTTGGTAAATCTTACTCTTTGACAGCAGCAATTTTGCAAGGGTGGAAGTTCAAGTCTTGATGAATGATTCGGTAAACAGTTCTATCGGAAATCCCTAGAACCTTAGCATGACGAGTGACGTATCGCCTCAGGATCCATTCGAATGCAATTCTTACCGCCAGGAGATGTTTTCGGGTGACCTTCCCATTCGGGGAGCTCCCCCTCCCCTTCTCCTACTTACGGTTCCAAAACTGTTTCCCTAAAGTTCCTAACCTACAAAAAAATTGTGTTCCTTGATGGGATCCGTCCGCGAGGAAGAACGTTGAAACGTGTACGAAAATTCCTCTGAGTTTGGATTACCTACAGAATCGTTATTAATAAGTTTTTTTTTTTAGAAATTTTCTAAAAAAAAAA
>JAEMON010000003.1:12536637-12546867 GCA_030264115.1 Lygus lineolaris | reverse complement strand
CAAAGGTTCATTATTGAAAATAATAAACCAAAATTGGGAGTTAAAACTCCTGATCGTGTTGATGTTTGTCAGTTTAGGCAAATGTCAACATAGATTTGAAAAAAATTAGAGTTAAAACTCTTGATCATGTTGGTGTTTGTTAGTTGGACAAATGTCAACATAATCGTGAAAGAAATTTAAGTTAGCGCATGCGTAGAGCGTACCGTTGATTCAATCATAAAGAAATTCATATGTGTGCTCAAGGGGCCCTACCCACACAATCCCTGAACATTTGAAGAAAATCGGATTAAAACTCTGAAAGGTATGGCTGTAACTAGTAAATGCGAACAGACAGACACCGAACCGAATTTTTTCAAAAACCTCTGAAACGTATAATGCGAGTGGAAATTTCGATTTTGGAGAACAAAATGTTTTTCGATTTTCAAATTGAAAACGAAGCCTACCTTCGGTAAACTCGGAAGCAAAATATCTTTGGAATTAAAACTCGATGTTTCTATATAAATTGGATGTAGTTTCTTCAGCCCATTGTGCGTCCCATCAAGCAAGGAACGCAGGGGAAAAGCTTATTTTCATGGTTTTGTTAAGAATGTACATACAGACGTGTATGTAGAATTGATATTTCTGCGACAATTTTTGCGTCGACAATAGCCTTTATCTCGTTTAGTTATACTACTTTGTCCAAATTGAAAATCGAATCTCTGTACTGAAGATGAACGTTGGGAGTTATTTTTACTTGTGGTGAGACTATGGTGAGGGAAGCTCGTGCTGGAATGCCTACTCTTGTTAATAACAGGATGGTGGTGTTTGCCTCAACGACCTCTCGCTCCCATGCTCGTTTCTTCCCGCTATCCATCAACCAAATCAGCGTTATGGGAAATTCTCTGTTACTTGTTGTATTAGGTATCCCTCTGTCAAATATAGAGTTGCTTAGTCAGTTGAGTAAATTCTTAATGGGCTCTGAGTATGGTTTTTTTTTCTGTTGAATAACCTCAGTGAGAGCTTTCCAAAAAGATGCAACATGAGGGGTATCTAAGCGAAAACGGGTCTTGTATTTAGAACTTGCTACGTCATCCCACCCCGCTCCCGTCTGCGGAGGACCCTCAGCGCTTAGAAGTTACTACGTCGCAAGCGTTCTTTCCATCCGTTTTGTGGCCAATCTTGAGGAAATTCCGAGCTGAAAATGGACAATTAGGGGTTTACGAGGACGCTATTTCCGTATAAGAGGTCAAAAGAGGAAAATTCCTACCCATGCGCAGACCCCATCGGGTTATTGTTTCATCAACGGGGCTCAGATTCTCGTAGAAAAAAAAACTAAAAGAAGATTGTAAATCGCAAATTGAGTTTGACTGTCCGAAGTTGGGTGATCTTTATAGAAGCGTTTCGTAATAAATGTTCGTTATTTCTACTGAAATAACTGTCTATTTCTATTGAATCGTCGAACATTGAATAATTTTGAGCAGGGGAATTTCATTTTTTTCTTGTTCAATTCGAAAGGTTTATTAAGTATTGAAAATCGGTGATTTGATCCATTCCATGTTTGATGATCCTCGGAGAAACTACATCAATTAAATTCAAGCGTAATATGTCTATATAAAAGATTAGTGTCCTACTCCCAACTACTCTGAAGTTTGAGAAAAATCAGAAGAGGGTTTGAAGGGTTTCAAAAGGGATTATTGATGTTTCATCTTGTTAAAAGAGTTAGGATCGGCCAGATAGCGATAAAAATGAGTCACGATCATCCTCACCTCGGAGAATAGACTATCATAAGAGATTTGTCTTCCGAACTGAGATGAAGAACGTATCGAACTAGCACGCATTGATTCGCTCACCTCCAGCTCCAGATGGTATAAATTATTCAAAGCACCCATCAGCTTCAACTCTGTAATCGAATCACGCCGAACGAGAGCTCGACACATATCTAGCTATTGAACAAAGGGAAAAACAACTTCTTGACAGTTAGGTGGTCTGGATAGCTTATAATGGGACCTATACCAAAGTGTAACCAACCATGATCCATGGTAACTAAGCAAAATTCCGTGGATGGACAGATTTTAGCCTTCGATTTTCGGCCGAAACGATACGAAATTATGTCATGTAGCTCAAGATTGTTTATGATTTTCACTTACATCATCCATTCCGTGGCTAGGGAAGTGTAACGCCCCCCAAAAAAGGATTTTTGTGTCATCGCACGAACACGTTCACCATTCTCAAATTCCTTCGACATCTCATGCTGTCTGGCAAGGCTGGAGATTGTCTCCAGATCCACTGACTAGGGCCTCACGTTTGCAACTCCCCATTCGGAAAACTGGCATTAAGAAAAAAGCTTGTACATTTCTGAACATTCAATTCTTCAGGTTTAACCCGTCAGTTGACCAGCCCAAACGATTTTTTTCTTTCAAATTTTCTCCATTGAATATTTTGTTTAACCATTGAAATTAATTTTTAGAAAGTTATATGGAATAAAAGCTGAGAATTATAGGAGAAAAAAGGGTGGCACCGGGGAGCACGCACCACAGGGGCAGGGTGCCTTCTCATTGATATTTGATTTGTGACTGTAATCTACCTCATCAAAATACATTCTCTTAAGACGGTATTTAATTGAAAATAATCACGAACTCGAAATGAACACTGAAACTAATCGACACACAACTATGACCATTATTCAATAATAACATTTTATGTTCAAAATTATCACAAACTTAAAATGAACAAGAGGAAACCAAGTGAAGCTTACTGACAATTCTCAATAAATGTATTGTTATACCTACCTGTGGTATTGTATAAATTCCAAGTATTTTTATTGTATGGAACCTTAACCCATTTAAAACCGTATCTTTTGTCGGAAAAATTGTCACAAAACTTCGTGGGTTTACTAATTTGGACCTCGAGAACACGGGAAAAATATTTTAAAAATTCTGCCGATATACAGTATTCTCATGAACGTAAAAACATTATTTATTCAGCTCTGTATCTTTCACAACGAAACCAAACATTTGAAAATATTTGGGGCGAATATTCTAGGAAACGTTCAAAATTTCGAATGAAATAACATGGAACAATCCACACATAAGCCCTCTTTGCCCTTGTGGCACATCGTTCTTTCTGGGACTTGCAGTTGATGCCTGCGCACTTCTTCCTTTTCTTCTCAGGGGTGTTCTCGACAAAATGGTCCCTCCTATGATCAAACCGGATGTCGTCCAACACTCTGGAGGATGATATTTATGTACCTCGCAGATGGTCCTGGGTCCTTCCTTGACACTGCATACGTCGTGAGATAAGTTTCAGCTTATCCCCTTTTGAAATTCACCCGCGAAATTTTACTGTGCTTTCTCTGGAGAATCCTGGAATTCTGTCCCACAGAAAGCACAGTAAAATTTCAAAAGGGGATTAGCTGAAACTTATCTCGTGACGTATGCTGTGTCAATGAAGAATCGAGGACCATCTGCGAGGTACATATCATCCTCCAACGTGTTGGACGACATCCGGTTTGATCGGAGGGACCATTTTGTCGTGAAGTGATCACACCTGAGAAGAAAAGGAAGAAGAGTGCAGGCATCAACTGCAAGTCCCAGATAAGAATGATGTGCCACAAGTGCAAGGTGGGCTTATGTGTGGATTGTTTCATGTTATGGATGAACCCAGGCCTGCAATTAAAAAAATAGATGAATCAAAGCGAGAAAGCAACCGCGTAAAACCGCTCCCTGTGAGGTTAGAAATGGAAAAAAATTCAAGGAAATAATTTTATCCAATAAATAAACAATTTGGTAGTAAGAAACTGCAAATAAAAATGACAAAAATATATATATATTTTGGTCATGAAAATAAGCCGAAGTCAACAAAAAAGTCTAAAGTTTATTCCTGAATGTTGTTATAAGAAGGTGCCGTATGGCACCAGTGGTTTCAAATGGGCTAAGGCCGAGATTCTTAAGCGGGTATTCAAAAATTCAAAAAATGTTGGTGAGTATCCTATTTGTGTGAACAGTGGGTATGAGTTTGGTCGATCTCAATGGATTCTAGTTCAAATTCACTTCTAAAAACGCTGAAAATGATTACACAACGGTTTATTATTTTCTATTTGTAGATCACCCATCTGAAAAGATCATATTTGTTTATAACAGTAAGTACCTACCGTAATTATATCCCGTGTTCACAATCAATATTTCTTGTGTACAATGACTATACCTATCTACAAGTTATTATTATTATTATCCTAGAGTTGTGACACCCTGTATGGTTTGGAGAGGAACCTTGAACAGTGGAGCCTCACTCCAGGGTTGGTGCCGAATGCTTAGTTGGATAATCTCCCTATCTCGCTTCCAGACCAGCCGGCGCCCCATTTCCCTCCTCGTATTAATTTTCATTTCCTCCACTCCAGTTTAACTTCACGTTTCCAACTGTTAACTGGATTAAGTCCAAAGAACCCGACTTCAAAGCTGGAAGTAGAAAATTCAATTCATTCCTCTTTTGAATGAGTACATACTGAATGAGGTATATAATTCTGACTCAATTAATATTTTTATTATTTTCTGTTGTTTCATCTTTTTGTTCCTAAATCATCACCAGCTGGTCTGGAGACTAGGTATGGCCTCACATTGAGAGAACGGGAGGAGGGACGGTGAGCTAACATACCTATGGTATTCTTAAATTATGGTACCAACTTCTGTCATGACAGTAGCACTGCTATGACAATCTACCCTCAAAATGTCAAGTCAAAAGACCCATGAATAGCGGCCTGACGAACAAATAATGCACCTCGTGTCCAAGTAGAAGCCTCACTTAAGTTCGGCAATGGGGAACGGATGTGCATTTTTTGTATTCTTTCTAAAATTATTGTCGGTCTACCGGAGAGCTTCCCAAAAAGGTTCAATAGAAAGGGGAAATTAACGGAACTTGGCGATAAAGAGAGTAACAGGATATATTGCGTTCTTCCAAGGTGAAGATTTTCACATTCTTTTTTGAATGTATTATGGGTAGTATGGTCGGCCGTGTGTTGTTAATTGTTTGCCGTGTGTTGTTTATTCAACGTATTTAGTCGGGATGCGGCCCAGGAGGTAGGAATACGACCTGTTATGTCAACCTGTTATGACTGCTTGGTTTTGTGCCGCATTGACGTGTTCGAGTGTTTGCTCGGATGATCCACTCTATTTTTTTGTTGAATCCAAGTTTTTTGACAATGTACACAGCAGCATGTACGAAACGTTAAGAATACAGCACTGATAATGAAGTAGATCTCGTATTCCTACCTCCTGGGCCGCATCCCGACCAAATACGTTGAGTTTTTTGAATGTATTTAGCGATTACATTACAAGTTAGTGCTCGGAAAAAAATCCTCGCGAATCGATCTGTTTTAGGAACGCATTATTTATATTATGTTTTCACCCATTCCCAGACTCCTGTGTACGCAGTACTGCACACAAACGTACTTCTGGGTTTTTTCATAGATTTGCTTTAAGAATGGTCTGAGACTCATTAGTAGGTATGGCGTTCTTTTGTTTTTCAGTTTTTGGTTGTCCCATTTGGACCTGCAACGTAGGGTGCGCAACCTTGTTATACGATTCCTAATCAGGTGTATCTTAAACCGGTGCAATGTTTAGCGTTATAAAGTTAGGACATTTGTCATTGTTGTTCTTAATCTTAGTTCGTCGATTTTGTGGTTGATAGAACGAACATCTGCGTTAGTGTATGCACTCGACTCGATGCGCCCTCGAGCCAGACATTTTCGTTTGGCTAATTTAAACACAGATGGAGCATGTGTCTCGTGTCCTGATGATGTGGGGGGGGGGGGGGGGGGGGGGGGGGGGGGGGGGGGGGGGGGTATCGGCGCTGAAGATCTCAATTGGACCCCCTCTCCAGACCCTTCAGTCTTCTTTACCATTCATCACCGCATTACCATCGGAGGAGATTAGCTGGCTCTGGCTCCCCTCCCCAACTTGTTGCCTCCTCATCATCATCATAGTTCTCAATGCCTCTCAGCATCATGAATCATTATTCATTATCCTCCTGAATAAATCACTTCCCAACTAGACCGCTCTCATCTCCCATAACCGCCTTTACTGAACGTTCTAACCTGTAAATTACAAAATTCCTAATATCATCTTTTGAATTCTTCATTAGGTAGGCTGTACATACCTACTCTCATATTTTGGGTTTCAGTGTTTAACACCATCCTCTCCTTTTTTTTTGGCTGTAATCGTTCAAATTCAAGAACTATACATAAATCACAGTAGGCCTTAATAATAATCAAGCAGTTCCCTTGAAACAAACTTCTATACCCTCGTCAAGAAATATGTCCTATATAAATCCTTTAAAGGATGCTCCAAAACAGCTGACCATCGAACTTATTCTTTCTCTTGATATTATTTAAATGTTGGCATAATTTCGGACTTATCCTTTCTTTATTATTGAAATTGTGGATTGGGATTTCGAATTTTCAAAGAATAGTTGTACTTATTCGATTTTCAAAAGTTCCATTCATGCAGCATGAGTTAATGAGCGAATTTTCAAAGAATAATTTTAACGATTTGGTGGGCGATCCATATAGAAAATTTCATGCTGATTCCGAATATACCTACCATTATGTTCCTATGTTTAATGGTAATTTTATGGTAATTTACACAAAAAACGTGTTTTTAGCGATTTTTGAAACCAAATTTTCAAAATTTGACCCCTTCGAGTACTCCAAAAATTCTGGCCAACGAACTTGACCTTTCTTTTGATATTATTGACATTTTGAAATTTTTCCAGATTTTTAGCTCGATTCAGATATTCAGATTCAGATATTTTAGATTCAGATCCATCTGTACACCATGATTTGTTGTTCACTACTTCACTCCGCTGATTAGGATGTGATGGAATCAGTGGAAAGATACCAAAGAGGAAAGCTTCTGGACGATATTCTTGGTGAGGATTGATTGTTGGGCGATATCCTCCGTTGCTAGCAAGATGTTCAAAGCACCAATCCTACTTGAAAAAAATAAAATGCAAGTCTTTCCAAATCAAATTCAAAATTTTCGAAAGCTGAATGAAAAAATGTCTCGCCAAATTCGAGGATTACCATTTAAATCGGAGGTTTTCCGCTTCAAATCATATAGAAAATCTAAAATTTGATAAGGAAATACTCACTTGTATTTGTTTTGAAATCTCTCGAATTCGTTTTATGAATTTGACTGGGAAAACCATCGATTTTACTTGGAAAAGCTTAAGGTTGGTAGGTACGAGTAGGTACGGATTACATACTTGTGAAAAATCTTGAATTTGTGTCTTATGTGTGAATAAATAATCACGAACTTGTTTGATTCCCAACCATTCCTCAATTTCTTGGAATTTATTATCTTTGTTCCAGGCGAAACGACTCTCCACTAATGATCTAGCTGCCATTAAAGTTATCAAACTTGAACCTGGTAAGATTATTTGAGCATACCTACGTAATTCTTATTGATTTACTTAATAACATCGTATTGGTTTAATGGTAGGGGTTCATAGTTGTTTACCTCTTACTTACCCTCTGGCATGCATATATTCCAACAGTTGTTTACTTGTGATGGTCTCATTTGACCTAGTCTTTTATGGCGTTTTTGTAATACAAGCATCAATAGCTAAGTCACCGCAGTGTGTAAACGATTTTAAATGGTATTTGTTGGTGTTTCATGTACATACCGTAAAATGGATTAAATTAGTTAGGTAGGATGTCAGTAAAAAAATTGATGTATACCGGAAACAAACCATGGCCTTTTTGTCCTATTATAACCACCAATTTTTCCTCCAACGTCTCTCCCCTTATACAACAATATAATTATTATGTAATCCTGAAGAAGCCTCTGAAGAAGGGGAGAGCCGTTGGAGGAATAATTGGTAATTAATAGGACAACAATAATAAATAATTTGTAAATAAATTTAAAAAAATGTGTAAAATTCCTTTGTTAGGATAGGTAGGTATACATTAATCGAGAGGGTTAGTGCATGATCCAACAGGGCTGAAATTTATAGGAGAGTGTCTAGGGCCAAACACGCACAATCACTGAAATGCCATCGAAATCGGACGAAATCTGTGGAAGTCACACGATTCGCCGACAAACATACACACAGACAGACAGAAACAGAACCGAAGTTGTTCAGAACAGTCGAACACGTAAAATGGGAGTGGAAACGTTGATTTTAGAGGAAAATGCATTTCACACAAAGCTGTCGCTAGGTACTGTTGGTAGTCTTGGAAGTAAGAACAATGAAAAAAAAAGCTTTTAGTTTGTGTACGATACGTATGATGCAAAATAAGTTGCCCAAGAAGAAGAAAGAATAATTTAAAATTAGTATGTGCAAGAAAATAATCAATCGAAATAAATTATGGACAAGTCATTATATTATGGTCAATATGGATGCGTTCAGCAAATCCGTTGTCCCGATACTCAAATTGTACTTCAAAATTAATACTCGTAGATCTTGAACCTACTTTAACTTTTATCCTAAAAAAGTCTATACCTATTATTGCAACCCGATTGTAGCTGTGAGTAGGTACATCAGTTAGAGCCGGAGTTTGCGCCTGAACTTTCCCTTACTACCGAAGTTATAGGGAAGTCCTATAATATATTCGTACAATTAGTCAAACAATTTTTTCAGGGATCTCGCGGGTTTGCCCCTCCATGGATTTGTCGGACGGACCAAGGTAGCCATCGCGCATTTGCAAACGAGAACTCCTATGAGTCCCGATTTCTCATGTCTGATTGGCCTGATTTCTTTCAAGTTTGGATGGTAGTTGGGGATTGCTACCTATAAGGATTCCCTGTTTTCAGTCTGAGTTCACTTGGGCGAACCGGAGAAGGCACTAATCGTACATTCATTCGTGTTTGTTTCCATGTGAGCACCCCAACTTGGCTGACAGTATTTTTTTTCACTTCGAAACTGATCTTGTAGTTGGTACCTGTAAGCGTTTAGTAGTGCCTACATGGTATTCATTAGCCTGTTTTTCGGATTCAGGCGACGACTTTGCGATTATCCAGCAGGAGATTCTGATGATGAAGGACTGCCGGCATCAAAACATTATCGCTTACTACGGGAGTTACCTTCGTCGAGACAAATTGTGGATCTGTATGGAGTATTGCGGGGGTGGTTCCTTGCAAGACATTTACCATGGTAAGTTGTTTCTATGTATTAGCTCGTTGTGGTCTAATCGATTTCTTAGTGAAAGGTAAAGTTGAGTGTGTTAGGTAGTACAGAAAATCTCATTTTGGGCGTTAAGATGAAGGGCTTCTGTGTAACATTTGAATAGACGTTCCCCTTCGAATTCCATCTAGTCAATCGCACGGATCAATAGTATGTAACCACTGTGCATGTTCATACCAAAGAACACCATTTTCCCACGATCTAGTGATCCGTTCGCTCAATTATTTTTGCGGGTTGTAGGAAACTGGCCAAAATTCATACTGACTACTGTGCATACGTCAACGCAAGTTCTACAATTTTCTGGAAGATGTTCCACGAATTTTTTATCCGATCTCACTGAAATTTGACTGGTGCCTTCTTAGTGTTATGTATTGGCCTAGTAATAATTTTCATGTTCACATCTACATTCAAATTATATACACACATAATCTTAATCAATTTTACAAAGGGTGCAATGAATTAGGAATCACTTGAATTTTATTAATGTTCCCGGAACGTAGGAAGTTTTATTGTGATGAAATTTTGAACTTTCGAAACGTCACTCCAGAGTTTCAGCCCATAAATCAGCAAAACCGGAGGCTTAATACATATGCCTCGATATAATATATATTATTACAGAAACCACAGAAGTTCGAGGCGTTGAGTGAGGTGCTCTCATGAAGCCCGAAGATATCCGTATCTCAAACTTGGGGCTGTAAAAATCAACGGATGGACCAATTTTAATTTTGTGGCCTCAAATTCTTTAGAATGGTAGGAGAAACTTTTTTCTAATTTGTCCGCGAGGTACACTCTTGGCATTAGCCACAAAAAAAAAAAAAAAAATCGAAATTTGTTCTTTGGTCAATGATGAGGACATTCTGAAGAACTTAAATCGATAACAAACTCTTCATTATACCCCCCACGGAAGCCTGCAGGTGTTCTACACCATGTAGATCCCCTAGGAACGATTCAGTACCATATTTCTAAGAAAATATTGCTGTGAACTCGAAAACGTTCACAGAAATTCAAACTGTTGCCCGTGCGTGGTTCCTCCAGTACTTACCTTCCCGTTTTTTGGCTTCATTTCTCTTTTTT
>JAEMON010000003.1:12516594-12527990 GCA_030264115.1 Lygus lineolaris | reverse complement strand
AACATTGACATTTTTGCCATTTCCTTTCTATATTGCTGTTGAAACTTTGTAGCTTGTCCGTCTGTCTGTGGTTATCCTTGTCTCGGGCAGATCACCAAAACTATTCGTCCGATTGTTATGTAATTAGACGGTCCTCTAAGAATATCATGGCTGTCCTACCAACTGTAGCGTCTACGCATGCGCAAACGTGAATTCCCCCAAACACCGGTTTCTAACGACCTAATCGCCAGATTTTAATCAAATGTTAAGGGTAGTTGGAGGATGACCTCAGGATATGCCCCCATGATATCAGTGGAAGCCGGCTGCTTGCAAAAACACGAACATATTGGGGGAGAGGGGTGGGATTTCAAATAGTGATGATTTTGTCAGTTTAAAAAAATACGCACATGATCGTGAACTTTTTCATTCAACCAAACTCACTTTTCGATTATGATTCTAGTTCTAATAAGGTTTTGTTGGGATCTTAATTTGTATTTTGTCAGGTAATGGAAACATCAGTCCAGGCCCTGGAACTACGTTCGATGACATCAACCGTGCTTGGGACATCATGGACATAAATCACGTGATTTCGAACGTTGAGGTAAATCTTACCATCTTGAAACATGATCATCAAATACGATGTGACTGACTGAATTGGTTGAGGCCCTCAACTTTGAGGGTTTCTAAACTTATATCGTGGATTTGAAAATTAGTGTGCTTGCTCTGGGGATCGATCTCTATCCCACGCATTAATCCAGGGGATAAACAGTCGGGAGGAGCTGTATAGGAATTAGGGATAATTTAATTCCTAATACTCTAGATGTGGCTCAACCCTAAGTGAATTAACCTAGTGAAATCAGACTTTGAGCAAGATCGAAAATTTAGTACTTGAGCAAAGTCCAAAGCCTGTAGAATTTCCAGTTGCAACATTGATTTAAGATTAGCTTCTTAGGAAGTAGCTGTATCTGATAATTATTTCAATATCCTTCAAATAAGTATACTAATCTCTGCTTTTCTAGCACGTCCATCACAACTGCGACGCCAAGTCTCCCTATACTCCACTGTTTGGGGACTCGCCTGACACTCAAGACGAAAAGTAAGTGTATCCTATTTGTTGACTAACTTCATTTCCATTCCTAACGATAAACAGGGGCCTGTGTGAAGTGGTAAAGGGACTTAATTTCTAACGCAGCACTTCAAAATTTAAACCGCAGCAACACATTTCGTTTTGGTGGATTCGTTTTTCTAATTGGGCGCTTATAAGTCCTGTATCCTGGCATCTCTATCCCTTCACAATGGCTATCAGCACTATCATTCCTCGGAGCGCACCTTACTGATTTATTCCCCTTACATATTTTATTTCTTATATCGACCTTTCATTTCTTAGTTGTGTTTTGTTGTACTATAAGCGGACTTTGTTGTGACCTATGGTGTTTCGACGTAATTCTTGCTGTCTTTTTAGACATCTGGTTTGTGAGGTTAGGGATTCGCAAAAGAGACCTCCGCCAATTTCTGGCACCGCCATCTTGAAAATGTCTTTAAGGTATTTCGTCTTTATTTTAAAACGCTTCGGTGTGTATTGTGGATTTACTTTTTCTTAATCCTGTTTATTGTGTGCTCTCTTTTTAGTCACGATTGTTCCCTTCCAAAAGACATGTTTGTTATTTAGTGATAATGGTGTTATCCCAGTGAATCTGCAGTTTTTCCCCTTGTTTGAATCTTCTTATACATATTTACTACAAAAAGTTTTAGTTTCTCACTTTTTCTTATCGTAATGTTCCATAGTGATGTTGAAGATAAACTCATCATAGTTCTATTCATAGTTTCTTTGAGAGTTCTGCCTGCAAGAGTGTTGCAAGAGTTCTGTGGATCATTTCCTGTTGTAATTTTGCATGTCTTGCCTTTTGAAATCTCGCTTCTCCTGATTCCTTTTGCTGAAGCTACATCTGGTATGAAAGCATGAGCCTTATTATAAGTATTACTTACCCCCTAATACAATCATGTTAACTGTACAAGTTCAAAAACTTTATTGGTGCTCAAAAATGGCTGTAGACTCACTTCTCCCTGTTCTAAATATCTTAAATAATATATACTACATGTCCTGGTAATCGTACTGAGTGTAGAAAAATCCAGTACGCTCGTTAAATATTGAAATCAGTAGAATATCCGGTACATGCCGAAATTTGGATAGTTTTGAAGGGTTTTTCGAGTGATTGCCTACATTACCACAAGTATGGAAGATCGACATTTTCATTAGTCCAGAAGTGCTCGATATTTACCTTCTGAAGCAGAGTTCTGCAGTTATAATATCGCACCTGTTGTAATGATCTAATTCGTAATTTGATTAGTATTTCCACAGCTATTTTTGGGCTTTCTTACCCATACATTTTTGTAGTTTTGTAGGGAGTAAACATTTTAAAATCAATTCTGGTATTTTGAATTCAATTTTTGCATGTATAAATTATTTTTCATTTATTATAATACACTTTAATGTAAAATGCTGCTGAAAATTTTAGTTAAATTAATACAATAATATTGCAATAACAGTATTTTTCTCATGAACGCGTTGGCTTATGTCTTCGAGTAAAGTAAAACTTGGATCTTGTGCTAATACTCGAGGGTTTTCGATATTAGTAATTAATTAACAGTTGGTAGTGATTCCTCTGCTGAAAAATATGTTTCCTATAATAAATACGCCTATAATAATAAATATTTATTATGAGAGGTCTTCCTGGATTTCAGAAGCCTTGTTATGACATATCCCGAATGGTATCTGAACTTCAGCCGCTACTTAGGCCCGGTTCAGAAAAACTTGTAACCCCAAGGTTGAAGTTTATCTTGAGGTTTCTCAACCATGGTAACAAAAATTGCAAAAAAAAGTCAGTAATCGATTATTTTTACGATACATCGATAAGTTTACCATGGGTACGTAAACCTGAGACCCCTGGGGTTACGAGAAGTTTACCATAGTAAAGTCTCAGAGCTCGATTCCTATTGGTCAAGCGGGGAGGTCTCAACTATCAACCAACTACGGGAATGGAAAAATGGCTGACTACCTACTTCCAAACCAAGTTTTCATTAGCAACCTACTTACTGCTTTGATTACTTATCAGTACATAGATATTAAACTAAGCATTATTATTTATAGGAACGGAGCAGGAATAATCAGACAAAAGAAAACATTCAAGTTGCTATCAATTTATTACAAACGATGAATCTAGGTAGGTAATAGTTTTGTGTCATGTAGGTTTATTCAAATCATACTGGCTATCTTGATTATTCATACCAGTATGAAGATGTCCAAATTACTCATAAATGATATTGAAAAGAATGGAAACTTGAAACTAGGAATCCGAATAGGTAGGGATTCCGCTCTTGTCTATCACGGATCGCAGCACTTCTTGAACGTTTTGTGAAATTCAAAAATTTACCTACCTACCTACATTACTCGTATTTGCCCAATCTGTAACTAGTTTCTCACAATTCCTCACGCGAAAATGAACAAAAATAGGTTTGAAAAGACAAACTGAAATCTGTCAAATCTGGCATGGCAAAACGTAAATCAACCTCACTCAAAACATAGAATATCAATGCTACCAACATGATAAGATAATATGACAATGCGGCGGTAGAACATTTAACTAACTTGAACTTGTGAAAACACGAATGCAATTGGTTCCAATAATTATATTATTGCGAGATAATTATAAAAGAACTGTGCAATATTGTTTTCGAGTGAGAAAAAATGAGTTTTAAGAGGTAGGTTGCAACATGGAGTACTTTTGAGCTTCCATGTCGTTAACCTCGAGGATTTATAGTGAACATGAGGGGCCCGGTATGGAGCTCACAAGGTTACCAGAATAATCGGTTCTATCATGGTAACCTTACCAGAAAAAAGATTTTTGAACTCGCCTGCTGGTTACCTCAGGGTTACGTAACTACCAAGGTTACTGAGTTTTTTTTAAACCAGTCCAGAAAATTGGGCAAATTTTCTTGGGTTGTACATTGTCTTTTTGTCCTGGCCAAATTAAGTTCGCTGCAAATAACACTTATTCTGTACAATAACACTTATTAGCCCCCTAATGACAGTCTAGACACTGCTCAAAAAGTCTAGGAAAAAAATGAAGAAACTTGAATGATAGAATTGAAATCCTGAGCCCCTTCCCCCAATGAAATTAAGTCAAATTGGGGAGAGAAAGAGAATAGTTTACTCCAATCCCGCTTCAGAGCTAGTGCATCCCCCTAAAACATTTACTTGAAAGTTGAGATTCTAGTCGCGTCATTTTGGAGTTTAGCTTTTTCTCTGTGCTTCTCAAGGTGACATAAATCCTTATTACTCTATCTTCATCAAGGCGAAGTAGAAGAGAGGGAGCACAGAGGGTGGGGGTCGCGTGAGGGACGCCCCTAGAAAAGAGCCTCCCATGATGCTCAGGGCAAGCTCGGAAGGAGCCAATGAGCAAAGGCTACCTGCAGTTAGTTACTGCTTCATTCAAAGGTGATGTTTCACTCATCCGTCGACATGAAGTGATGTCAAACACCTGACAGGAGCCGCCATTTTCCTAGCAGGCGTGTCTATTCCATTTCCTACCATCTTTGCCCCCTCTAAAATAAATGCTTCAAACCAAGGTCGACCTCTAGAGTTGGCGAAATTTGCTCAATAAGAAATCATCATATTAGTAGGTACCTACCTAATATTATGTACTTACATTGTTCATGTTTTTTGTTTTGCCTCTTCCTGTGACATAAGTCAACGCTGTTCTTTTCTCTCATTGTGAAGGTACATCAACTTTTCATTTTTAGCGTACTGCAGGCATAATTATTACAGATGCTGTAGACGTTTTCCGAACATGTCTTATAGTAATGAACCTCTAAGTACTCTTACTTTGTACAGGGTTGGACTTCTTCCTTTGGAATCTTTTCAGTTTTTAGTTTTACATCTTGTTCTTGCCATTTTGCCTACTTGATTAATTTTTAATTTCACTTCTTTTAACGTTTCTTTTTGTTTTTTCATTATCATCTCCCTAGGAGCCTCTTGCAGTACATAGATGAAGAACTTATTCAAAGGTACTTATCTTTGGTAACTCTAATAAAGGAAATTACATGACAGCTGTATGGAATCATATTGGTACAGTTATTCACAGCTTATCAATTGAATTGAAACTTTTTAGTTTCACTTTCACCTGGTCGTGTCCGTTTTAGTGTGTTATTATTGTACAAAAATAACTGTGATTTTGTACATTATGAGATTTTTAGTAACAATATTACTATAGTGTTTGTTGTTGATTGTATTGTCCAACGACTTGCTCGTCAATCAGTTGCTCTGATGTAAGAACGATCCAATTTTTTTATTCCGCACTTGAATTTCGTGTAAATGTACAAAAGAAGTGTAATACACCGACACCTGATGTGGGTGTATGTGAAAGTTATTTGACACTGATCTTTTTTAACTGTGAGCTTTAGCCGACATAAAGATCAAAGCATCGCAGTTAATTTTGTTTCATTTCTATGTGAGTACAATATTACCCACCTCTTCAATTATTTGTTTACAATTTAGCTAGTTTTTCACACTTTCATTATTGGAATGTAGTAAGAGAAATTTTTTCTAAATATTCATTCTGATGCAAATGTAAGCAAACGTTAATTTTCGTAATTATCTTGATGCTTCATCTCTAGTTAATGAAAAGAGCTTCAATGTAAATTATTTCGTTCCAAATACGTGCAGTCATTTTTTTTTTTTTTTTTTTTTTTTTTTTTTTTTGCTCAGAGCAGTTGATTGATTCGTTGTAAACATAACCTACATGAGGTCTACGCCGTAATGGCTCTGCACTAGGTATTCATAAATTCCCAAGGTTCCAAATCCATTTTTATCATTTCATTTCAAAATTTTGTTCTCATTGATTATTTCGTATTTTCTCGATTGGCTGTTCCTAAATTGATTTTGTTTTGTTTTTTCGTTCAAATTGGATGAAATTCACGTTCAAGTCCTGTTCCTTGCTTTTCTCAAGCTGTTGATGCCTAAGGCAAAACCTTCGAGTTAGTTGCATGGACTAACTGAAAAAATTACTTTTTGAACGATTGGAGATTGAAAATCTATTAATTGCTTTGTCAACATCAAAAATGTACAGGCGAATTGATTTGTTGCGTGCGGTCACATCATGATGGTATTTAATATTGATGAATTTTCATACCTGGTACAAATCTGGTTGAATCGTGGAATTCTAACTACCGATTATGCTCCTCGTTTTTGAGTTGATAAAGCATTTTCTTAAAAAGAAATATTGGGCAATATTTTTTGCTAAGCATGCAATTTTATAACAGTGAAATGATTCCCTAAAACGTTCACATGTTATGGGAGTTTCAAATGTTTAAACAGATAAATAGCGGTTGAAAGAGCGATCTCCGACTCCGAGTTGGTGATTTATCAGTCAGGCGAGGTGTTGATAATTTGATTTATGATTAGTAGGTAGTTGATTTTAGGGTGTTATTTTCCTGATTGTAGAGGTTCCTATAGATTTTTTTGCAGGAGGTTCGATCATTGGTGGTAAATCTGCCTACGAATCAGCAGCGATTTACTTGGTTTTCAATGTTATCTGAAGTGCCGATGACGTCACTCCTTGAAGTTCTTCCTTCATGCTCCATGCTACGGCATGAAAAACACTCATGTCGGGGGAAATCCCCGTATTCCATAAAATTCTCGGGCGCTAGTATCCATGCCCCTAATGTCTGGCCACTCTCCAGCTAACCGTGATCACCAACCTGGATTGGTCGACATAGATACCAGCACCTCAACCTTGTGGATATTATTCAACTGGCAGTATCCTTCTTTATCCAGTAACGCCATCGAAACTTCCAACTTTAATTATAAATTTACTGCTAGTGGCTGGTGAAGACGTGGAGTACGTACTATCTCATCTCAATTTCTACTCTCGAATACAAAACATACAAAATACCTAGGTACTCCATTTATTGAGTGGGGTATTCCAGTGGGTCGGATTTTCAACCTCAAATTTGGATTTAGTTCCCTTGAAACCCCAACTACCAATTTTCAGTTCACTTCCGTGTAGTTGAATTTGTTCAATTCACATAACGGAAGGAACGGTTCTGCATGATTTCACGTTCTGGAGGGAACTGAGCTGCCCTTCAACTGGTAGCAGAATGCCCCTATTATTGGCCTCCTGCAACGCTTCTAATTTCTGGTCTTGAATACTATTATAGGTGGCCATCGACCATTCTATAATAATTATTCCGCATCAAGTGCCATGAAATCATCTCTGCTTCAGTACTAATTTCATGTACCTACCTGTGTTACCCTCTTCAGCTTTTAATTTATTATTCATCAGCTGGAAGCATACCTTATGAAAATAACAATGGTATCTCTGGTACTTAAAAGTTTTTGGGATTCAACGAGGAAGAATCTCATGATAATCTGCTTCTTGCTTAATTAATTTTTGTAGTAGATGCAACATCACACTGACTGATAAGTTCTACTACTACGTTCTCCCTTGCAGAAGAACTTGCTTTGTACGTTTAGCCTTATCTGCCGAAATTTTCTTTACAGCAGCCTTGAGATCCTCCAGGTGGCCTGATATTGCAGCCTCAGCCAGGATTATGTTTATTCCTCCTATTCCCTCCTGGGATCTCAGACACCAAAACATAGTGTCCCTCCATACAACTCTACAGCTCCTATTATGGAATTATTTGTCTAATGTATTTTATGTATTTATTTAGGGTTGAGAATTTTTCGGAAACCAGCCGCCATACCACCTATCCGTGATTTCCACCATCAGAAAAGATAAATGATTTATCTAGCCTTCTCATTTGTGCAGTATAGTTCCGAAAAAATCCAAGTTGCACGCTTGGAATGCCCATAAAGTTGAAAGAATGCCAAATATGCACAAGATGCCAACAAATAATGGCGTTCAAAGTCCATCTTGGTGCATATTGATGCTGCTGCGATATTGGTGCTTCACTGTGATTCGGTGGTTTGGCGCTTTATTATTTTTTGTATAGTTCCTCTTTTTTTCTCGTCTTAGCACAGAAACCCTCGAACCTGGCCATTGATTTGCCAGCATCGATTTGGGAAAAACAGGTTGTCAATCCGAAATGATTAATGACAAAATATGTACCATTGAAGCAAACCATATCTGTTTTTAAACCATCGATGCTACATCCTAACCCCTCACCCCAACACTCGCATAGTTGTGTTGAACGTGGAAACCGTTTATGGCACAGTCACCAACAACCATCATCTCTAAACATTGGGTGTGACTGAGAAAGTGGGAGCAGCCAGGTAGTCTCTCTGCACTTCCTATTCCAAAACCTGAGTCCACTCGAGGGAGGAACTTTTGTAGACCTCATCATACAGCCACGTGTGCTGTGTGTGTTCATCACTCTATGAAAAGAGTGCTAGTGTCACCTCAAGCAGCTTAGCTATCCAGACGGTACCATTGTTTAGCTGAGTAGTATCCACTAAATTCTGGCGCAATATCCACGAACCAGTCCTTCTTTTGCTACAGACCAGGAAGGAGAAACTCCGTGGGTGTTCCATGCGGGTGTTCTTTTGAACAACTGAAAAATGTGGATGGTGCTGACCCGTATGGCTCTTCAACGCTGTTCTGACACTAAGTACAAAGTACTTACAGCTTGCACGTGTTCAGAGCCCTGAGTTCGAATCCACATCAAACATAGATGTGTCCTCTGTTTGAAAAGCAGCAGTCGGAGATATTCCTGGATTTCCCAGTATAAAGATTGCGTGAACCATGAAAATTGCAGAGTTAACTTCTGATTAGGGTAGTAATCTGTGGATTGGTTCATTTTGAAGTCGTAGAGATTGGAAGCGCTCAGTTGCGGACACAAGTTTGGCACTTGTGCGGGAACAGACTGTACCTATTTTTAGTTGCTAGAATTTTCAAGCTGTGCATGTTGCTCCAACGAGTTCCACACAATAAAACCAACATTAACCTATCAAACTTCGTCAGCTCTCTGCCCTTAACTCCGAGGCCCGCGATATAACGTAAAAATTAGATGTAACCTGGTGCCGAGGCCCTCATTTTCTTACACCATCTATCTGTTGTCGAAATAACTGTTCTCCAAGGACTTCCCGTAAGAGTGGAGAAATATATCACCATGGAAGTCTTCTTCTTTATATCATCCTTCATCGTATTAGTTCTAACGCTTCCCGATAGGTAACGGAAAGACTGCCTTTCTGCCATTGTGTCATGACTGGTTGAAAAATGTTCCGGCTGCTGGGGGCACTGGAGGTTTGCAGGTGGTTCGGTCTTCGGAACTCGGGGGCGCTCGAGCATCCAGTAACGAAAAGGTTAAGATCCTGTATTTAGTCCTGCCGAACACGAAAATCGTTGTGTCAACGCATTTACAACTAATTTCGCTCTCCAATATTATTTGTTCGATTCTCCGAAGCAAGTTCTTCTGTGAGTGATGGCTGTGTTCAACTCGATGAGACGCTCATAACAACTTCACTGGTTCCACTCACTCTATTTAAACGTTTTTTCTGAAGTACCTGTGAAATCACAATATTCACGTCTTGGCTGTCGATTTAGTAGGGCTGTAATATTTTAAATGTTGCCCACTGTACATTTTCTAGTTGCACACTTTGTTTTCGAATGTTGTCTGTATTTGTATCAGGGGAAATGAAGGATTGGCTCTCTACGAAACGCCAGAGAATTATTCTCAACAGTAAGTAGCCTCAGTATCGGATGAATAACAAATTCTTCACGCTTTAGACTGTTATATTTGCCTATTTATGACGAGCTTCAGCTTTTCGTTTCATTTTTTCGAAACCCGTTTACATTGATTTCTAACACCAAATTAATCTTAGTGAACCATCCTATCGACTGCCAGTGCTGATAGCTATGTATTCATGCCTGTTAGATTGATTTTAGCATAAATTATCGTTTATTGTTGATTTTCAGGTTTTGGCATAACGTGGTATTTTTATGGTTTATTATAGAAGTACCTGTAATGTTTCTCGAGATTTTTGTCTTTGTTTCGGGATTTGTAATGCAGTCAAAAAGTAAACATATCATGCAATACAATAAATATTATCTTGTATTGATTCAGTCAATGTACGAGTACCTATGCTAGATATATACCTACTCGTATTTTGAAGAAAACTGTTTGGCTAACATCATGGTAATTTTGACATAAACCTTCATACTGTTCTTAAATTTCGAGGAAATACGATTTAAAAAATCATTTTTCCCTAATCAAAATTTAGTTGTTGTGACCAGAATTAATTTTCCAATCGAATTAGATTTTTCCCAAACAAGTCTATAACCTATTCAGCGTTACTTGCGAGTCTGATGTTAGCGGGTTTTTCTTCAACATCGTTTTTTGAGTTGATAACTAATGGGGGAAAATCATACTGTTTGGGATATCATCATATTGAATTTCTCTTTTGTTTCTGGAAGCTACCTATTTTGAAGATTCATGAGAAAGTAGTCACCTACTTCATTGGGAAATTTCAGGTTGAGACTCTTTAAGGACAGGTACTACCTGCGCCTTCTTCAGTCCTCAATTTTGAGCCAAAGCTTGTTTGATCAAATTAATTTATTGATGGTACAGCCAATGGAAAAAAAACTTGAAGGCTAGTCTTTGGAGGTGCTGTTTCGTACCACAGTAACCGCCTGAGAACCTTTCCCATTTCTCGAAAAATAGTCGTAGGTATAAGTCGGGGTGCATACGCGAAGCTCCCTGTGAACGCGTTTTTATACGTGAAGCTCCCCGCGTTAACTGTCTGTGCAGATACGCGAAGATCCCCGTTCACTGTCTGTTCATATACGTGAAGATCCCCGTCATCGTCAGCCACCATACGCGAAGATCCCTGTCCAGAAAACGAGGAAGCTTGATGAATAAAATATCATGTTTAAATTAATTATATATTTGCAACAAATTTTTTAGGAACTTAGTCGTCATTTTGATATAATAATATTTATAAATAATAAAAAATAGACAATAGAATAAATGGTCAAAAAATAACAATGCAATCAGTCAGGCCGGTATTTAAGAGAAACTAGGTTTATGAACTCTGCAAGTGTGATGCAGTTCGAGTCATAATTTTGTATGAGTTTCTGCAACCAAGTTTCTTTTAAATTGATCTGCCTTGTCTCTAATTCCCCTCCACTGTATTTTCTTTATGTACACATCTGTTTGGTACCTGACTAAAGCGTAAAAATAAAATATATGTTTGGATGGATGCCAATAAAATTGTTGGGAAGAGAGTTCGATGGGGATCTTCGCGTATACTCATTCTCTCGGCATGGGAGGCTTTGCGTGCGCCTGTTGCGTCTGCTTGCCGGGGAGCTTGGAGTAGATTGAAAATTACTTTCACCTCAAACAGGGAGCTTTGCTTAGTCGCCCATAAGTCGATCTTGAGTCTTGACTGAGCTAGCAGCACC
>JAEMON010000003.1:12471818-12481828 GCA_030264115.1 Lygus lineolaris | reverse complement strand
TCTGTATTTTTATATTGTCAGGGTTTTGTATTTTTGTTTTGCTTCCTCACTACCGAAGGTAAGCAGCTATATATTCGTACAAGAAATAAAAAAAAGTCGTTGTCCTCCAAAATAAAAATTTCCACTTGTTTTTTACGTTTCAGTACCTACTCTCTGAAAATTTTGGTTCCGAGTCTGTCTGTTGGTCTGTGGTCAATTCCTTGGCCCAGACAAAACTATTATGAAGTACTGGTCCGAATTCGATGACATTTTCAGGGGTTGTGCGGGTTAGCCCCATGACGGTCCCCTATAAATCCAATCGCCATCGGACCATTACTAGCGTGAGCGCATGCGCAAAGGTGGATTTCCTGAAACCCCAGTATCTCAGTTCCAAATTAACTTATTTAGCTCAAATTTTGAGGGTAGTTGGGGCTGACCCCAAGACAATCACCTATGAATTTTGTCATGATTGGATCAGAAATAGCTACTGCGCATGCGCAAACTTGAAATTTGTTGTCATAAGCGTAGCTCGGAACTACTCGACCAATTTCTGTGAATTTTTCATGGATTACGCGGATAAGATCCTGGAGGGTCTTCTGTGAATTTCATCACCATCGGACCACGCGTGCAAACGTGAATTCCCTTAAAGTAAGATTTTTTAGTCCCAAATTGACCGATTCCACTCAAATTAGGAAGGTAGTTGGAGGGTGACAACTATCTACACAATTCGTCACGATAGAATCTGCAATACCTACGGCACATGCGCGATTTTGAAATGTATTTTCGTAGCCATAACTCCGGAACTAGACTTTAGACGGTCCCTTATTGAATCCCAAAACCACCGGACCATCATTAGCTTCTGCGTATGCGCAAACATGAATTTCCTGGAACTAGGTACGATTTCTCAGTTCCCTAATGGGCCGATTTCGCTCAAAGTCAGACGGTATTTAGGCGCTGACTCCAAGATCTATGAATTTCGTCATGATAGGATTAGTACTAGCTACAGCTACTGCCCACCCAACTTGGCAGACGTTTTTTCATTGGTTTTTGAAAAGAGTTTTGTGGTTGGACTGCTCTTAGGTTTCACCTGAAGATGAGTCAAGCTAGACCCGGAACGTTGTGCGGAATAAATAGTGTAAGTGTGGAAGTCTTTGTCCTAGGCTGAATCCCGACTATAATCATCTATAAACTGCTTCCAAGACGTGACCATGAACCAGGCAGGCACTGTATTCTTCGTCAGTGAACACGGCGCTCGAGGTGTACCCCTCCTTCAAGACCTGAGGGCCGTGCGGGTTTGTGCATGTCTGCCCTGTCTTCATCATCCCAATGACTAGTAGGTAATAGTTAGTACGCTTCTTTTGCGGACATTTCGGATTTCCGGATCATTTGAACTTGGAATGAAAACCATTTCTAACCATCTCCGTAGACATCGCTAATCATACTTCACAAGTATGAACAACCATTGTTTGTTTACCTACGTACGAGGAGTCCTCTGACGGATGTGGAAGGAAGGGGAAATTGGCAGGATGAGATGTTGTGTGATGAAAAATATATTCAGAGCTTTCCAACGAGTGGTGAACGATTTTTATGGGATGCAAAATGAGGAAGTTATATTTCCCTAGCAACGAATGGTTATACGTGAAAATCATCAGAAAACATTTTTTCGTGACTCTATTTCGTTCCCGAAAAACGTAACACTTTACCAGTTAGGTCAAGGCTAAAGCACATTCCATGCTAAAAACTTGGCTAAAGAACAGGGTCTCAAATAAAGTCGAAACAGGAGATTGATGACGCGTTGACACAGAATGCAGTATCACACAGAATGAAGGTACATACCTACTACTTGAAAGGCTAATCCACCAACTACCTCTCTAGCTAACACTGTAGTAGAGGTACCTAGTATTAGGTGGATTCGCCTTTAATGTAGTAGGTACCTGGATTATGTGTGATTATTATGACTCACATGAGGCATATATGTTGGAAGAACAGAATAAAGTAGGCAGCATAACATGATCATTTTCACGGAATGTGGTGAAGTCATGTCGTGTGATCTCATAGAAAGGCCAATCCTGATCTTGTTCCAAGCGAGGCTGAGGATCCCCAGGTTCTGTTGAGTCTGTAAAAATGTTAAATTGATAACTGGAATTACCTTAGTATAAATATGTAGATGTGAAATCATAAAATTGGTAATCTGGAAATCCGTCTCACTTCGATCATTTCTTTCACTGGTAAGATTGTTTCGTAGGATGATCAGACGTATATACCTTATGGTTTATTTGGTTCAATAACTAACCTTGGGAATCTAGCAAGAAAGGAATTTAACCCTCTCCCTCAAAATTTTATGTTTTACGTTTCAAGTTACGTAGAATTCAGGAATCGAATAAAAATATCTGACAGTGTGCTGCACTTTTGCCCCTTAATCTTTGAAAAAATAAATGAAATTCGGTAGGTATTTGGGTCCCGGCATTATACCGCACATAATATAGGCACTTGGAAGATCCGCTCCCTGACGATAAGGCTTTGAATGCCCTGTTTTCTCAGTTTTACGAAATGTGGTTTAAGGCGAAATGTCTCGCGTTTAGTTCCAATAGCTGCCACGTCGCGCTTCAAAATGAACGAAAATTAATTTCCGCTCTTCTCTTGGGTGGACCGATTTTCATTCTGTAAAGCTTTCTGTGAGTGGTATTAGCAAACTTAGGTTTGTTCATTCAGTTTCGATTTTTTTAAAAATTTTTTCCGTGCCGCGCAAATAATTTTTTGCTCAAATTTGAACATTTTTTGAAATGCCAGGTATCCATGACATAGAGTTTTGCTAGCAGAATCCAAATCAATTTCCAGATTCAAAATCGGATTAATAGATCGATCGGCCTGTTGGAACTACGAATTACAATAGACACTCCTTAATCGCTATTAGCAGGCCGAAGGCTACGTTGCCATACGTTTCCCCATTGTGATGGATTGGAAATGGTGGAACAACGATTCACTAAGGGTCCGAATCCGTAGAAGGTCACCCAATCACTCGGAACATTCGGACTGGTTCCTTGAATAAGAATATCTGAGGAATATTATGACTTTGTCGAGCATTATGAAATTCTGCCTAAGTGCAGCCTATCTGACACCAAGCCCTCATGCAAGTCAGAAATCTACGAATTAGTTACGATCTGAGTTCTACGATCTTGCTTGCTCTACGATTTTTCCGCAGACTATTATATTTCACCTGATTCTAGGCATCTTCAGGTCCCCTGAATAAAAAATCAAAACACACTTATTAGTAGGTCTCTTACCCCAAAAACATTAGGTAAACGACGACGCTTCACACACCTTCGTCGAGCCTTCGAACAAGGGTGTTAGGCCTGAAAACTTAGTAAGGGGCTCGGTTGATGCCAACGATACATAGATTTATACGTTTGCGACTAATGTTCCAGATCTATGGCCTTCTGTGGGCCTGCGGGAAACTTTGAAGAAGTTCATCATTTCGAAGGGAAGGGATAACATAACATCCAGAGCAATTGTACGGTCTCCTCAGACCAGATGCAATAAATGAATTACTGACGAATCTTACTGCAAATCCACGAATTGAAAGCTTCCATACTTTCGGTTTCGGTACGTACTCGTAAGTAGGTACGTAGGTAGCTACTAGATGTATCTAACTAGACTAGTTATATATCTATCTAGATATATCGCTTTTCTTTCAACTTAGGTAAATTATATTAATCTTGCAATCTAAATTAAGTAAATTATTATTGACTTTTTTTTCCGAAGAGGGATGGGAGGAGCCCCTTGTCACTGAGACCACAAGAGAACTATTGTGACCTAATCCCTAACTCAATCAAAAACCCGAGTAATGGACTCTTCTTTCACAAAGTGAAGGAGGTTTTCGGGCATCTCCTTAGCAATATCTGGTGTTAAGAAACCCTTTCCGAAGTGCCGGAATCTTAGTGATGCAACAGCAGGACACTCGCAAAGGACTTGTTCTGCTGTTTCCACCCCCTCGCAACAGAGGCGGCATTCAACTGTCCTGGCCTTTCCCATTTTATGAAGGTGATACCTTAGGGGGCAATGGCCAGTGAGGAGACCTGCGAGTTTGCGAAGGTCTTTACGCCTCAGAGACAGAAGAGCTTTAGCCCATTTCTTGGAGATAGTCATCAACCTCTTGGCTTGCCTCTGCTTCGGAGTGTTGTGCCAATAGATTGCTCGTTTATTGTCCCCCCCATTTATTGATTTGCCGAGTTATATAACTCTTGGTGATCCCCAGCTGGGGCTCAGGACCAATTGGGTAGGACTCCGACCGCTTTTTGGCAAGGCGGTCAGCTTCTTAATTACCTTCTATTCCCTCATGCCCAGGCACCCAGAGCAACGTCAGTTTGTTGCCCCGGGCGGCGGCTTTGAGAGAAAGAAGGCAACTCCAGGTCAACTTTGAGGTGATCGAAAAAGCAGAAACTGCCTTCAAAGCTGCCTGGCTATCGGATAGAATATAAATTCTCGAACCCTTGAGTCGTTTCCTGGCGATCTCTTGTGCACATATTTCTATGGCATGGGTTTCCGCCAGATAGATGGTAGCCACCGGACCCAGGGGCTTGGCCAAACTAAAGTTTGGACCCCTGATTCCAAGACCAGCCATACCATCCATCACAGACCCATCCGTGTACCACACAAGTGAACCTGGTTCAAATTGAGGCAGTCCTCTCTTCCAGCATTCACGATCATCTATGATCACCCTGAAGGGTAGGTCAAAGTTCATTTTTTCCAACATCTCGTCGGGAACTGACATAGTCACTGGTTCTGTCTTTATTATGTCCAGTATTTCCAAGTGACTATCTTTACAAATGGGGTGTCTCATTCTCCCCACTTGCAGCATCCTTACAGCCCCCAGGTAGGCTGTCCTTTGAATATAAATATGCAAAGGGGTGAGGTCTAAAAGAACCTCTAGCGCTGCAGTGGGAGTTGTATTCATAGCCCCTGTTATGCCACGGCATGCTTGCCTCTGAAGTTTTGTAAACTTGAGTTGTGCAGTGGCCTGGGTGGTCTTTGGCCACCATACGACTGATGCGTATGTGACCATGGGCCTGACAATAGCTTTGTATGCCCTTAGTGTCTTATTGGGGGTTAACCCCCATGTTTTACTGAGCATCCTATGGCAAGTCCACAATGCTCTGGTTCCTCTTGCAAGAGAGTATTCCACGTGCTTGTTCCACGTCAGTTTATGGTCAAGCATCACCCCAAAATATTTGACTTCATTGGAGAAAGGGATTTCTTGCCCCTGAAGTCGAGGGGGTGTTAGAAATAGTCTCCTTCGATTAGTGAAGGGAACTACAGTGGTTTTCTCGGGATTCAAATGAAGTCCTTCTGCAGAACACCACTGCTGGACGATGTTGAGGGCATTCTGCATTCTGTTTGACACAGTGCTGTCAAACTTACCTCTAACAATGATGTTTAAATCGTCCGCATAGGCTGTTACTTCATAGCTTTCATGCATTAGTCGTTCAAGTAACTCATCGGCCACCAGCAACCAAAGCAGGGGGGAGAGTACCCCTCCTTGAGGGCAACCTCTGTCCGCTAGGATGGTGATGCTGTCCTGACCCTGTGTGGTTGTGTTAATCCATTGGATGGTAGGGTCAGTGAACCCCTTTTTCTTTGCAGCATTATTGACTTATACTTCGTTTGAATTATATTAACTTATGTTCCTATACTTATTTGATTTACTTCGGATTTATTCGCGGGGTTCCAGTAGATGTTGGACCAATACTCCTCTTGAAGATAATGGCAGAAATGGGAGGTGATGAGACTGAGGACGACCCCGTCTTCCAGGTCGTGACCGAAGTTGGTTACTCGTCGCGGAGGAACGCAAATCGGCCGGTTGGCGGCGAAGACGTCGTTGATCCAGGTGAGCAAGTTCTCCTCGCTCTTCTCAGTCTCAGCGATCGATAGTGAAATGGCGCGACTGCTCAGCTTGGGCTGAAGTTTGGGTTTGGCTCTGGCGCTTGATTTCGAGGTGGAAATGAAAAATATTGAGTAGTTAAGTTTCATCCACAGGGTGTATCGTTTGCAAAAATGCAAAAATTTCGCCTTCAGATGCTACAGGTAATTTTGTAACAAAAAGTATCTCTTATAGATTTGTTTACCCCCTGCTTTCGTGAGTTTTAGACTTGACGAGTTTTTTCGTGTCTTCTATCGTATATCTCTAAAACAGCCATAACTTGCTAGGTGTAAAATAAAAAAGATAAATTAATATGGGTACCGTTGGAAAGAGCAGACAATTAAATTTCAGGTTCTATTTTTGACATTTGAATTCACATATGTGAAAATATGTGGCGGTTAAAACGGTATGTATGAACAAATCTAGTAGAAAGATAACATAAGTACGTACAATTCCTATCCAAGGTTGAAAAAAGTGTCAATGTGAAAAAATCTAGTTGAAAAATAAACATACGTATGAATAATAATCCTGGCGATATAGGATCGAATAAGGAACGAGATTAATCTTAAGAAGCTAGGAATAGGAAATTGCGCGAGTATGTCTTCAATAAATACGGAATACCTATCCTAGTACCTATTGTAGATATTTGGTATTGTAGGTATTTATCCTTTACCCTCCCATTGTAGGTATTTGACTTAATTTCAGCCATATTTATTGGAAAGGTTCTATGATCCTATTTGTTATACTCGTAGTTTAGTTATGCCTACTCTAAACGCCACGTACGGCTTAATTTCAGCCATATTTACTGGAAATAATTTATAATCCTATATTATATACAGTTTATATAGGTATACCAACTCTGAGCGCCACGCACCTGTTTTTATCACTCGAACCCGACGATCGAATTGTGACTTCTGACGTCTTATGTGTGTCCATCATAGCCGGGTAGAATACGAGCACTTTGTAAAGTTGGAGGAACACGTCAAGCCAGCACTGAATCGTCAGACGATTATAAACTTCCCGCTTCATAACGACGTTCATTTGAGACACCTGTAAAAAAAGATAGTTTTTATTTGAAGTGAACAGAATACAATTTTGAACAGAATAAAAAATATAGAATAGACCATCGAGATGAGAGGAGGTACCTAAACTTAGGTAGGTACCTTATACGCTTAACTCGATAGAACTGACTGGATTGGAGAAACAAAATAGGATGATACAAATTGAGAATACGCTTACGATGTGGAAGTGGCTGTTTATTCTAATGTGGAGAGGTTTGAGTTTCTCGTGGTAGTACTTGTAATCATCGTACTCTAAGAGGTAGAGAGGAGAGACGTGGATGAGCCTGCCGCCCTGGCGCATCAGGAACCTGATGATGGCTTTGTATACGATTATTGAGTGTCCAATGCGACCCGCTTTGTCTTGAGGAATGTTTCTGGTCAATCCAGCCACATGGAAGGAAGAATTACGCATATTACGTCTCGTAGACACGTTGTTAATTTTGAACGGTTCAATTTTTTTTTTTAAATTAGAAATATTTGTAGGTCAACGAAGAAGTAAATAATGTATATATATGTATGTATATATGTGTATGCACCCCTCATTTGATGTGTTTTGTAGGTTATACGTTCAATTCAGGGGGTCCCAGCTTAATTAACAAGGCTTGAAGGACGACCAAGGTATTAAAAAAGGTTTGAACAAGGTTTTAACAAACATTCGAGCAATACAAAACTCACGGTGGGATAGGGTACTGAGCCGTGAATTCTCTTCCAGTCAATTTAACGATGAGGTCCACCACGCTTCGAACGTCCCCAAAATGCTTGTTCTTGTTCGTCGAGTGAAGTGCTGATTGGTACTGCTCGGAATGATAGACATCTTCCCCAATAATCATGCGGTACTGTCCTTGGAACCCCTGCTCGTAGAGCCAGTCTTCCACGCTCTTCTTCGTTCTAGATTACAGACAGGCACCGTAACAAATGAATACAAAAAAAAGAAAACAAAATTAGTAGGTTGGCGGTAGGTACAATAATTACTATTGATATCTTTATCAGTATTGATATTATTAAGTTATTCTTTTCCTTTTCACTATAGCAAATACGTACGTTTCTTTATATTTTTTCTTTCCTCAGCCCTCCTGAAGGGGTGGAAAGGAAAATATTGAAATTGTCAGAAAACTGATTTTCCTTAACACAACTATAGGGTGGTCCTGATCAACCAAGGCTATAGGATTACCATGAGGCTGAAACAATGCTAAGTATTCCTTCCTACGGTCATGAAGTTCATACATAGGAAATTGTCTCGGCACCAAGGACTAAGCCTAAAAACCCCCGAGATGGTTTAAGTAGGTATAGATACGTTTCGGAATTTTGCCTATGACATTTATTGCCTGTGCTAATTATCCGAACGCTATGATATCTAAAGGGAATTATCTAGATTACACGAGGTAGAGTTAGTCGGCTGCATATTGGTTCATGGATGAATATAGTCAGGGTTCAGCCAAACCAAAGTAGGTCATAGTCATAGTCATAGTGCTTTTATTGTCAACATACAAAAAGTATCAAGTAAGTCACATCACAAATAGGTCATACTGGTAATCATCATAGGATGGTGAAACTGCCTTTATTTGGTCTGCCCTCAGTTCCAATTAGCAGTGATTTATTTGCGGGTTTTGTGGGTTATGTATTTACTTTGATTTATTTACCACAAAATGGGTGATTTATTTGGGGGTATCATGGGTGATTTATTTGAGAGTTTCGTGGGATATTTATTTACCACAAATCCCCCAAATAAATCGCTGCGAATTGAAACTGAGGGCAGACCAAATAATGTCAGTTCCACCATCCTATAATGATGATTACTGCCGTATAACCGTTTGGTTGTGGTTGAGGCAGGGACGATGTGGTTTTGTGCCACTGAAGAGCATGTGTGGTAGGGGGAACAGCCATGGCGGTCTCCTCTGAGGAGAGTGCAACGTTGTAACCCTTGGCCTTCTTGACTATAGGTTAAATTAAGTTAGTCAAGAAGGAGCCGTGTCACAAGTCCGGAAGATGGATGGTGGATATCGCGTGGTTGTGCTACCTATCAGATCAGTTCATTGAATAAATAACCCACAAAACCCGCAAATAAAGTAGGCAATGATTCACCTAACTTTATTCTTACAACATTTCAGGTCCAACTAGACACATCCTCAGGTGAAACCTGAAAGTAGGTGCATTTCTGCTCAAACCTACTTACAGGTTTCGCCTGAGGATGGGTCTAATTGGAACTGAAACGTTGTGAGAATAAAGTTATGCCTTACCTACTTTGTTGTGGCTGAACCCTGACTATATTCATCTATGGAATTATCTAGCAAGTCTACCCACCCATAGCGGAATCGAACCACTCTGTACTGAGGAGTGTCTGGAGAAATGCTCGTTTGCATTTGCTCCAATCCTTCCATTGATCTAACACACTATGATTTCCTCTCGCATTTTACGTATTAGACCTCTCTGAACAATTTTGGTTTTCTGTCTACCTGTCATCTAATCCTCGCCACACGCAGAACTTCCACAATTTTCATCAGGTTTTGATGAATATTTCAGGGAGTGCTTGGGTTCGACACAAGACGGTTCCCTATGAGTTTCATCGCTTTTGGATCAAGGGCCTTTGCTCGAAACATCAATTTCTTGCAACAAAAGTAACGATTTCGCTTACATTTATGGAGGATTATGTTGAGGATCGATCGTTAGGTGATCCCCTATATGCATTTGACCACGATGATCAGAGCAATGGTAGGTCTGGACCGATATTGCTCAAAATTTATTGGTGGCTCAAAAAATTATATATTCTAAATCCCCCTTTTGTACAATAATATGAACAATTTTCAACGATCCATTAAACTATGCAAACGTAAGCGTGAAGTAATTAAAGTAAACGACCATTCCAGGCTAGATTTCCGCCCATCCGCATACCTGCGCATGTGCTTGGAGTAGGAGGTCTCACTTATGCTCTTAGGGAACAATGGGAACTGCTCGACTTCTTCAATGATTTGCCCAGTGATTGGAGAAATGTCGTCAATCTCAGACTCAACAAGCTCCTCGTAATTATGCTGAAATAATCCATAAAAGGCTTAGGA
>JAEMON010000003.1:12430473-12441662 GCA_030264115.1 Lygus lineolaris | reverse complement strand
TTTTTTTTAATTCCACAAAATTATTGCAAGTTACTCGATTATATCTGATGAATTTAGGTAATGTGATACAACACTAATAATTATTTTTAGCCTACACACTATGTCAAGAGTAGGTATGTACCGAAGAGTAGGGTTGGCTGATGGCGAGGTACATAGTGTGGGTACTTATGTTGACTATCGTAATGATGGTCGTGTAGCATTGACCTCGAAAAGCGTTGTAGAAGATGACTTCGGCGGGAACTAGTCGGATCCCATGGGTCTCGTAGGCTCTGCTTTGCATGGCATGGCCTACTTCAGATCTATTGACATACAAAAACAATGAAAATAATTCGAGGGAAATATCGCGATCGACTATGATGGTATTGTCTAGAATTAATATGGACAACTCACCTTCAATTCGATTTTTAAGCAATTAAATATATTCATACCGCACTCGTGAAAATAAGATTTATATTTTACATTTTCGGAGATGATTACAACTCGAGTTGATTATAACATGAATGACTTCATCGGCTGATGAATATTTATACTAAAACAAATTTGATCAAAAGATCCACGAATGTTTATACCGGAATTCAAATTGTAGTTTGGGACTAGCCCATTTATATTTTGGTCCCAGAGGACAGATTTTCTTGTCACACCATACCAGACAAGTAGGTATAGGCTAGAATGAAATTTTTTAGTACAGAATTATTTAATGAGTATACCTACCTACCATAGCAAATTTTGGGAAGATCACAACTAGATAATTATTATGACCTTGATATTATGCTTCAAATCTCTTAAAATTCAACAATTTTCGAGGAAAAAATGTAGGTAGTAGAAATTTGCTTGAAAAAGAATTTCAACCCGCTAACGTGGTGGCCACTCTAAAATTTTAATAAATGTTGAAAAATCGTATTAAATGAAACACATTGAAAAAAAGGTCCTTTTTGGAATCTTGCATAATATCGATGGTAACTATACGTGATCAGCCTGTTACGGCCTTCAGTGACAGCCTGCGAAGATGAGGGGTATTGGATGAGGGGTACTTTAACCCATACGAATTTCATTAGGTAATCAGATTACCGTAATTTCGAGCTGTTCGGGGAAAATATCGACAAAGTTCTAATAACGATGTTTTTTGCCTACGTATTTTGGTATTTCCCCTGAAAAATGATCTGAAAATCTTAAATTTTTGCCGGAGCTTCTTTTTCTCATTTTGAATAAATATGGAAATCGAGCCTTGAAATTGGATGTTTCAAATCTTGATATCCCGATTTGGATGTGAGATAACTACCTCCTTATTTGGGTGAAACGAGGTGATAAAAAGAGGGTGAATAGCTGCTGGTGTTTGCTTCTAGGTTTGATGACAAAATATATGAGTTAAGCAGTTTTATTGCAGATTTAGAAACTAGGTAGGTATGTCCAACTTAGATCAGCAATATTTTCTCAAACATCGCCCTTCAAATAATTTCGCGTACAGTTTTCCTAATAGATACCGTTTCAAAGGGTTATTAGTAACAGTGTTCCCAACGTTCATGTATTCTGGCTCTCTCTGGTGGACCATGCATATTTAGTTATGTTTCCGTAGACTAAGTTTCTTAGTAAACTCACGATTGGTGCTTTCGCTTCGTATCAGAAAAATCGGATTTGGTACTCTCGCGATGTTGCTCAACTTGATTATTGGGATGAACCGAATGTGCGAGGTTCCCGAAAGTCGACAATTCCAAAGATGGCGAATTGTGAGACATTTCGCCTGCCGTCCGGGACTATCGGATTTTACGCTAATAATGCAAGATATCCGCGGATTTGAGAACCTGGAAGGAAACGGAAACTCGACGAACAATACTATGCGTAAATATCAAATATTTTATGCGTCTACGTACCGCAAGGAGTGTTAATATAGATACTAAAAGATAACTATGGACACCTCTTGAGGAATCATAATAATATTATGTGATGTGCCCAAACTACCTTATTCATTTTTCAACCGATTTCATGGTAGGTACAGCGGATAGCGTCTAAAGGCAAAATGTCCCTCATTTTAGTGAGAAACGTTTTCGATAGATGGCTGTACTATCGGTGGCAAAATTAATTTCCGTTTTCTCTGGGACGGGTGGACCGATTTTCATTCTGCAAAGATTTCTGTGAATGGTATGATCGAATCGAAGATCGAATGGTTCGATTTCTAAAAAAATCGTCTTCATTGGTGTGCGAAATGTTTTTGCTCACATCTGAACATGTTTTAATTGTCGGGTATCCATGACATAGAGTTTTCCCAGCAGAATCCAAATCAGTTTCCAGATCCAGTATCGGATCAACAGATCGATGAGCCTAGGTATTCGAAATACGAATTACAATAGAGACAAAATTAATGAGGGGGGCGACTCTTTACCTGCCTGGTGCACGTATGGAAACGTCCTCTTCTACCTGTTAATAGAGATTAAGGAGTGTCTATTGTAATTTGTATTTCGAATAGGCCTGGAAATTGATTTGGATTCTGCTAGCAAAACTCTATGTCATTGATACCTGACATTTCAAAAAATGTTCAAATTTGAGCAACAAATATTTGCAAACCATGGAAGAAAATTTAAAAAAATCGAAACTGTATGTTTTGTTCATTTTCAAGTGCGACGTGGTGGCAGCCTTTGGAACTGCGGGAAATTTCGCCTTAAATGGCAGTGCTTTTGGTTCGATTCTGGTTGTGTCGTAGAATATTCTTAGTTTTTTGTGACCCGAAGTGTAAATACTGTGTTTTGCCTTTTGGTTTTAAATGGACGCAGAATTTATGATTATCCACGACTTTCCTTCAGATAACCAATCGAATTTAGGATATGGAAATGGGGGTAGGTATATTCGTAATCAGCTACTTTAGAATATAAGAGAAACTAGGTATTTTATCCGGCTTGATCGGTTATTTTTCGACCTATGTGCGACGTAAGGCGATTTTTCCACATTAGATTCCAGGATTATATACGTAAGTATTTCGAAATTGAAACATCACATTCATGCTTGCTCGATCCCCATAATATTTAGGTATCTATTATTGCGAATAATCAACTAGAAAGGGCTTTACGCATAATTTCTTGAATTTCTCCTCGTGTTTCAGCAGGTTGTCTTAAAAAAATAGGCATTCTGTTTTATGTATAGGTAGGACCCTGTACCTACTCTGCTATAGGTGTCATCGAACGATCGGACTTGATCACAATCAAGTATGAGTGCTGTCAGCAATCGGAATGCTCTCAGAAGAACGTATAGAAGGTGGTAGTTCCTGGTGCTATGCTTACTTCTGAAACCACTTCACACCTTGAGAGCAACACACAAAATTCGGAAGCATAATAAATTCACGACTCCATTCAACGTTATACAACTCCTTTACTCCGCGAAATCGTTGTGTTCATGGCGAAACAATTACAAAGTTTACCAAAGCTACATTTCCGATTTTTTTCTCATGATAAATAGGTTGGCTTGCTACCAGTTTTGATACCCTTGAATTCAAAACCCTTTATGTTATCCGGAAGCCGCTTTTTCAGAGGCGTAAGTTAACATATTCTCTTTTAACTTTTCTTAGCGATGCATCTAGGTTAACTAGCAGCTATAATCATGTATAAGTGTTTCGTCTAGGTATTATAGTGTTTGTTTTAGATATGGGTATATTATGCTCCAAGATTTACAAGAAAAATTCTTTTTTTCAGTATTCTCACTTACAAAGACGCTTATTTTGTAAAGGAAGTGCATGCCAAGCAAAAGACATAAGGTTTGGGGATCCAGTCCGCGCTCAGCTGTTGCAAGGAGTCGAAATCCTGGCTGCAGCAGTCGGCCTGACGTTGGGTCCTAAGGTACATAATACTTTCTTACTGAATATTTTAACTGTAGTTTACCTATTTAAGGAAATTTGATTTATTAAACCCTACCTTACTTCTATAATAGGGGTGATACCTACCTACCTTATTATAATGGTGAATGTTTCTGAAAAAGTACATAACTTGTTATGGTTATAACCGAAGTGTTGATGCACCCAAAAGGATATCACTACCCCGAGAAAATGAAACTCGCCAAGAGTCTCGAACTTTCCAACACCTTGATAAAGGCAAATACTTGAAGAATTATGAAAGATATGGTGACAATTTATTTCAAGTAGGTATGTGAATTTCTTGGGTTATGGCGGAATATTTCAATTATTGATAAATACCTCACTGATTTTATCAAATTTTATGAAATGGAAAAACAAGTTATCAAAACGTACCTGCCTACCTATTGGTTCTCCGAATGGACAATTCTATTGAACAGGTGTTTACAACTTCAGACTGGACAAAACCGAAACATCTTCAGGTTGAGAGATAGGTAACAGCGTTAAGACCACATTGGCGCTTTCTAGAACTCAACCCAAACAATCCCTCGGAGTTTCATAAAAATGGCGATGGGACATCAAAACAGGGTTAGTCCCCTACTATCCCCCAAAGTTGACCGAAATCAGCAAACCAGATGTACGAAATTTATGATTCTTGGATTTCGCATTTCTTCTATAGGTTTCACCTAATATGGAAAAAATGCGTGCAATCCCTGAAACTTGAATTAAAATCGCTTGGAAATTATGTGAAGTCAGGCATGTAGCAAGGGTTTGTGGGCAAACACAGAACCAAAATAAATATGTTGCTTAATAACTTGTTCGCTACACCGAGTACCAAGCTCTTCTGACTTTCTGGTTCCTTTACCTATAGTTCCTCCTATTGTACCTAGTTAACTATGTCTAGTTATTCTTCCATCTAGGGAAGGACAGTCGCTCTGGAGCAGTACAAAGCAGAACCTAAAATAACCAAAGATGGATTCACCGTCGCGCGAGCCATCGACCTCAGAGACAGCTTCCAGAATGTCGGTGCTAAGCTGGTAGTCGACGTTGCAGAAAACACCAATAAAAAAGCAGGAGATGGAACATCCACCGCCACGGTAAGCTAATTTCTAACCTACCTTTAATTTATCAGGTAATTTCAACTTACTTAGACTTGATGAATAATTATTTACCTACTCAATTAATCTTTGGGGTAAGAACTAAATTATAAACTCTTTTCCAGGTTCTTGCATGTTCTATTGCCCGTTTAGCTATGGATTCAATTAAGAAAGGTTGCAGTCCCTCAGAAATTCGACAAGGTAAGTGCATGACAGACCACAACACCTCAACCGTAGAAGTATATATATAGGTAAATCCAACGTTGCCCTAGGTAATTCGTGTGTTTTCATACACCGACCGACTGTCAAGAACCGTGGTCAGTCAACATAATTGCCCTCGAGTGTGCTTTGGAGCTACACTGTCATCAGCGACACGTAGTGATGATCTCAGATTCCTCCAGTGTTCTTCAAAAAAATATAACACATTGGGCCTGCCTCAGGATTGAACCAAATTGAAGCATCAATCCTTGAATACGTGAACATTCTGGAGCAAAAAGGGGGGAAAAAGTCAGATTTGTGTGGATAAGAGGAAATACAAATATATTCCCAACTCTCCCCACTCTCTCAACTCCCAACAACACTCGGATAATTTACAAAAGAAAATAATAATTGTGAATCTCGTGATATTTATTACGGTAGGTACTTTCTATGAGGTCATTAATCGCAATAACAAGAGAGTGTAATGGGGGGGTGTATTGGTGTTTATCATAAATATAACGACTGTATTAACCAATATGGGATCTAATAATCCGATGTGTGATAATTTGCATTGTGCAATTTGTCTTGTGGATCATTATTATCAACTGTATTTGAGGCAGTATTAGTTCTTAATAATACAGAGATAACCCCTACCGATAGGGTTAACGCTTACAGGAGAGTGATACCATGTAGGCCTATATAAATGAATAGACTAGACCTATATGAATTAGGATAGACTTCAAATTATTGGACTTAATGAATTATAGTACCTTGTTAATCATAATCAACTGTAGGAATAATGTTGGGAGCCACGAAAGCAGTGGAGCATTTGAGGACGATTTCGAAACAAGTGACGACGCCCGAAGAAATCAAACAAGTCGCAGTGATTTCCGCGAACGGAGACGAACACGTTGGAAACCTCATATCGACTGCAATGGAAAAAGTAAGTTATTCTGTGCTACCTAATTATCCCATTTACTTATTTCTAAGTATTCATTGACAATGTGCTTTATTGGTGAATAAAAAGCACCCATTCAAAATATTCCCCATTTCTATAGGAAGACATTTAACGTTCAGATAATTTTGTAAGAAACCAATTTAATTGACCCTCGTGTATCTTTCAGTGGAATTATCGAATTATTGCTGGTTTTTGAACAAATTCACAGTAGATCGGACACTTTTCAACAGTATTACTAGTATCAAGTATCGATTAAAAAATGTTTCCGACATATTTAATAATGCTGAAGACCTTCCACTTGCTCTTGAGAATTAACCAAAAATCAGCCCAGAACTTTGAGTTGACACAGAGCAAAGGGGAAGATCCTAACATATGTCAAAGCCTATCAATATTGAGGCCATAAGCTATTTAACAACTATGAAGGCTACCCCCCACTACTAAAACTGAAGCTCTGAAGAGAGCATATAATGTGCGAAAGGGCGAACCTATTAAACGCAATTAAAAGAAACTTCACCTTCGAATAACCCCATAGGAATATCAATGTTGATAGGTAGGTATCTAAGGATCTGCTTCATTTATCATACTGGTACCTACTTATTGTATTAGTAGGCACATCAAGATAATAAGTCTCCAACAGACTTCGTCATTTTTGTTCCAACTAGGTTGGGAAACATGGTATTGTGACGGTGAAAGAAGGGACTACACTTCACGATGAAGTCGAAATAATCAATGGTTTGGAAATAGAACACGGCTACATATCGCCTTACTTCGTAAACTCGAAAAAAGGTACCTAATTAAAAACTTCGGACGAAAGTGGTTTGGACTAGGTATTACGTATAGCAGTTAGACGTACCTAAAAAACTTTATCCCGGCTGAGTTTTAGCAATTTTTTCACAGGCGTACAACACTTGCTCTTTCAACGTGAAGGAGCCAAGGAAAAAACAAAAAAGTCGCTTAAAAAAAAAGAAAAAAAGTTTGATAGGTACATCATTCGTTCGACTTCCAATGATCATTCTAAGCCGAATGAAGTTAATTTTGTTTAAAGACTTCCTTGGTTTTCTCACTGGACCCTTCGAGTAAGGAAATTAATAACAGACAAGGAAATTTGTAATGATCCACGAGGTTGTAAATGAGAAGACAAGTCCTAGTGATGAATGCATATTATATTTGAGCCTCTTTCTCCTTTTATAGGCCCACAATGAGGCCAGGAGTGGGGGACCCTCCCCGCACAGCACGTGTGAGGTGTCTGATCTCGACAAAATTATTACAATATTTGAATGCCAATTTCATCTGGAAGTAAAATTATTATTTACTTACAATTTCTCAGGAAGCAGAGTTGAGCTGACCAACTGTTTCATTCTATACTGCGACTTCAAGGTGAATGAAATACGGGACATAGTCCCAGCGTTGGAACTTTGTGTTAACATGAACAGACCACTGCTGATAGTTGCTGAAGACATCGAAGGGGATGCTTTGACGACACTTGTCATCAACAAGTAATAATAATTTATGCTTTCATTTATGAAACGCATGTTATCCCCCACCCCCTTCAAAAAACATAACTTCTATGCAATTATGATAATGGTTTGTAGTGATTTCCATAGTATTAGGTAAAGATTATTACTAGTTTTCGTGCCTTGTTACTGGTATTATACTAAAGTAGTTGGTAGAAGCTGTGTCATTAAATGACACTTATAATTTGTTTCCCTACAAAATTAGAATATCAACTCACATTTTACGAGTGAGAATCTCTCGAACGAATTGGCTCCATTTCTCTATCTGTCTATTTTGATCCGATTTCGATGTCGTTTGTCGAGAAAATCGGGAGAGTACTGTGAATGTCACCGGTGTCGTTTGAATATCAGCACCAGTCATGGAATCTTCCAAATCTCAATTGCCCACCGAATTGGCAAAAATTTGGAGGGTAGTTAGACCGATTCTTGATATGCTTACCTACCATTATTATAGTTTGGTCTTGTTACGACATTTATCCATGCATTCATGTTGTAGAACACGAGGAGAGTACGTATCACCCCCTTGGTAGACTTTTTTATTTATTGAAGTACTTACACATTCAGAGAACTCAAAAAAAAAAAATGTGTGCAATGAAGGATTTTGTACGTCACAATTTTGATCTTTAGGATGCGAAACAACCTCAGTGTGTGCGCTGTCAAATCACCAAGTTATGGCGAAGGGAGATCGGAGTCGCTCAAAGATCTCGCGGCTGCGACAGGTAACATAAAATATGTAGATTGATTTTGTTTTATTTTTTTCAATAATCAATCGAAGAAAACGGCATAATCAATCGTTTGTTATATTCGAGCATCAAGGCAAAGTTATCCCGAAAGCTCGAAAGCTAGTTAGTCTCGAAATTTGGGTTTCAACGTTAGTTAGAATCCGAAAATTTGATTCGAATACCTAAATTATTTTTTACGATCGCATTCTATCCCTGATTATGCCTATTTGAGGGTTGGTATTAAGGGTAATACAAAATAATAATAATGAAAATAATAGTTTATATCTTGACCCTGATAGGTATCTATTAATTCTTGTATAATTAGAAATATGATTGTGAACGACATGGAATTTTGGGTAATTGTTTTTACTGAATCAGATGAACAATGATCTACGGATGATACAGAAAAAAAGAATAAACCGTTGGGTAACAATTTGCAGCGTATTGTTTGAGGGAAACAATACTTTGTGCCATCTTATTATTAGTACCTACCTTTCTTGTTTAGGTGATGTCAAAAAAGAATTGCTTGTTTACAAAGTTAAAACTTGCATATAAAAAATCATCATGAATTCTAGGTCTACCATATTCTAACCACAGAACTCTTATTATAGGTGAGTAGTTCAAACGGTCAAGTGGGTATTCTATCAGCGCATACCATCTAAGACCGAAACAAAAATAAATATATGAATTGCGGAATTAAGAAAATTATTCAGTTGCTCTTATACAAGATGAGAATGTTTGACAATGTCTTGAGCCAGAGCTTCAAGTACCTATAGTGTTAGAATCTGGAATCGGATGTAGTTTAAAATAATGTGAATTTAAACTGCAGGTGGTAGAGTGTTTGGAGATGAATCTGATATTGAAATACGGGATATCAAAATAGAACATTTTGGAAAAGCCGATGAAGTGTCAATCACCAATGAAGAAACTTTGATTCTCAAGGTATGGGATGGCATTCTGAGATGTCTCATTATTCGAAGTTCATTAACTATTGTACCTTCAAATCTCTACAAAGTTATTTCCTACTAGTATTAGTCACAACATTTGGCTTATTTTCCTTTTTTCCTTCTAAATTTTCAAGAAGATTTACCCAATTGCCATGGAAGAAGAAGCAAACTCGTGGGCTGGAAGCCTCGTTATGCATTTCATTCGCCAACCTTAAACTTCCTTGCGCGCTTTTTCTATAATATTGTCACCTTTACCTTAAGTAGATCTCATGAAAATACGTCATCTGCATCGAGTAGGCTGCCGGAGTGCATGTCCATGATATCTTGATGTCATTACCGTAATGTTACAGCCGTTTATCATCATTGCAGGGAAAGGGGCATCCAGAAGAGATTGCCAAGAGAGCTGCACAGATCGACTATCTAATCTCTAAAGCCAAGAATGAGTTCATTCGCGATGGACTGCAAGAGCGAAAAGCAAGGCTTGTTTCTAGCGTTGCCGTGATCAAAATCGGCGGTGACAGCATGGTAAAGTTGGATTAGTTGAACTTACAAGTGGTTGATTTACGCTATTTTTAGCACGGAACATGTCTTTGCGAAAGCCAATTTGTGCTTGAAAACGTCATGAAAGTTTCGTCACGAGAATTTCATCACGAAATGAGAATCGATGCTCCATCTCGATCAACCCCCGGTAAACACGATTTGGGTGGTCTGTTATCTTTGTATCCCCGTTGAAGGTTCGATTCATGAAGAAACGGGCGGTGCTCAAGTGGCTCATTACCTGTCGAAGGTCTGATAACCCAACCAACTCTTAACTTATTCATGTTTACTCGAACTGACAACGCAAGTGGCTCAGTATGCGATAATGGGGTTTCGTTTCACCCACAAGAAAGATTCCAATCAAGCAATAGGTTGACAAAAGCATTCTTGAAGTGTGGCCAATAGCAAAAATCACCGGGTCCGTGTTTCATTCATCTCAGCCGTGGTGGATAAAAAAAAAATTAGGCCTGAGCACTGATTACAAGGATAACGAGAGCGAAATCGATCAGTGGCTAAGAACAGAATCATTCCTCTTTCAATTAAATCAATCATTTCACCACACCCATCCACCGATCCATCTACAATATAATTTATTTCGACATTGCTCAAATTGAAAGACTTCAAGTGTAGCAGTGTTACAACACCTGCATGAATACTTGTGTGAATTTTCACCCTCTCGCATGATTGGGAGCCAGTTAGGCACCCAGCATCGAGGTACTTGGAAACTACGGGAGCCACTTGGTAGATAGGTTCTCATGAAGAAACTTTTTATCATTGGATGGTTATCATTGGATGGTTATCATTGGATGTATTAAGCAATGTACCTCCAGGTTAGAGGAAATAACGAAGTACGATATTATTACCTATTACTATAGCAACATGTTTTATGTTACATAACAAACGTAAATGAAGATGACGTAGGTGTCAAGGTGTGAATTCCTATTGATCAGCCCCGCCAGATCAACGACAACTAAGTACCCAGATGATGATTACTTACTGCTGATTACCTTGTGCTACGCACGGTTTAATTAGCTAGTGCCCTAGCCTAATGATCCATTCGTGATTTGATACAGTTGGATGTGAACGAGAGAAAAGATCGAGTGACAGACTCATTGAACGCGACCAAGGCGGCCGTGGAGGAAGGAATAGTTCCAGGAGGCGGCACAGCGCTGCTGAGGTGCATCCGCGCTCTTCATTCCATCAAAGCCACCTCATCAAGTCAAGCTCAAGGTGAGATTTCTAAACATTTTCAAAACAGTATTTTCGCAACATATTTATATTTTTATAGTATTTAGGGGCCTACTGGACAACCGGCTCGGGAAGTGCCTCAACCATACTATGTATTATTTTATGTTTCACGATCGCGATTTTGAAAATTCCATCC
>JAEMON010000003.1:12392748-12405130 GCA_030264115.1 Lygus lineolaris | reverse complement strand
CTTCATACTGGATTCAATTTTAGTCGGAAATCGGTTCCCAAAATATTTTTCACTATTTCTGTGCTATTTTTTATCTACGATTGAAACTATTCATTCCAACAACCGGCAAATAGTATCCTCTCTTCATGTGTCTCTTTACGCATCACAATAACAGTGAATGACTTTCTACTCCCCGTTTGGTGGTATGACGAGAAATGGAGGAAAAACTTAAACTGGCAGTGATTTTGGGAAAATTTACGACAATGTGGGATGCAAGAGAAATCTGTAATCTTGCACCCACTGATGAGTTGAACGGCTTTCTATTTCCAGGCAGAAGCGGTCAGAACTCGATTTCTGCAGACAGAATGTCGTTGTTATCACGATACTCACGGAACAGTTCTATATCAAGTCTCGCGGGATTTTGAAAAGAAGGTGGACGAAAACGATTGGAAAGCTGTTTACAAGTTGAGCAATCTTGGGAGGAAAAAAATCGTCAGATCCAAAAACTCGATTTGGAGGGAAAGGAGATTCGTAGGATAGCAGGTGAAGGCGGGTTTGACTAGCGGAAGAGGGAGGCTTGAAGGATGGCTTGGGGTCGGGAGGACTCCAAGAAGTGGAAGACCTGAAGAACTGAGGCCAGTCCCGTGATATGCTTCCCCGCGCTCAGCTTCCTGCATCCATATCCTTGTACTGAGGCCGTTTCCTCGAGATTCCGCTAGTTGTTCCGTCCAGTTTGCTGTGATCCACTGAGCCTTCCTTCTGTTTATTCCACTATGAACACTGCCATAACTGTTGTAAGTTTTATTCATAATGTTTTTTGAACGCATAAGTACCTGCTAAGTCAATACATACAGCTAGAGTAACCACAATGAATTATTTCCCAATTTGAAAAATAGAAGAACTTTGGATAAAAGTGAGGACGTTATAGATGAATGCCTTTCCAGGGAGTGTCTTAATATTTGTTGGGGAGATGAATGAGTGAATATAGCACATAATCATAATTGATGTTAATAACAATAATTTAACACGCAAAATTTCAGCGAAAATTCAAAGGATTTCCCGGATTTTATGGGTAGGTAGTTAAGAGCCCAACCACACACACACACAATTTGCTGGACCTTCATGACATTAGAAGATCGGCTGTCGTGACAGTATGTTATTGACGAAACAAGAAACAAATAGTCCTACGAAGAAACAAATAACCGCCTTCAGACCCCAACATGACAGCTGAATGATTAAGTACTCCAGAATGTAGCATTTCCGAACCTGATTGGACATTTTCCCAACCAAATTGGACATTTTCAAGATCAAATTCGACGTTTTCCAAATCAAATTCGATAAAAAAAAGAAACTGTACCTACTTTGGGCATCCATGAAAATTTGAGCATTTGCGCATTGGGCATACATGTAGGTCCAATTAGAGCCCTGGACCAATTTTGGACTTTTTGTTTTAACCATGGGTGATTCAGGGCTGATATGCATCAAAATATTTCAAAAGATCAGTCAGGAGCACTTATTGGCAAAACGCCATATTTAGAAAAAGTAGTGCTTTAAACACCTTCAAATTGGACTTGGACAATTTAGGTATACTTTTTGCTCCAGTTGATGCTCGACAACTTTTAGGGAGAGGGACAGCAATTTTATAGGTCCTTTCTGGTTTAATACACCTTTCAAATTGGGCGAAATTGACTTTTTGCAAAAGTTGGAAACGTTGAGAATTATGACAAGACAACGGTTTATTATTTTCTATATATATTCTCTGTAAAGATCCCTATTGTAGATAACATAACTAGTAAGTGCCTACCGTAATTATATAGCGAGGTTCACAGTCATTTCTTTGCACAATGAGTTCCTAGGTATTCGTATAATAATTATTATTATTGACCGAGAGTTAATAAACCTCTCCATTCTCAACCAAGGAAGCTTCTCAAAGTAAACAATCGATGAAATTGGGGGAAATTGCATCCGATCAGCTGATCTTTGAACGGAGATTTGGCCTACTCGGGAAGATTTGCGATTCACAATCGTGTTTCTTCTCTTTTTTCCGATCAATACTAAAGTCATTACATGGAGCGAACGGTTGGTCCTAAAATGCTCCGCGAGGTCTCATTCGACGCTAACATTGCGATCTATTGGACATCGATGGAAAAACTCCATACCTTCCTATTTGATGTTTTGGAGGTACGGTGTTTTGAAAATTCCATCCCCTATTTTCTACCCTTTAGAGAAAACTGTAACGCCAAGATTCGAGGCACAACTCCATGGTGACTAAGCAAAGTGCCGCGGACGGCGTACGGACGGATTTTTAAATTTGATTCTTGAATCCCACGTCTTGAAACAGAAAACACCAAATTTTGAGGGCGGGTTAAAGAAAAATTCTTGCTCGATTCCAAAGGTTCATTACTGAACATAATAAACCAAAAATTGCTTAGGTGTTTTCTACCGCCCGCAAAAATTGGCCCACTGAACCAATTTCGGAAGTTTCTTCAAGGTGAAATTTAATGCTCTTCAATTTACTTCTCGGCAACTCTTTAAGTAGGATGCGTCGTTTTCGAGCTACAAGCAAAAAACTGAAATAATTTCGAAGCTTTCGAGGTTTTTCGGCTACCAAAAGTTCTCCCCCCGAGTTTCGAGTTGGAAAACTTAGTTTCTCACTCACCAGGACGTGCCTAACAATCCTAAGAAAAAATACCAAGGAAGAACCAAGTGGAAATGGCAAATAGCTTCTTCGAGTCCAAGGAAATTTAAATAAAAAAATTGAGAGTTATAACTCTTGATAGTGTTGTTGTTTGTCAGTTTAGACAAAGTCAACATACATTTGAGAAAAAATGAGATCAAAGGAATCGGAGAACAAAGGTTTTTTCGATGTTCAAAGTGAAAACAAAGCTTCCGCTACCTTCGGTAGACTCGGAAGCAAAAGCATTTCCCGGAATTAAAGTAAGCTCGAGCCCTTTATTGACTCGACTATAATGAACAAAACTACAAATATTCTAATATCGAATTTGATTTATGTCGACTTTGATTTGGAAAATGGTGATTTTGATGTGGAAACTGTCCAATTTGGTTCGGAAAATGTCCAATTTGGTTTGGAAAAGTCCAATTAGGTTTGGAAATGGTATATACGTGCCAAACAGCTTTCAGTAAAGCCCCGCTGCCGATGGCCGTATCATCTTTGCCTCTTTGCGGTACAAAACTATAACGGATTGAAAACGGTATCGTTTGGTCACCAGGGATTTCCGAAGGCATTTCTGCGAAATTCGTGGATTGTCGTACTTTTCCATGAATAAGAAAACAACGTAAAGACTCCCTGATTCCGATTACTTTTCCCGAGTTTGTTCCTGCATCGAGAAGTGTCGGTGCACCTGAAGAGAACTGCGGAGATTCTGGCAGATAGATAGATGGGATAGGCCATTTTCTCAGGTCATGGGATGGATCAGGGCGACGGTGTAGTTCGCCATAGTCATGGGAATAGCTAAGGCTCATAGGGTCCCGAAGGTAGCTGAGGTGACTAGGGGTTCTGTCGTCGGCTGAGGATATCCTTAAGTAGATCAAAGAGTATATGCTTAGTAGTATAAGAGAGTATATTCTTAGTACGTCAAATAACTAGGTAGGAAGGTAGGTATCAAGAAGTATATATGGTTTGACCGACTTCTGACAGCGAAGCCTAAAAACTGCTACTTAGCATCGTTGAAATAATACGTTTAGGTACCTACATACTTACGTAGAAAGTCGAGAAACATCACGTCCAAAAGAGGAGAAGGCTGTATTGGTAGGTAATCTTCTATAACTACGACTACGAAATGAAACGAAAGGACCTATTTTGCTGGGACTTTTCCGAGACTCTTCAAGAAAATCTGGCTGACGTCTTAACTAGCACTGGAGGTATTTATTTCAGGAAACACAACCACGAAAACTGGCGAATAACCCCCAAAAGCTGAGAGAGTTCCTTGGGATTACCCACGGCCTTTATTGCAGTATCTATATGCTCTAACCAACAACTGTTTTCTAACTGTCGGTTACGATGGCATTAATGGACTCATCGATTCGATAATCTAAGCTGAGCTCGTTTATCAAACTACCGGTTTAGCATTGCAATTGATGAACCGGCCCTGACTGTCTTTGCGTAACTCAGCATTCATCTTGTAAAACGCGTCTCGCCCAAAACCAGTAATAAACCCTCTGTTATAACCTGTTAGTTCTCAGAAAACGGAAGTAAAAATATACACAAGTCGAGTTACCAGTTCCTGTGTGCAGGAAGAAGAGGAACGTGTTGTACGATCAGAGGCGACAATAGGAAGCTGAATGAACGAGAGCGGCTTCTTAACCCGCTCAGCGGCCCGTCAAAGATGCCAATTAAGTTCAGACCGCTCTCTTTGCCTTGCCAACTGACTCTACCTGATGCATCTCCTAACCGGAGACGATACAGATCGCGTAATGTGAACTGAGACCCGGTCTTGAGTGAGCTTATACCGTTGCGCAATCCGTTTTTCTGAGTTTACGCGTATAGTTTAAGACGGTATTTTATGGGTTTCCATTTCAACGACCATTACCGATGCCCCGATTGCGTTAAGTTGTCTCTGGATAGGGTAGTGTTCTTCGATTTACGGACAGTGGTGCAGAACTGCTCATTTCGTCTAGTATCTGATGGGGAACCAGATCTGTAATTTCAGCCTAACCTTGGAAGCAAAGATTCATATGGAGTTTTGGAGGACAAACTAACAAGGGGCAGAACCCGTTGGGCCAGAAAGATAAAAATATAAATATGTCGTGTTATAAATAAATATGTCGTGGAGTAACTGGACACTACGTAAGGATCAAATAGGTATTTGTTGAACGTAGGTAAACCTGAGGGTGTGTCAGATCTCAAAAGCTATTGGGGGGTTTGTGCAATCGTGGCATTTTACTTTGATTTGCCCACACCAGACGCGGATTGGTACCTACATCCTACATTCCCTGAAGAGGCGACAACGCAATTCACCTGGAAGAACGGTCAACAATTACTTCAACCCACCGTGTCTTTTAGCGAATTTTTGAAGAAAATGAAGCTATTGCAATGGCTTCGAAATTTAAATAATTCAAATTTTTGAAAATTTTCTTCATGGAAATCCGTTTCAGACCATTCTAAAACGATTCCTGAAATTTAACACTTTTTTATATGTATATTTAGGTATTTATAATCTGAAAAAATGTTAAAATGTTAATAATATCAAAAGAAAGGATGAGTTCGTTGGCCAGAATTTTTGAAGTACTCCAAGGGGTCAAATTTTGAAAATTTAGAGTCAAAATCGGTTAAAAAAAAAAAAAAAAGCTGGTATATTCGGAATCAGCGTGAAATTGTCTATAAGAATCACCCACAAAATCGGTTATAATCATTCTTTTAACATTCGCTCATCAAGTCATGCTGCATGAATGGGACTTTTTTTAAAGCTTTTGGATGGAATTTTGTTAGCTGGGGGAATTCGGTTCGATCTGCCCAAATTACCTACTTCAATTTCTTGAGCCTGTAATGGTGTATTCTAATGGGTCTAAAAATGAGATGAATTTTTGTAACATTTTAGTTCAAGTGCCTGTGAAAAGAACGTGATGTAGTGTGGGAGAGGTTGATAATTGTGTAATAGCTATAAGAGAGGAAATGTGAAATAACGATATCGAGGATGTTGAAAAAGCGAGGGTTCTCCTTCTACTTCAAGGCCGTGGCTTGTAGCGCATGTGCGTTCCTGTAAGTTGCATGAATATTTTACTATATCCATGGAAGTAGTAAAATATTATATCTACTTTGTACCTACCCATCAAAGTCCCCGCTTTTTCAGACTAACTTTGCTGATAACTTATTTCCAATAGCCTCATCTTCTTAAATATGTAATTTTTTCTTGCCACAACCAAATTAGAGTGAATTGATCAACTTCTCTCTGCAATCAACCTCAATACGGGGACTACTGCTTTCTTTCAATCAGAGATGTAGAACTCCTTCCCTCAAGCCCCGAATTTTTGAGTCCTTCTCCAATTTCGTTAACATTCCTCGACAAGTAGACCCGATTTTCGAAGCAATCATACTTGTTTTTACAATTTGTAATATATTTATCGACTGGAGCGTCCCATTTGTGCTTGTCCCATCGAAATTGAAGTAACTTTGGTTATTTGCTACGTTGGGATGAGAGCGGGAAATGAACGATTGTTCTTATGTAGAATTTATTATTCTTTTCGTCACTCTCTTTTGTGAGTGATTGATTACTTACACAAAACTCGATTTTTGGCCATGTGTGCACATTTAACGCGTATTTGCACCCTTTGACACGTACTCTACTCGTAAAATTCAAATGGTAGGTCAGTTTTTCATAAAATTTTACGTAAAATTTGAATCTGCAATGAAAAAATGGAGGTTCTGAAACAATGTGAGTGCGCGTTTGCGCACGTTTTGCTCATATGTAGGTACTACATGCTCAAAATTGCCATACTTGGATTCTATGTTAAAAAAAAAGTTGTAGGTATTATAGAGTCCTTACCTTGATAGGATCTGTTGTTGACAAACTCTTGGTACTTGAGCTGTGTTGTTCGTTTGAGTTTTTGAACTTGTCAAGGTTGCCAACGGAATAAGACTCACTGATTTTGCCTCAAAACTTCATTGGATGTGTTGCGTTGACCGAGGAGTTATGTAATTATGCTATAATACATACATTTTCGATTTACCCGATACATTTCGATTATTACATAATTTTCATTGGCTATATGTTAGGTACATTTCTACCTAGCATATTCTATCTAGAAGATATATACCTACATAACTTAACCCTTGAAGATGATGTTATGATAGAAATATATTATCGAGCAAATAGAAAATTCTGTAGATCCAAGTCCGTTTTTTATCACCACCGTTATTTAGTTCTATAATAGTGATGTCATTGAAGAGGTGAGTGGACTTCCTTACCGTCATCCCAACGTAGTTAATGCAACTACAGCGAAGAATTGGTTATTTGGTTGATAGGGAAAACAAGTTTCACTTGAAGACAATAATATTCCACTTCAAAAAATCCCACCGTTTCGGTAAGAAATTTCCAATGATTGTGACTCATCTTTACAAATAATGTGGGTACAATTGTTGTGCTTGAGTGTACTTTTGGGTTTCTGCAATGGCAAAGGTTTGTGGTGGTGGTATGAGCCCGAAACTCTGGATAAGTGGTGTTCGCGAGACACTGACTGCCAGATAGGCGGTAAAGTTTACGTTAATGAAGCGTGCTTGCATCAACGCGTGGATCATTTGAAGTTGAAAAATGGAGAGGGGATTGAAGGGTTTTTCAAGGACTATAAGAGAGAAATGATGGATGAGAATAGGAAGAAAGAAATACTCAAACTACACAACGCTCATAGAAATTCAGTGGCCGGAGGATCTAATGGCTTGCCCAAAGCATCGAACATGAGGTATAATATCGGCTTTAAATAAAGTTAATCTCATCGAATCTCACTGAATATGTCTGTCCTGAACGGAATGAGCTGGCCTGAAGTAGGCGTGCAGACCAGATAAATAGATTACCTATAGGTTTTTTTTTTTTTTTTAGTGTGACTTTTTTATAGTGATCCTAAGTTATATGAAAGGTAGTATGTGGCCGACAAGCCTTAAACCATAGGTACTATTGAAAATAATCGAACTCAGAAGATAATTTTTGTGGCCAATTCAGCGATACCAGAACGATTTTGTAGGTTGAGCTGCTCAGATTTTTGTTCAGGATCATTTAGGTAGTCAATGTTTCCAGTCCAGTAAATATTCGTCGTAAGTACTAGGTATTAGTATTATTAATAGATGGAGGGCGAGGCTTCTTTGGTTTATTATTTTCAATAATGAACCTGGAATCGGGTATCGAAAACATTTATTTAAATCTCCAGAACTGTTCATTGCCTATTGAAGTTCGGTAGGTAGGTACCTACTTTCGGACACTATGGATTGGTAGTACACCATGTACGGAAGAAACATGATCTTGATGGACGATGGACAATTTTTTCCGACAATAATTAACAGTGATCGACACAGAAGGGTTATCTATTTCGAAGAATGATGAACCCCCGTGTAAAAATTGAAGTGGTACGTTTGTCAATTTGGTTTTGTTTATTGCTTGACGAATAGGCAGATGACGTGGGACGACGAACTGGAGTCCAGTGCAACCCATACAGCATTAGCATCTACCCTCCACGAGAAAGGGATTCGATTTCGCGAGTATCATTTTGACGATTTTCCCACTGGGAAGTGCCTCAAAACATCCAAGTTTGAACAGGCGAGCCAGATCCGTCTGACTAGACTTCTTACACCGGATCCTATCGGAGAAACAATCATGGAATGGTACAACAAATTGATAGTGCAGCCGGTGGACACGGTCAAAACACGTATGTTCTCAACACTCAGGAATAGTTACTGCATAAGTAATATAATATTGTGATAAAGAGTCCTGTTCGCCGATCTTTTAAAATCGTGCCACAACCAGGGCCGTAGCCTGAGGGGGGCCCACTTTGGTACCCTCTCCCTCTCCAAAAATGGAATGAAACGATTTGAAGGAAGGAAAAAATGAGGAAGTGACGAAGAAAGTAACAAAACTTAATTAAAATAATAATAATAAATGTTATTTGTATGGCACCACTGAGGTTTGGTAATATATCGTAGTACGAATAGGTAGATAATAGTATACCTAACTTATATGTCTAATAAATTGATAATCGCATACCTAACAAACTAGTTACCATCCAATTTCTGCACGATGCAAAAAATACCTAAGTACCTACTTCTTGTTTAATTAATAATTAATTTGAAAAATAAAATTTAGCGACTTTCAAATGCAAGGTACCTACCTACGTCTTATGCCCCGCACTGATGGTCCTCCTCAGCTAAGTCACTTTTTGAGTTACTGAAGTTGGGTGGGCAGTATAGCTGGCTCACTTTTGTAACATGGGAATGTACCTAAAACCAGTTACTTAGTGGAAATTTCACCGAATAGAGTAGTTCAGAAGTTATCCCTATGACAACGACGTTCAAGTTTGCGCACGCGCAGCAGTTATTACTGACCGATTAATACGAATTCAAAGGCCAAGGGACAAGGAATTGACCACAGACAGACACGGAACCAAAATTGTTCAGAAAGCTCTGAAACTTAAAAGAGACAAATTTTTGTAATTTCTTCCTCGAATACATACGTAGGTTCCTACCTCCAGTTGTGAGGAAGCAAAAATCTAGCTAGAAAAAATTATTTGTAAGGATTAAATCGTATTCGTTATCCCTAATTGAAAAATAATAAGGGAATAAATTTTTCCTTATGATAACCGCATTCCATTTACTGAAACATGGTCAAATAAATTTGCAAATCAAAAATTGGTCGAAATTTGAAAACTTGCGGCTGGATTTCATTTTGACGCGATCGCCTTGCCATCTCTCATCACAGAATCTCACTAGATTAGCCAAAGCACGGAAGCATAGATTTTTGCTCTCTGACCGTTTTCCATCTGCCACGTAGGGGTATCCCGCTCTTTCTCATGGTAGGTACCTCTACCTGTGATCGATTAACCAATCTACAAACGGCCAATTGATAGAGCCATAAAACTTTCTCCCATAGCTCAAAAACTTTGATTTATGGAATCTATATCTGGGGAAAGGATGTTTCTATAATCGTGAAGGTTCGCATATTATTTGTTTACCGTGATTTAAAAAGAAGCCCTCGAAGATTATGAGGTGAAAATTTTTTTTCAAAAGGTAGGTACTATACTCTATACTCTATTCATTTCTGTTCTCCGTTTCTCGAGAGACGTTTTTTTTTATTAAGTAGGTACTATTAGGTTAGAAGAGTTACTCGTACATGATAGCAGTTAAAATGATGATAGAAGACACCAACATGTGAAAATAGAGAACTGCCAGGCTTTGAATAATCAAGCATTCCGATACGTTGTCATGGTCGATTTTATAGCGGTATAACGATTATATTGCCTGCAGCAATATAGACCAGAACAACTCACTAGTGAATCGACCGTTTGATATTGAATTCCTCCTGGTTTCAGTGATCCCGAAGTATTCAAAACCGGGGAACGAATCCGTGGAATTTCTTGCGAGGTTGCTGTGGGCTGACGTTTATAAAGTCGCTTGTGCCGACTTGTACGTTACCCTTACTACCTTGAGGGATAACGTAACAAAGCATTCCCGCTTGTACGCCTGCAACTACGCGCCCGAAGCGACGATTGAGGGGCAGCCTGTGTACAAGGAAGGCAACATGTGCAGCGCCTGCCCTTCGGGCACGAAATGCCGATCGGACTCGATGTACCCTAATCTATGCGCCACAGACGGAGACCCCAAAAACGACGATTTGTATGCTGGAACAACTCATCCTGTACCGTTTACTCTGATTCATCTCGTTCTTTTAATTATAATTTCATTACATTATGCTCGACAGTCATATATATTGATTACCATATCCTATCCTATAGCTGTTTGTGAGTATGTCTATTGGAATATGGCTGCAGCCCAAAAGCGCTACTCTAATCCTGGAGCCTGAAAGCACAAATTCGACAGAATACGTATCTACAAAAGCCCAAATGCAGAAGGGAAGGAAAGCGCAAACTCAAAAATACGTTTGGTATCTATATTTTGTTATATACAGGGTGGTCCCAAAAGGGTGAACCAGTATTTTTCGAGGCTTAATACGCACTCTAAAAAAAACTAAAAATACCTACCCCCACTAAATCGTTAATTTTCTATTGATCTAACGTATTGCCGAATGGTCAAACGGCCAAACTGTTACTTCGTTTTTTGAAATAATACTCCCATTTTGGTTTATTATTTTCAATAATGAACCTTTGGAATTGAGCTGGAATGAAGTTTGGAATGGAGCTTGGAATGGAGTTTACGTTTCAAGGATCGTAGAATCCAAAAATTGAATTAAAAAATCTGTCCGCGGTACGCCGCATAGTGGTCTGAAACACCCAAACACCTGGCCGAAAATCGAATAACGATCGGTTCACGACCAAAAAATGTTTTGTAAACGTGTTTGAGGTAGCAAATAAAGATTAATAAAGAAATAAAGCCAAATTGACATAATTTTATTGTGGGGCTCAAATAATGACGAGATTTCTAGTCATTTCGAGGGAGCGGGGTAACTGAGGAAAAATATGCCTACCGAGTGAAAAATTCCAAATTTTGCCGAACAAAATTATCTCGAGACGCGAAAAGCTCAGTTCTGATGGACAACGATTAAAGCGCTTGAAAATTATTCGCAATAAAATTTTGTTGTTTGAGCAAATATTTATTGAACTTTCAGAGCACGCCGTCCGTGGCACATTGCTTGGTTACCATAGACCAAAATGAATGAAATTTGGTATACACCGGCCCCATTTGGGGAAACACGATTGTAAATCGCAAATCTTCCTGAGTAGGCCTTATCCCCATTCAAGTAATTTACTGAATTTAGGTAGGTACCTGAGATGTACGACATCATCATCGTTTCTTCACTGTAGGATTGGGACATCGAAAGTAGGATAATCTATCTCACCTCTTCCTAGGCCGTGAACTGCAGTTCATTGTAGGATCGAAATTCGGATCCAATGTAGCGATCGAGGTTTGAAAAACCCGCTACGTCAAACAGGCCAAGGACAGGGTCGACAGCGGCTGGTAGTTAGTTGAGGAGAAATCCACGAGAGAGCAGCAACATAAAAGAAGGTGAAGAGTCGAGATATGCCTCACAAATCGATGTCAAAACTCAACACGGATCGGCTTACCTTTCGATTTATTCACTTTTCTAGCTCAAATCTGAATAGTTTTTCATCATTGCTCGAAACTAAAAATACCATTAAAAAACACCACAGAAGGTAGGTACCTACCAAAAAAGTTCCATTCATGCAGCATGAGTTGATGAGCGAATTTTCAAAGAATAATTTCAAACGATTTGGTGGGTGATTCTTGAAGGAAATTTCACGCTGATTCCGAATATACCCTTGTAGTACTCATAAAATTCTGGCCAACGAACTCATCTTTTCTTTTGTTGACATTTTAAGATTTTTTAATCGATATTACACATATAAAAAAGTGTTAAATTTCAGGAATCGTTTTGAGATGGTCTGAAACGGATTTTCACGAAGAAAATTTTCATAACTTTGCATTACTAAAATTTTAAAGCCATTGCAATAGCTTCATTTTTACGAAAATTCGCTAAAAATATAGGAGGAGTTGGTCCTAGATGGGTTGCATCAAGTGCGGGATTATCTACCCTTACTTCCTATTTGAGAATATAAGAAAATGATAGTCAGGTAAAGTAGGTAGGAAGGTACCTGTCATATAGGTAAGCTGAGAAAGACAACACCGTTCGACGTGTGTTATACGAGGGTTAACTTACCTAAACTGACTTTAACATGAATATTTATTGATAATTTAGAAGGGAAATTT
>JAEMON010000003.1:12329278-12383628 GCA_030264115.1 Lygus lineolaris | reverse complement strand
AGTGTGTCTACAGCTATTGGGACAACTTTTAGGAATCGATTGTATAAGTAATTTCCACAAAAAAAGGGTCTCATACAGTTTTTTTAACCCCCAATTTTCGTGAGTTTTTTCAATTTTAGGATTTTGTGTTTTCCTTCGACCTTACATCACTCCAACAGCTTTAACTCCTTCAATTTACTGTGTAAAATAAAAAATAAATATAACATTGGAAATACCGTTAAATTTCCCATAAGAAAAGCCTACTAACTATCTGCAACAGATGATTTTCAAGGCTCATAATTCAGCCCAAATTTCAAGAATTCTCAGAAATTTGATTTCTCGCATCGTTTCTCTTCTGAATCACTACCAAGATAGCTGCAGCACCCTGAATATATATAGGTGAGATACTTGCCCAAGTACATATTTTAGACGGAACAAAAGAATAATTATTTCAGGTTTTTCAACATTTTATGAGGATTGATGAATTCTTTGGTCAATTTCTGCGCCAACGTTGTTGCGTTGCTCTTTTTTCCCGAGCGACTTTCACCTCTTCACAAAAAGCACATTTGCCGCCACGCGCCATAAGAAATGAAGATAAAGAGTCGCTCCGAAGAGAGATAGAAAGAAATGAATGAGAAAAGAATAATAAATTACGGGTTGCTTCGATCACTTCTGAAAATGCGTCTTCTAAGTTCAATTTAGTGAAATTACTTTTAGTAAGCATTGCGAAGAAACAGAAGATGATGAGCATCCTGCATCTAACTGGGGTTTGTATCCTGATGAAGTGGATAACTAGTCCACTCGATTCTTAAAGCCGTACCGCAGAGACACAATGAGGTTATTAAATTCTGTTCCCTTCGGATCGTCAAATAAAACGTTCCTGTAATTTACAAGCGTAAAGATTTCATCCGTATCTTTTAATTTTTTCGAATACAATTATTGATTATCAAATACTAGGTATAAGTAAGAAACGGGCAGATCTTCCGTCTCCTCTCAAGTACGAATCTACGAATCTAATATCCAAGATTTCTTCAGTAGTTTTTTCAGTGAGTTTTTTATCATCCTTCTTCTTTCAGTCAGCAAGACGATCTCTTCCATGTGTTTTTCTGCAGTTACATAGACTTTTTGAATTAACTAATAACATGATTGTAATACCAAAGAGGAGTGAACTGCAACCAATTGTTTAATGAACAATGGCTGAACCCACGTAAACCCTGGGTTACTCTGAACCGGATCTTTCGAAATAAGAGGAAAATGCCTAACAGGCAGTACCAGAGACGACACACAGTAGGTTGTAAGCAGGTGGTAGTATAACAGATTGTTTGTTACAAACTCTGAACTCCATTATATTTTTCCTCAAACATGATTAAACTGGAGGTGGGGAGAGATCAATGATCATGATGAACTCCCAACAAAGGCAAATCTCTGCACCAAAATGGTATGGAACGAAAAGACTGACTCTTCGACCTATATTACGTATAGGTGTCATGGCGTAATGTTAGACATCATCAAGACGATAATATACATTTTCAACTTCTTCCATTTTCATTTCATCCAATGTATACCCTATCATGTGCAGCGCAATGAGAAACAGATCGATTATAATATACCTATCTATTTTCCAATACACGTACAATCACACTGCGGTGACTGGTAGTTCGGAAGGGGCTTCCACTACCAGCGAATTCCCTCGGGCTCTTGTTGTTTGGGGGTGTCTTATTTAAGAAGTGAAACTCTCCTTCAGAAGGCTGCTATCGTCATTATGTCGCCGAAGACGACGTTACTCCTGGTAAGTGGAAGATTCATTAATTCATCTTCAGAATTAGTTATTAATAATTTATTTCATCAATGTATAAGTTATTGTAGGCATATGTCTTATTGTATGTCTTTCTCAGCCTAATACGGTTATATTCGAATGATAGTTTGTAATAAGTGGTACTCAGTCATTATGTAGAAAGGGTAGGTACCTAGTTGGTCACCATTTTTGTCAGACACCACACCAGCCAATTTGCCTTACTCCTGTACAGGGCGTGAAGTTTAAACTCAGTTACCTATTACTCTTCCAAATGTTGGCAACTGCCTTGAATATTGTGATCTTTCTGTGCCTGAGATAGCAAATGAACTGTTTTTATAATCAACCGCGTTCCTCAGGCCCTGAATTACCATTTGTAGGTGGAGGAATGGGCGATTTTGAGCATGTAGCATTGAAGAGATGTCTGGTGTATGACAAATGCTGAACAAATACCTTTACGTACTCCAACGGTGTTCAGGAATATGTCATTATTAGGCTGACGAATAATGCGTTGTGATTCGAAACGTGTACCTTTAGCAGAGTAAATTAATGAATTCAATCTACGAAACTCATTCTTCCCTCCTCAAATATCGTAGTTGTTCTGATCTGAAAAAAGATAAGCATGACGAATTATCATAATCACATCAAAGGGACTAATCACGATTAATTAAACTGGATGAACTAATAAATAGGAAGGCAAAGGTAGATATCTAGACAGCGAAAAAAATAGCATAGTTTTTACCTATTACGCAATTCAAGGCTGCATTAAATTTGCATCGATGAATTGTAAATAGAATGAGAACAATAAATTAAAAACGCGGCTGTCCTATAATATCTAGTCTAGGATATCTAGTTTGCTGCCAGCACTACTCTTTTAAGTATGTAGAAATTTAGTCCATTTTTCAGCATTTTTTATAATAGAAATGACCAACATTATCTTCATTTGACTGTAATTTCAAGGTACTTCATGTGCATCAATAATGCTACCCTAATACCGCTCACGGAATACCACAAATCAATTATGTGTATATAATTTATTATGACTGAAGGAAGATGATATAACTATCAGCACAATCATTCCTCGCTGCTGGCAGCACTATAAATCTTTACACTACACTCGTTGTTTGATGTCAAGAACTACCTACCTTACCCCTCAAAGTCCCTGATGGCAATGCAATTGGTAGGGGACCGTCACGGAGCTAACCCGCACAATCCCTGAAAATTTCATCAAATTCGGTTCTTAACCACATATAGTTTTGCGTGGGACAAGGAATTGACCACAGACAAATAAAATAAAATTGGGTTTATTTGTAAAAGGAATTTTATTCGTTAAACTGAAAGATTTCAGTGGAAGCTTTCCAAAAAGGTGCTAAATGAGGGGTATCCGATGATTGGAATTGAGGGCAAACGAGTGCCGTAAAATCGATACAGATGACGTCACCCACCCCGCGCCCACCTGGGGGGCAACCTGAGCTCCTCAGAACAGATCATGATCTTCTCACCCGTTTTACAGGCAACCTAATGAACATTTGAGGTTAAATTGAGAACTTAGAGGGTTTTAAGGGAGCTGAATTCGAATTTGAAGTTGAAAAAGCAAAATTACAACGCAGCTTAATTCCCCTTTTTCAAAATCACGAGAGTGAAGAAAATACAAAAGATTTTGAGGAGCCCGACGAGCCGTATCCCCTCAAGTTTTTAAGGATGGAATGGAAACATAGTGAAGAGAGCCTATTGACCCCCCCCTCCGACCTATTATGTGATGTTCATGAGGAATTATGAGTATAGCTTTATCATAAAGGTATATAATAATCAATTTCCATCCTTAGTAGTAGGTAGATAATCAACTATGCAGAGGTCCTTAATTACCACGTCCAGACTTCCGACCAGGTCAATTCGAGTTTGGTTCGAAACACAGCAGCCTACCTAGTTAGTATCACCACATTGATCTATCGGGACTATCTGGAATCTGGTCCAACCTTCTTTCGGAACTTCCGATAAAGTTCCGTGTTTACTTCCCACGAGAAGGATAGCGAGTCGGTAAATATAGCGAGTTCGGTATACATTTCCGTCATTAGGCCCTTTGTACTACCTTCTCGTCCTTGGACTCGTTCGGGGGCAACAAATGCCCAGAAGGAACAAGTCGATACGCATCCCAACGCAACGTACGCTTTCACAACGCGCTACCGATCGTTTCCACAACGGTAATTAAGATGTAGTCAAGGGCGAAGTCTTCTCTAGGAAATGACCTCAGTGCAGTCCAAATCCGCTGGGATATCATTACAAAACTCCTATTATTTCATACAGAGCAGCCTTCCACTTTAATAACTGATCTACCTTGAACGCTAGTCCTTATGGTCCTAAAATCAACTCATAATTTAGAACCTAATAGTGAAATGAGTAATTTAGGTGCTTAATTACATAAAGGATCGTAAGAATCGAACTAGAAAATAAATATTTGATTTTTCGAAGTAACTACCTACGTAGAACCCAAAAATCAAATTTTGAAAACATCAATCTGGTGTGAGGCTTCACACCATTTCCTCACGTCCATTTACAGAAACTCGAAAAATTATTATGGCTATTATTAAAATTATTATTAAAAGACTATTTTTGTCTATCTCAACGCTCGTTTCATTGAGAATATATTGACCTGGAGATTAGTAGCATTGGACGTTCGTGTTACTACTTAAATAATAAATCCTGTGAATTTCATAATAAAAATCCTTGCGGTGGTTTTGGGTGAATAGCCCGAAGTATGTTAAAAACGAGTGTATTCGCCTATTGGTTTATTAGTTTCAATAATGAACCTTTGGAATCGAGCACGAAAAATTTTTGTTTAACCCCCTCAAAATTTGATGTCTTACGTCTCAAAATACGTAGAATCCAAAAATTAAATTTAAAAAAATCCGTCCGTTCGCGGCACTTTCCTTAGTTACCATGGACCAAAATTGATGAACTTTGGTATACCGGCCCCATTTGGGGTCTAGTTGTGCCCCTAATCTTGGCGTTACCGACGGTCTTCTCCAAGGGATAGAAAATAGGGGATGGAAATGTCAAAACGCCCTAGGTCGAAAACTTTTAATCGGAAGGTATAATTTTTCCATCGATTTCGAATAGAAAATAATTTTGAGCGTCGAATGAGACCTCGCGGAGCATTTTAGGATCAACTGTTCGATTCCTGTAAGGTCTCAAGGGTTGATCGGAAATAAGAACAGAAACACGAGTGTGAATACAAATCTTCCCGAGTTGGCAAAATCCCCGTCCAAAGATCAGCTGATGAAATACAACTTTTTTTCGATCTCACCGAACCAATTAGGTACTAAGTGGTTGTGTAAAGCTCAGAATGGAAAAAAGGAAAAGAAATAACCAGAGAAAAATAAGGATACAAAAGGACAAGTAGTTCCGATAACAAGAATAGCGACAAGAAGGAAACAAATGGATAAAAGCAAGACCGAATCAAGGATAGAAATGACACAGAAGAAGAGAAGTCTAAAATACCTACCAATATTTAAAAAACTATTATAGTAATCATAAATTACAATATTCAAACTCAGAATATTATGAGTAGTCAACCCGGTGACAACCTGTTAGGTTTTACCTGTATAGGGTTAAACAGTCAATGGTGGTAAAATTCATACTCATCCAAGATGTATTATTTATTGTAAACACATTTGTATTATGAGATGTATTATTCATTTTGAAAATAAAATCTTTGATTGATTGATTGATCATCGAAACACACAACCGGTGATCGAAAACCGATCATCGAAAAACGATGGTGAATAATTCAGTTGTAGTAAGTAAAAGTCGCTGATTGCCTCTGTATGCATGTTTTACATGGATTTTAGTACCTAAATTGAATGGATTATAGTCATTCCGGCAAATGAAGGGGGACCACCGATTCTTACCATCTACGTGCAACCGCTGATGGTGGAAAAACATTGACCATAGACCATCGATGGCGAAAACAACGATCATCGAAGCAAACCATCGATGTTTCCAAAACATCGACCTAGATCCTTCCCCAATAATTTACCTGATCTGAACACTCAGATCAGAACTGTTCTGAACTCAGATCTGAACTGTTGATCAGAACTATTGCAGAGGGACCTCTCCTTTTCACCTTTCAGGTGGGCGGAGGAGAGTACCTGCGAATCAGCTTTATCTTTGAAGAATAGTGGCGAAATAGGAATTCCCATTTGAGTAATCAATTTTTCCACTAATGGAATTGTTAACTTAGCCAAGTTGGGTAAAAAAAATAATACAATCGTTTCTCTTTGGTGAAAACAACTCGTGTAGCTGCGGCAGTAAACAACATTCTTCGGCGTCTCTTCTGAATGCCTTCCGTCAGGTTATTAGCACCTATATCTATATTTCGTATCTATCATCGGTGATCTTTTCATTCATTTAATGCATTAGACAGGAGTTTTATCATGTTTAGATATCTTTTAAATTTCAGCGAAACTTATCAGAAGTAGAGCTAAACTCCATTGATATCTGAAGGATAAGAAATTGAGCCGAAAAAAAATATTAGCGTAGGTATCTCTTCTATTATTATAAGCAAGCTCTCTATTATAAGCAAAATCTGTACTCGTATATACCTATATGCACAGTTTTAATTGCAAAGTAATCGACAAGTTAGAAATAGAGACAAAATAGAGTCTCATTTTTGACCTCAAATTCGGGTTCAGCGTTCTCAAAAACCCTCGCGAGCCAATTTTTAACTAAAAATTCAGTCTGGATGAACCAGAAAAGAGCTGGAAGCTGGAAAGAGGCGCGTGAGGTCAGAATTATTTGGTCACTGAGCCCCCCCCCCCAGGCGGGAGGGGGGGTCGGTGACGTCATCAATATAACTTCAAGACCCCTGTTTGCTAATAGGATACCCTTCATGTCGCACCATTTTGGCATGCTCTCATTAAGATCTATAATTTGGAAAAGGAAAGAAAAAACTGTGCTCAAACCCCATTCCAAAATAATTTCGTGTGATATCCTATAGATACATGTAAACATGGTTATTCATATGAACCTACTTAACGTTCAGATTGAATCTATATAATTTCTTCTCTTTTTATGCGTACAAGCAATAAGGGTCCGTGCTAGTTCTTTCCTGTGTCGGTCTATTGGTAAAACAGCAACCCCCGTCCCTTCCACAACCATCCTCGAAATTAAAAAACAGGGAATAATTTAGGGTAGGTAGACAACCTTTGGGCGTTACACAACTTTACCAATCTCTTTCTGTTTCGCTTAAGGTGGCGTCCCTTGTGGGAACGGTTGTAGCTGACCAGTCGCAAGAAGTGTACAAAAAGGACGAATCGACCTTCATCCGAGGTGCTCCTTCCAAGTTTCGAGATGCGTCCGACTTCACAACTCCTTCCTCGGATCCGATTTACGTTACAATCGACGGCCTTCCATCGCACCAACATGGATTTCAGTAGGTTCATCAAAACGACTAATAATGTTAAATTGTAAAGGGTAAATGTGGGTCGATACGTTGTTAAGTATTTCATATAAAGCTCAACGTGCGAAACATGAACACACAATGTAGAGCTCAAAGGGATACTTCTCATGGAGTTCTGCTCATAAGGTATTCTAGATTTCCCCAGAATTTTAGGTTTTGAACTCTACGTAGCAGAAGATACTACTAATCCTACAACGAAATCCAATCCGATCTGGTCTTGCGCTAAAATATTGCTGTTTTCAGCGTTAAGGGGCTGAGGGAGTGATGTAGTACCTATCTATATAATTTTTCCCCACCCAATTTTTGGCCGATTTCGATGCGGTCTTGGCGATGGGTTTTCTTGTTATTCAATTCTCTAGGGGGAGCAGCAGTGTATAATTTTAATTTCGTAATTTTGCATTTTTCCTGTATTTTTTCAAAAGTCAAATCGACACCTCTTGCCCCTAGAGAAAGGTGAATTAAGAGAAAAATATCGCCAACCGCATTAAATCCGTTGAAAATTGGAACATTAGGAGTTTACAAAATTAGAATCATAGATACCTTATGCCCCTACAGAATTGAATAACAACGAGAAGGGGGCAACAAACATCATTCTACCAAAAATTTGCTCAGAGAAATGGGAAAAAATAAAATACTGAAACTGAAATTAATTACTAAAAACCAAATTACTTGGCCAATGGAATAATGTAATTCAGTTTTTCAGTAATTCAATGCTGTCAATTCCTAGGGTACTAGGTAGAATGACATTGACTAGACTTATGTTCTTGAAAATCGGACAATTATTAAGCAGATGTTTGGTCTATGTGTCCAAAGACTGGTGTTTTTTGGGAACTTAAAACACTAGTGATGCATCATCCACCATCACTTCAGTCCATCATTCCGTCATACCAAATCAAATACCACCCCGTAATGACTTTATGAATCCTGGGTCCCACGAAGATGAGTAAATTGACCGAAACGTTTTCGAATCATCAGTTCATTCATCCCCAAGGTTAAGCTGATACGAAACGGTCGAGTTCCAAATCATCCATTATGTTATGGATTATGTTGTTGAACAAAATCAAACATGAAATTGCTCATTGTGGGTAGCTTCCTTTGTGCTCATTGCTTGGCGGACAAAATTGTAGGTACGTATTTATAACATGATGTTTTTTTTTCACAGGTTGGTCAATCCCCGATACCTATCCGAGCAATCCAGCCAGTCGTCTGCATCTCAAAAAGAAGAAATAAGGAAACAGGAAGAGTTTGTGAAGTCCATCTTAGACGCTAACAAAGCTGCTATTGATCCCAAAAAGTCTCCCTCAAACGTGAGTCAACGTTCAGATTATTATAGTTATGGACATTATATGTTTTATGATTCGTTCAAACTCAGATATAGCATGTTTGAATACTTTCTCTATTTACCGTTATAATCTGTACTTACCTATAAAACTGGTAGATTGTGAAGACAATTTGCTGTAAGAATTTACTGGTAAGGTCGGTGGAAGTACAGCCCAGAAATTTCCGTGTTTTTCATTCAAATCGTTGCGTTTCATGGGTAAATTTTACTTCCATTTTGTATTTGAGTTTGATGTTGGGATGTTGCCTGTAACCACTGCAAATACCAGTTCCGTTCAATCACAAGTGGCTATAAAATTTGAAATGAACCAAAAGTTGTTTGCAGGAATTCGCCTCATAAAATGGGGTGAGCCCCTGATGTGAAGTATAGCATACAACGAAAAAAAATCTGCCAAGTTTGATGGGCAGTATAGCTTCCTCACTTATTGCAACACGAACGTGTACAATCACCTGGTAGAAAAAGATTACTCAAAACGTATTTTCAATCTTGTACATCAAAAGCGCTAAAACTTTCAACTCATTCACAATGCCCTCTTGTTACTTATAATATTAAATTTTGGTGTACAGCTGATCTTGGAGATCAATGTTTGACTCAACTGATCTGGGAGCTTAATTTTCAATACAGCTCATCTATGAACTCAATTTTCGTCTCAGCGGATCTACATAAAAGCTCAGCCTTCGCATTACCTGATCGAAAAGCTCAATTTTCTGCTGATCTTGGAGTTCAATTTTTTGACTCAGCTTGTCTAAAATTCCCAACCTACACCAATATTAATTATTTGGAAAACAATTAACTGACCACACTCACAACCCGGCTTTAAGTTACCTTTCATTTGTTACAGATTTTCAGACCATCTCAACCTCTTTCGTCCCCCCTATTCGAAAACGGAGCGTTCAAAACTGACTCTTCACAAGACACCAGATTCGGAACTCTCGATCTCTTCGGGACTGGGGTGCCAGAAGATTCAGATTTCATCAATGGTGATGCTGCGGAAACCACGACTCATAGCGTTTTCGAATTCCATTTCCCTCGAGAACAAAAAGCATCGTCGTCACAAGGAGATTTCCTCCTCGATAGCAGAGATTTTGTTGGTGACACGTCCTCCAAACCTGTCCAACGAAATGATTTCAGTAGGTTACAGCCGGATAGTTCTTCAAATAGCAACGGAGGAAGAAAACAAAGCTTTGTCTTCAGAGAAAGAGGTGCCACTCCAGCATTCCAGCAGAAACAAGGAAGTTTCTCAAGCGAAAGGCCGGCGTTTGCCAAAATCAATTCCAATCAAGACCAAAATCCCATTATTGGTGTTGGCAAACCCAACAGAAATGTAGCAAGCAGGATTAATATAGCCACGGCCACCTCAAGACCCTCCCTAGCTGAGCCATCACTGGTACCAGACTTCTCCAGGGAAGATAAATTTGGAACCCGCCAACGACCTGGACGCATCGAACTTCAATCCCCGGTCATTCCTGGAACTACCAGGTTTGGATTCGGAGCCCAAACTAGTGACGATGAGGAATCCAAATTCATTTCCCAACTCAATCAAAAAACAGCATCTTTTGTGTCGAAAAATGCCCACGTTAACGGTTTTGAAGAACCACATCGAACAGGCTCTGATTCATTCCATTCCCTTCCAGATCAAACTTCTGATTTAGGGATCCGCCAGCCACCACAGGATCTGCCACCTGTTCTTGGATTCGGAGCATCAGAATCTACTAATAAAGTACCTACCACTTTTTTTTTCACACAGTTGGTATTCAAATAATACGGGGAACTAATTCATGTTATTACATCTAACTAAAGTTCGTTCATCTTTTTTTTTCTTTCAATTTTGGTTATTGATATCACCCTGGCGTTGACTTGATGAAGAAAACATATTGGCACAGAGCTTTGAAAATATCCTCTCCAAAAACGCTAACGCGTTTTTTAAATCAATTAATTCCTTTTTTTACTCTAACAGCGCCGGAAAGAGCCCATTCAGAGATCAAGGAGACCAGGTCAGAATCAAGCATCTTCCGGTGAAAGAATCACCGTACTTTCTCCTATCCCCGATAACAGATTCGCTGCACCAAGCAAGTGAGTTATAAACTCCTAATAGGGAATATAGAGTTACCGAACACTAAAAATGTACCAATTTAAATCCTTGGTACTATAATCCTTGATAAAAGAATGAATATTACTTAAACAATTTTTTTCACCTAAAAATACATTATTTAACAACATTGTTAGCGGCATAAAAAAAAATATTATTTGCTTCCAGTTTTCAAAATCCCAATCTCAAATCTGAAGGATTTGACAAACAAGCAGTCGACCAAGAGTTGGAAGCGAGGAAACAAGCTGAGGGTGCCCAGTACTCATTTGCTTCGGACGTATCTGATACCGTCAACGATAACTCTCAAAGTAGACAAGAGGTAGTACCTTCATGATTGTTTGCTATTTTCATTTCTTCATGCACTCATTTCTCATGTGGACAGTGAGGGGAAGAACATATATTCCACCCTGAAACCAATGCTGAATAAAAGTTGTTGTACGAAAAAAAAAAAAAAATTTCTCCATGCACTTCACAGTTTACATTTTCATATAGATTTCTTCAATTCCTGTGATTAGAATATCTGCAATTGAAAGATGTCAAGTGCACCACTCAATTACCTACGATTTTATTAGTTAAGAAAGGAAGAATAACTATATTCGGAAGAGGAAGACATTATGATACTTATAGGCACTTACTATCAATATTTCATCAGTTCTGTAGATTACCACTAATATTAAATATTATAATTTTATATTATTCAATTAAATATTATAATTTTATAATCATTATTAGGTGTGGAAAACTGATCTTCTTCCCACTGATTTGGGTCTGTCATTCGTCTCCAGCAGCCACCCGAGACCTCCCTTTCAAATTTCAGCTTTATAGGTTGAATTAAAAACAAAACAGCTCAAAGCTCATTCAGCTGTTCAAGGGCCTGTCATTCATCTTCAGCAGCCAACCGCGACCTCCCTTTTAAATTTCTAGTTTTTAGGTTAAATTAAAAACAAAACCGCTCCAGACCTCATTCAGCTGATCAAGGACATGTCATTCATCTTCAGCACCCATCCAGGACCTCCCTTTCAAATTTCAGAGGTGTTGGTGAATACGAATACGCTCGCAATTTTAATGTTATGACAACTAAGGGAGTTACACATTTCTAGCAACGGAATGGTTAAAAGTGAATATCATTAGAAAACTTTTTGCCCTACTTTCGTGTCGTTTTTAGGGTATTAGGTCATGTCTAAAGCATATTCCATGCTAAAATGTAAAATTATTTACAAAGATCACTCTTAGAATCTAGACCGATGACTCCTCAAAATTGCTAAAGAAAATTTTCTAAAAAATTTTTTGAGATGGATTTTTTTAAGGCCTCATAAAACAAAATTGTAACTTACTACATCCGTTTGAACATTGTGCATCATATCCTGTACGTAGGTACATAATTTTAGGTATACTCGTATTAATTGATTGCAGGTAAGAGATGGACTCAAATTGAAAGGCATGTACTCATACAGCGACGGATTCTTTAAAAGGACTGTTCATTACGAAGCCGATGAAGGTGGATACAGAGTTGTGAAGTAAGTGAGAATAATAACAATGATAGATGATGATGATAATAATAGTAGTTAGCTCAAATCGGTATTGAAATCTGTAATATAGTTAAATTTGTAAATGTAGCAAGTTAGCAGGTACAATAAATTTTATTAAAAGGAACAATGTCGAATTCCTAATATGGTACCTAAGTACCTATTTACTTTAATAAATAAACTTATTTTGGTTCGTATACTTTACAGAGAAGAAAATGAACCTATCGGAGCCGGACCGCAGTATGACCCAAACGGAGAAGTTCACGTGAACTTTCAACAGGGTGGCAGCAATTTGCAGTACAATATCAGAGGTGACCAACTGAGGAAGGCCACCAAAAAAGGCAGTTTGGTTCCTGCCGTCAAAACATTTGACGACTACACCGATCAACAGGAGTTACCTAGCTTGAATTATTAGATATTTACCACATAAGCAATTACGTAGTAAGTATTTACATAAGTTGGTTTCGTTGTACAGTACCTTCATACAAATGAATACCACCGGCCTTTTGTCATGTTTTGCAGTCATAAAACATGAATAGGCTCCTTGAAATGTACTATACTTACGATGGTTTAGCCGTTCTCATTTCTTATGAACTTTAAAAAGTTGATGGAGCTGACTGCAGTGTTTCCTGCGTCGGGACACCAAATTATCGAATTTTTGTAGTTATTCTGAGTTTGTGAATTCACGGTTCACACATTTAAAATCTTTACACTGTGAAACGTTAGATAAATACTGTAGGTATGTAGTATGCTCATGTAATTGCATCATAGGTAAGCAACTATACTCATTTATCTGGCAACCGTTTATAAACAATTTATAATAATTAACATATTTTATTTCTTTTTTTTAATTAACACTATTTGTACGCTACGATGATGTACAGTTATTGTTCTCCCAGAGGTTAATTACGATCCCTAGTCTTCGATAATAAATATATGATAAAGTCAGAACCTCGAATCATTGTTATTTGTATAGGAGAATATCGTGAGAATAAATTATGATCATAAACAGATTTGTCTTGTTGATTCCCATACTCGTACTACCATCTACGACCGAGATACTTCAAGTATAAATAGGTATATGTACCTATACATTGTTTCAGTTATGAAAAAGTAAAGGTGATTGATTTTCTTTATTATGGATGTCTATAGAACTATGAAAATCCACAAAAGGTCGAAGGATGAAGGAAATCAGTTATCAGGATGAAAACTATGCATTTAATAATATTACATTAGAGTGCGTACTATACTTACGTCCCTGATAGTCAATTTGTAGTCGAACCAAAACATAAAGAAGAACAATAAACACACAACCATGAAGTGGTAGTTTCCCTCTTTCCCAGATAAATCAGCGAGAGTACACTTCTAGGTGTGATAGCATTCGTCAAGAGAACTCTCTCACGTCCCCCAAAACACCCAAAACAGCCTCTTTGGCTACAATAAGTTAATTTTCAAGTGCAATGTATAATCTAAAGATCAGTCCGGATTTCAATAATGTTACTAGATCTATAGGGTTAAAATAGGCACTAGATCCATTATAATCCACACCTTTGGCGTAATTTGAAAAATCCAACTACCCGGCCTACATAGAATTGTCTAATTTCCTTATACTATATTATTTTGGAACAGGCTAACTCAGAGGACATTCCCTACTATGATCCTTTTAGCGAATTTTCGAAGAAAATGAAGCTATTGCAATAGCTTCAAAATTTTTGTAATGAAAATTTTCGAATTTTTTTTCATGGAAATCCGTTTCAGACCATTCTAAAATGATTCCTGAATTTTAACCTTTTTTTTATATGTATATATATATTTATATATATATATATGTGTCACTCCAGACGATATCTGCCCGTGGAATCGAGATAAAAAATCCAAAAAAATTTTAAAATGTCAATAATATGAAAAGAAAGGATGAGTTCGTTGGCCAGAATTTTTGGAGTACTCCAAGGGGTCAAATTTTGAAAATTTAGAGTCAAAAATCGTGTTTTTTGAGGTTTTTGGTGTGAATTACCATCTTAAACATAGGAACATAATATGGTATATTCGGAATCAGCGTGAAATTTCCTATAAGAATCACCCACCAAATCGGTTAAAATTATTCTTTGAAAATTCGCTCACCAACTCATGCTGCATGAATGGAACTTTTTTTATCAACCCGTTGTCATAAAGTTGGGAAGGGAACGCCAAAAAATGTAGTTGTTCTGCAATTGTTTAATAATAAAATATATCATCAGGAACCGCATAAACAATAAATTTACTTACAATTCAATACTATAATAACCACAGAATAATTTATTAACAGAGGTACGTCAAGACAATTTTGTAAAGGTGCCTGTTTACCTATATACGACTCAAGGTGGTAGAGCTGATGCTAATGAGGGAACAAATGATTTCTTAAGTACTACCTACGCAGGTATTTGGTGTTAAGCAGAAAAAATACCAAAGCACACGAAGTCTCACAATAAATAATTATATTCTAGAAAATGTTCACCTAATACCTACAATCTTGTAAAAATAAATTTCATTTTGACTAGTTTGTTTTCCAGCATGAAAAATAATGTTTTATAATGAGGATAATACCTACTCACATAAGTATATGTACGAGTTTCTCGTTAGTTTTCTCTGTGCACCTCAACGTCGCATTGGAACGTGGAACGTTCTTCTTCCTTACACAAGGACTCCAGCTGTCCCAAGTCCAGAGAATGACACCGTCTGCAAGGCTCCTGAAGAAGTGAAGATGATTTATAATCACGAAAAGAAAGTTGAAAAAAAGTCAGTCAAGTGAGGAGGGGACTGTGCGTTTTAGGTCCTAGACGGTCTCTTATCAATTTCATCACCCTTGGGCCACTAAAATAGTGCGTGCGCATGCGAAAACGAGAATTTCCCAAAACTACGGTTTCTCAGTACCTAGTGGACCGATTTTGCTCAAACTCGGAGTGTAATTGGGGGATGACTCGAAGACGATTGCTTATGAATAAAGCACAATTAGTGCGATAGCTCCTGCACACACATAAACCTTCAGTTTGTTGTAATATAATTATAATAACTGCTGAACTATTTTATCAATTTCGGCGAAATTTTCACCGCTGATTCTATACGGCCTTGATACAAAAGTCTCGTGGATAAGGAGAGATATTGGGAATTACAAAGCAACTAACTTCTTGGGTCGGGGCAGGATGAGTAATCGAAGCAGTTTTCAACCTTCTCGTCCTTCCTTTGCTTCGTCTCGTGGACCTCATGCCGTACTTAACCAATCTTGCTGGCCCCGAATCAGGCGGTAGTACCTTCATGTAAGAAAATTGACCATTATTAGCTCAAAACCATGATAACTTAGGCGGAGGGTTGAAGGGAGGGTTGAGGGTCCTATGTTTTAAAAATTGAACACACTTTCTTTGCTCCCATCATGGTGTCAGCCACTCATTTTGATATTTTTCGACATTCTTTGGGGCAGAATGAATAAAATTAATGTACCGTAACACTTTATTATAGCCTAATTACATAACAAGATGACTCCGCAACCAACTAAAATGATAACTTTCATAGGCGTAGATTTTCCTACGTTGAAGCTCTTGGACGCGAATATTATAACTGTGCAAGTTTTCAAATAAACACTTTCTAGCACTTTTTAATTTGTTTATTAAACAAATTTTGACAATGGGTATTATATAGAAAGTCATTATTGTCAGAATGAACTTGACAATAAGGGCTATTCTTGTAGGCACCTGTTACCTACATCACATATCATGTTCCTATACCAGCATTACCCCAACCTCATATAATGCCAAAAATCGCTTAAAGTCGTGATGAACTTCAGCAATTTGACCGTTGAACTCCGTACTAACTCTAGCCCCATGAACTTATCCCGATAGTGGCCAACACTGATTCACGAGAGCAATACACTTGGTACTAGTAGGTATATAATCGAATTATTGGATATTTTCCATCGCCAAATACATCAAATATCAACATCCAAACTATTGTCCAAACAGGTAAATACACCTCTTAAAAATTACATATATCTTGGATTTTTATAAAAAATTATTGCTGGTTTCTCATTAGAAAAACGTTTATATCTCGAATATAAGTGTTTACAAAGCTTATGGAAGTTCCTACATTATCACCTTCATAACGATTGGAAACAATCGTGGAGTCTTGCAAGTCGGTGTCTGTGGGTTCCCAATCAGTACTTCTGCTTCTTCTCTCATTTTCTGTCTGAATTCCCGGGCCTCTCTAGCTTGATTCTGTTTCATTAGCATCCTGCAATAGAGACAATAATCAGATCATCCCCCACCATCGCGGCGGAAGCAGCATAATATTCATATATCACATCTAACAAAATATCTGAGTTCGCTGGACCAGGATAGTGGCATACTTGGCCTTCTTCTTCAGAATCTCCTGTGCCGTCGGATGGAACTTCAGTGCTTGATTTAGATCATCTTTACTGAGCACGAAGAGATTGGAAAACCCATTTGATCTATAAAGTTGGAAATACATTCAGTAATATATGTATTGTACTAGTATATAGGTAGGTACTTAATATTTATATACTTTTGGAAAAAATATATTAGTACCAATAATGTGAATGATAGAAGTGACATGTGGTACCTGTTTATTATAGGGAATCAATCGAGTTTTGTTCCCAAAATTTAGTGTTTTCACTATCGTGTTATAGGCTCCAGTTGAAATGGTATTTGCAACATGAATCAGAATCGCTGTACTTCTCTGATCCTTTGGTTCATTATTGTTAAAGACCCAACTTCTAAATTTGCACACGGTGGATATGTAACTCCTATATGGCGATGCAATTCACAGGGGATCGTGTAGGCCCTAGAGGTGGGCTCAAAAAATGCTCATGGCACTAGGGGGGTATGACCGAGGAAAGGTTGAGGACCACTGCTTTAAACAATTGGCTAACAGTTTCACCCCCTTCAAGTAGCGATAACAAAAGAACGACTCGATAAGGGCGGACGGTGGACTTGGGGTCCACTCCACAAGTATCCCTTGCAACTATAACGTCAACGAAATTTCCAAAATTAATTTAAAATTACTTACGCTTGTCTCGCGCGAAATCAAATTAATAGGTTTCATCTCATCTCACTCCCAACTTTAAAACTAAAAATCCAACGTAAAGAACTTTGTTATTCCAACGGTACCAAACTAATTTCCATGAGTTTGCTGGCTGACATACCGTGGGCAAAACTAGGTACGTACATAACTCAAAGAAGACAGTCTCAAATGCAAATCTGATTGCATTTGATCCAAATGATTGTTTGTAACTTTTTCTGCCCTACGTACAGCCACTATAACAACCAATAAGTTAAATTTATGTGAGTAGGGGTTTTATTTCAAAACTTTTTTAAATATATATGTAATGTTCAGATGATCCTCGTCTGTAATTTCCCCTTCTTCATAATCCGAAGCCATAGGATCAACTTTAAAGAAAACACTCGCGATAGGTATCAGAACTGATTTAATAAGATTTCATAAGAAAACGGAACAAGACTCGAAAAAAAGCATACTCCCCCTCAAAGGCACTTGTTGGACAACAGTTTGATTGACGTTTTGAAATAGTTTTAACCAAAAATAACTTTCAAATATCAAGGAGTAAAAATATTCGCATTAGAAGCTCGACACGACTCATACACAACAACTTTAACGACTGGGGAGTGGGGCCTCGTACAGAGCGCTCCCCTCCATTTTTCAATAGTTTCAAAAGGTGCCTTGAGGGGCTCTGCGAGCAGCTAGTGATGACACATTTAGTGTTATTCGAGTAATTTAAATTAAATTGACAATTTCAAAGGTATCATGAAGTGGTAGGTAGTTAGATATGTAAAATATTCAGTCGGGTTCTCCAGTGAGTGTTCCATTGTGGGCAGTCCATTATTCCATCACATATATATACGTAGTATATTTTAGAAACTTTAAAAAATATACGTACCTAGTAAATACTCTAAGACAGCCGTGAATATAATAATACAAACAATCCAGAGCTTCTACGAAATCTAAATGTCAATAGATAGGTATCTACTCAGGTAGGTACCTACCAAAACTCTTCAATTCCCAGTAAGTATGGAGATTATAATTATGGAAACTCACCTCACGTCGGCGGTTCTCCGGTTCCCTCCAGATATTTGGAGGAGGCTGATCTCTCCAAAAACTGATCCTTCCGTGAGTGTTGCGATGACTTCTGAGCCGTTCTCACCTGTCACCACTTGAACTTGCCCGGATTTCACGATGTACATTTCTTTTCCGACTTCCCCCTGGAGAATAAAGACATTCAGATAGGTGGTAGCTTATAATACCGAAATATATCATATTCTGCAGTTAAGGAAGTGGTAATGCAAAGATAGTGTACGGTTTCCCATTGCAGGAGTCTCATACTTTTGATTTCATTCATGGCACTGTGTAGGACCGAATGAAGAGCTTGGCTGGTCAACATATCCGAAAGGCCAGTGCTCGGAGGTAAGAAGTGAAGGTTCAAACCTCGTAGTAAGAGACCTATGTGAGGGATAAGGGAAATCCTCCGATACCCCACACGGGTTCCTGAAAAGAGCCAGTGACCCCAGACTGTCCTGTGTGTGAGAAAAGAGGAGGCATTGAGGACCCAACCATACAGTCCTAATATAGCTCGGAAACGAGCCAGTTGGTACAGCCTCCCTAACCAGTGTTTGCGTATAAAGTGGCCTTATATATCGTGGTTTGAACTTCCATACACCAGGAATAAAGGTGAGCGTGAAGTATTCAGAGTGCTGGTTCCGTCCAGGTGATGTCCACCAGAGAGAGGTAGGTAGTGTGAATCTTGTTGGTCTTGTGAACCGTGCAATGAGGGGCAGCCTTAAGCTCTCTCGGTGTCGTCCGCGTGCTGTTAGCACTGCAGTGGTCGTTTCCCCAGTCGTCTCTTGTCTGATGAGGGAACTGTCTTCCTGAAGGGTATGAATTCCCCCATCCACCTCTCGTCCTGCGGAGGTACTGTGTTGGCGCATCTGGCAGTCCCCCCAGTGGTCTGTACCATCACCGCCAGGCGAAAGCAGTCGGCTATTGTGGGTCCCTCCATCGAACGAGCTAGGGTACTTGGTCCGCAAATCGCCATCTTGCAGCCAACTACCTTTGCAGTAAATACAACAGACAGGTAGTTGGGACTGGAATGGCCTGAGTCTTCTTTCCTGTACTGAATAGAATTTTCATTAGTAGGAGGTCCTTCCATAGTGCTTTCCCCACCGGGGTAGGTAGGCAGACTGGAGCTTCCCTTGGAGTGAGGTGATAATTGGGTCGATTGAGCTTGCATCTGGAGAGTAGTGGCGTTGTCAGAGGTCCAAATAGTTATGACCCCCAGGGGAAATAGGACCTATATTTATAACCCCCTGGAGCCAATCAGAGGGCTCAGAAATTAGTTCTCTAATCGAACGAATCAGGAAGCAGGAAGTCCGCCATTGTTTTGAAGGGTTGATGAAGATTGAACTCGAAGAGATCATTCGGGAAGTTGTAATTATTGAAGTGCAAAAAGTTTATTTTCTTAATTTTTCCTGAAGATAATTCCTTATATGTTTTTCGAAGTCAACGAGAAAAAATAGGTAGTAGATGTAGAAGAATAGTAGATTCTTTGTTGTGGAAGATAATGTTTCTCGTTCTCGCGGGGGGTCCGTGTGACGGTACCACAGTCTGGTGTCTTGCTGCTCGCTCGTGCGGTTGGTCGTCTCCGAATTTGCCTCATAATTAACATTATTATAATTATGCAAATTTGTGAATGTGATGAATTTCTTCCTTCTGTTTCTTCGTAGATCTTTTTCTTTCTTTTTCTTGAGTAGAATTTTATGAAGGATTCTCTTGATTGTGGTTATTTAAAATAATAAATACGCCACGTATAGCAATAAGCTTTCTCGAAATTGATAGGCTCCAAAACATTTTTTTTTTTTTTTTTTTTTCCCCTACGCCGAGCGTTTACGGCTCTTCGGCCATTAGCGTTTTGGCAGCCCAAAACATCAGCAGGCCTGGTCAAACTTCTAAGAGTCCAAACTTCTAAGAGACAACAATTTTCATAGACGTAAGTATATCTACAACATTTCTCAGCCTCTGGGGGAAGATTAAATTGAAAGTTTACTGGTAAAAATATTGATTGAGATGCCGTAAGATCCCTCAACGAAATATTGTGGCCACGTCGGGACCAAGCCAAAGTGGCTACAATAAGCGAATAGCTACATGAAGCGAAACGCATGTATGTGTACATACCACATATATGTGGTCGTGGATATACGAGCTGATCTGCTACGGGCATTTATTTTATTTATTATTTGTATCAGTTGAATGCATGCATCACCGGTTCTCCTATTCACATTTGGGCCTCCTTTTGGCGAATAATTTGGTTTTGTTACATTAATAAGGCTCTGATAACATCAACTCTCCTGACTGGAGGTACTGTTGGAACCACCTGAGTCTCTAGAATGTAGGTAATAGAACCAACGGGAACCCATAACTACCATCCGTAATTGGAGTAAATAAATATTAATTACTGCTTAGTTCTTCACTCCAATTACACAAATAATATTGTATTCCCTTTGGTTCTATTGTATTCTATAGAGACTCAGGCGGGTGTTGGCTATGGGTATTGAGTTGTCAGAGCCTCAATAAAACAAACCTAATTATTCGCAAAATGGTGTTTGTTGAACACCGATTCTTTGTTATTGTAGCTGGTTTTTTCTTTGTTTTGCTCAATTTCTCATTACCTTACGACAAATGAAGTCTCCCGGCAAATACAGCACAGGCCTCAGTTTGAGAACCAACTCTCGAAGCAATGCCTGATCACAATCCTTGAAGAGTTGAACTTTGTTTAGAGTGCTGATATGAACTTCTATCGCTACATCAGTTTTCATCTTGTGGGGTAGCGTATCCAGAACTCGACTCTCGTCTGAAAGTACATGCAGCATCACCTTTATTATCTACATGAGTTTGAGTGATACAAAGCAGTCTTCAGATTGTATTGCATTTCTTGATAGCGGTGACTAATATTGAGTTGAAGACATGGATAAGGCACCTTCTGGCTTAAATCAGTATAAGTCTACGAATAATTTATGTGAAAGTTCGAAATTTCACATTTTCACAGAACAATCTAAAACTTGAAATACCAGTTGACGAAAAATAATTGGAACAAAAAATACCTCTCAAAATGGCTACAAGTATCCTACAATTTTACTATGATTGTAGACTTCGTTTAGTGGGTACGTGGAGAAAGTGCCTCTGAGGGAGAAACCCACATCCTTCGGGTATCTAGCGCATGAGCAAGCCCTAGTATAATACATCGATTTGTGCTGGTACCTATAGAGGTGCTGAAGGAACTTCAAATATCTTTGGTTAGACCATGGGAAACGTAACAAATTATCACACAACCTCTTTTTTAGTTTTTGTTTAAGTAAGTAGGAACGCCATCCTTGTGTGCCCCACTAGACCTCAAATAAATTTACATCATTTGATGTAATGTAATGCAGAATGATCTATGATTTGCAATGAACTAACCGAGAGTGTGCTGTTGCTGCCAAGTGTAAGAGAACCAAGTCTTAACCCTCTCAAGGATGCGAGGCGGGAGGTTCAATTTCCTCAAATGATCCAAAGTCTCGTCCATCAGTTTCCTGTATTCAGTCTGTGATCTGGTTGCAGTTGCGATTATGTCTCGTATCTAAAGCACAAGATATGAAGAAATATACGGTCATGAATTTCATCTAAAAGTTGTTGACGCCTGTTATGTAAATTTCAATGTGATTCCGAACACTTTGGATCTCGTGGGAGGAATATATTCATCGCAGGACTATACGAATTACAATGACTGATTTTACTGTTACTCTCGAATTTTGAAGTTACTGTACAATTATTTACTGTACATGATCCTGAGTTCATGGCCCCAGGCTCATGAGAGTAGCTTCCAGTATAGATTATCGTCCATTAGGTTTGGTCTTCATTCTTCCTACATGGTTATGGTTTTAAGATGTACTTACTTAAACAATTTACATGTTCGTTTTTGAGAAATGTCGTTGGCAGTGACATTCTTTGGCAGTGGCCGTTGAGCTTGAAAAGTTGGTATCGTTTCGAGATTATATCATCCAGAAGGCAATGATTATTCCCCAAGTTTCGCTCGGTTTTTAACGAAGTATGGGGCAAAATAGCCGAAACCCCCAGATTTCCCCTTCTCTCACCCTCAACTCCCTCTTAGGTTTTATCATATCAACGTTAGGAAGGTTTATCATTCAGGTATGACTGATTTCAAGATATTCCTCAAGTTTCACACCACTGCTTGAATCATGCATGGGTCAAGATGGTAAAAAACATTATATTGAGCCCACCCTAACTTAAAAAACCAGGACTCAGATTTGAACGATTTTTAGTTAGCCTATCATCATCTATGTTATAGGTATCCGAAGTTGAAGTGAGTGGGGGAATACCTTTGGATTAGTCTAACTTAAATTATAGGTAGGTACAATAATATTGTTTAGAGCTCTATATTTGCCTTACGTCTAAATTATGATGATAAAATATACTATGTTATTAGTGTGATTCACTTCTTGTTTGAGAAATTGTAAGTGCAGTTCACTTATTATGTTTTAAGAATGCGAATGACGGTATTACCTGACCAAGGAGAATGGCGAATACGAAAACCCCTGTGAGCCAGCAGGCCGTCATAAAGAGGTACTCCGCCTCATTCTCGGGTCGTGGATTCTTTCCAATGGAGGTGGCCGTTTTCACGGCGAAGTAAAAACATCGTATGTACCTGAATGTATGAACACAGAAAGCCTTAAATGGAGCCTTAGATGGAGCCTTAATTTTATAATAAACAATCCAACACATACAATGTTATTATGGATCCCTTAATTAAATTTAATAAATCACTCTAATCCAACACATATTCGACCGCGTACTGAATGGCCACTCACGCATTTCCGACTCCATTGTAGACCCACTGATTAGAGGCGATGCCTTCGCGTAGAGATACAGCGTAGTATGCGCATGCGTTGATGTGGACAAGGTAGATCATATAAGTCAATGTGCGGGCTGTGCGTACGATATACGGACTGGGCGAGACTTTGTCGAAATGGTTGAAGAATTCCCAAAATGAATGAATCTGTATAGTAGGAAACGCACAAGTTGAGTTAACGTCGATGTCTGGAATTTCTTATTTTAAATACATACATACAGGGTGGTCAAACTTTAAGGGCCGGTACCCCGGTAGGTACCGGGTAAGACCTACCGGTAGGCCGGTAAATTAGGTCTTTGATGTACCAACCCGCAATTCCATGCTAATCATAAATAGTTTGATAGTATAGTAGCTGATTTACCGTGCTATCACAGATAGTTCTACAAACTTTTATTGTGCTCTTGAAACGTGGTGATACCAAAATAATGAAACACCTGACTGCTAGCAGGACGTATTTACCCGTGTCCCGGTCGCGATGGACCGCCGATTCAAGGTGAAGTAAGAGGACCAGAGTAATCTCCTATTACCTATAATCTGACCAGTGCTATAGCATCATTTTTCAACAAAACCTCATGGGAAATCGGTGCAGCCGTTCGAGTCACGAACCATCACAGACATACAGACAGTACGATAAACCCACACTTCAATTGTATTGTGGACCCTCAATATATTGATGGGTATATTCATGATTCTACTCATACATGACTGATACTCATTCATGACTTATAGAGCCACCCAGTACCAGCTCACAATAAATGAAGTACAAGAGACCTGTTATATGCAGGTACCCATCTACGTTTCTTCCACACAACACCCATTTCATTGAGAGCAATATTATTTTTGTACTCATATATGGAGTCAGTAACTACTTGCTATTTTGTACGAATCATTGAGTTTGAGCCTAAATGGTAATTGAGTAGGTACCTACCTAATGGTTAATGCTGTACAATGTCAAATGAGTACAGCAAATAGCTTCCTCGTATCCATAATACGGTTGTAAGATAATGATTGCATATTGATTAATTAAATTCTGATATCAATTGTGGTATATAAAATATATTTCATAGATGATGGTATAAATACGGTGGACTAGTCCCTTTCTACTTACAGTATCCTGTTCTGTGCTTTTTACTCTCCAAATTTGAATGGGTGTATAGAGAGAGTTCGTAGAAGGTGGTGGGGAGAAGGGGGTCTCTACGGATATTTTGAAGTCAGGTTTTAACCTCCAAAGCACTGATTAGGAATAGGTGTGTTTGCTATAATAATTAAATAAAAACCCACCTTCAAGAGACGAGGCAGCCTCAAAACAACATACTCTGACCCAATATAAAAGTAGAGAAGGTCAAGAGGCACCAACGCCATAAGATCCATCTGTAATGATTTGAGATTATGTTAGTAGAAAAACAAATTTGGTTAAGACTAAATGATTTCATGTGATCGATTTCGAGTATAAATTCGAATAATCACCTTGAATTCAGTTTTCTTCATATAATTGAGCCTCGTGTTCTTGAAGTCCTTCATCCAAAATCCCTCTTCCAGGAACATTATTCTGGGCTTGACAACGGCCATATCGACGAGATAGATCGTATCCATGGAGTAGTCGAAGGCCCACCAGGTCAGAGTGTTGTCGGGATTTTGATATTGGAATGTAGTCCTCAGCGGGATTACAAAGCAGTTGTAGAGGAAAGCTATGTTGACCATAGTTAGCCATGAGATGTAAGCACAACCTGCACAGGACAAAATATTAAAAACTATCAACCTAAAACTTACGATCTTAAGACACTGTAGGTACGACACCGCAGGTACATTGCAAACACTGTCGGCATGTAATTAGTAGGCATTTTAGTTGAAAAGTTACAAAGAAACATCGGAGTTCTTCATAATTGAAATTCCCTGAAGCCTCCGGTGTAAAACCACTCATTCAGAAGCTTCTTCCGTCTTCTGGAATGCAATTTCTTCTACAACTCTCCCGTGGTAAAGATGCATCCAATATCGCTGTGGGTGCTCAGTCGAGCTTTCTCCTAATTTCCTTCAAATGACTTACGAAACATACCTAGATCGTGAGGTGATTTGACTCACCTCAACGATTTCTTACAGATTGATTACCTATTCGTTCTGGTAATCGGAATATATGCGATATGAATATTTAAACGTGTTGTCTCAATTATACCTAGCTTGAAGAGGTGGTGTTTGTAAGGAGACACAATGAATACCTATGGTATTAGTTTATTAAATCACAAGTTGTTAGGCTCGGGTTCTAGGGGATGGTCAAAATGGTAGAAGTACCTATTTTAAGGATTGAACTGCAAGGGTAAGAGGGTGGTTAGTTATTTTGATATCAAATCGACTTACGTGATTGATGTCCCAAAGTGAACCAGGAAGAGTTCAGGGAGGGAGCGATCCACGCCGCTCTACCGGGGTGGAACAGTAACATGTGATCCGGTAACAGTTACCTGGTCACTATGTTACCCTCCCCCGGGCCCCGGAAAAATTTCGAAATTCGCAATTTAATTGAATTTTGGAAATTTGGGGATTTTGGGGTTCAGTGAAATAATTTTGTATAAATATGTGAGATCTTTCAGAGTCCCCTGGAGGTTCATTCCTTGTACAGATTGAGGAGTGTAAGTACGTACTTGATTACAAAACCTTTGAGACTTTTCTTATGTATCTCATGTACATGATGTGTGGTAGGCCTCCCTGCACAGTACAACAGTAACGTGATCCGGTAACACTTACCTGGTCACTATGTTACAAGATTGATGGCATCGATGACACTCTACTGCCCACAAACAATGGTCGAGAGTGATACCTTGCCAGACATTCTACAGGCAATCCTGATGGCCCGTTTTTGCAATTGCTCAGAACTGATATCCCCAGAAGCCCAGAACCCCCGGAACAAATCTCCCGCAATCACCCAAAGAAGCTGTCATCTTCTACCATCAGTGTGGAGGTCATGTCGCTACTTGCGTTGACCTCTGGTAGGCTCTCGGACGGAATTAGAATCCAACTGTTGGGTGCTTGAATACACCACTAAAGACGTGTCTACCGTGACAAATGCCGATCACTATTATCCCGCACAACGTTCGGATGTTCCCGAGGACAACACAATGCCCGTCTCCCACGCCCAAATCTGATCAGGACGATCTTTCGCGCCAACGGTGATTGATGATCCCGCGCGAATATGTGCCGGTACTTGACTTCGTTTATGTCACCCTTTCTTCAGAGTTCCGTTGGCTTTTTCGCTGCTTACGTTATGATCCTATAGCCGAGAAGAAGGTATGGGTGGAGTTCATCGTTAATTACAGGCCGTCAACATTATAACAGTAAATTTCTTGTAAAGGTGGCTCTGACCTGTATCAACCATCAGCTAGTTGTTAAGCTGTTCCATGCACTGTTTAGTAGTGATCCTATGATGGATGATTAGATGTGCAATTTCACGGCAGAAATTTCGTCAAATCTCTTTATCCTCGCCTCCTCTCAACAAAGTTCCCTTCTGGCTCGAATTTGGACAATGAGGAATATGGTTCTGAACAACGTAGGTAATTTATATATTAGAAGCTTCTTTCCAAACGTTACTATATATCCGTTTTGGTGAAATGTGAGAAACACGAGGAAAATCACTGAGACCTGAAAAACTTGAATTCAGCTAATAATTTTTTTTCTGTATAGTTTCTCAAGTTTAAAAAATTCGGTAAAAAATGTGAGTTAGGTACCTAATTCATTGTTTCAGAAAATTTCGGTAGAGATTTTAAATGTCAGAATTCTGGATTTAGTACGTTTTGAAATGAAACGTGGCGTTTAGTAACTTTTTGAATGAAACAAAGTGGATAAAGTACTCTTTGAAACAAAAATGTTGTGGAGATGTAAGATGTATGTATGCTATAAGTGATTTCATGGTCTCTATTAAATAAAAAGTGCACCCAAATACTTATCGGTGATCTATGAGCTCAATTTTCGACTCAAGTTATCTCCAAACGATCTTTTCAGGATCTATATGAGCTCAATGTTTGATTCAGCTGATCTAGCCTAATTATGTAGGTTTGAATGATGAGCTAATAATATATTATTTTGATTCAGCTGATTTATTATGATCTATGATTCAAGTTTGTACTCAGCTGACCTGTGAATATTATATATGTAGTATGATCTACAAATAATTTATCATGGGGTCATATTTCGGTTCAGCAGATCTATGAATGGTCGATGAGTTCAATTTTCGACTCAGCTGATCCAGCCTATTATATGAATGATCTATAACCTCATTTATTGTGACTCAGCTAATCTATCGGATCTATGAGTTCGGTTTTTGACTCAGCTTATCTATGAATCATCTATGAGTTTATTTTTCGACTCCTAATAAACAGAAATCGCAACCGAAGGCACAAGCACAACCATGACATGGTGTTACGTGATCTGATCTGATACAAATTGCCGGCTCCTTCGTCGTTCATTGTTTCTCAACTTAACAGGATACACCTTTTTGTTCAATTTTCAATAACTGCGAAACCACTGCAGTCCCTAGTTTTTACTTAATAAAGCTAAATGATGAAAGAAAATCACAACCAAAACGGCACTAGCATGCCATCAGTTATTTGTTGCTTGTGAAATTATAGGGAAGCCCCAAAAGAATGTTTACTAGATCTACCAACACTCAAGCCAATAAACAATTAATAAAGGTGATTAAACGGCTTGAAACTTTTAAAAGTAGTTCGAAAAGTTGAAAATTCCGAGGAAATTGTTTGGCCAAAACAGTGAAGCTGACAGTGATTTAATGTGGGATGAAGTATACTTTTTGAGAAGAAACAGAAGCCGGGTCCGTTGGAATATAGTAAATTTTGAAATGGAATAGAATATTGAAACCCCGGTTCTCAATTGAATGAAGTATTTTTAGCTCCAAACTGATGGGAATTTTGTGAAGAACCAGCCCCCGGGGAAGCCCACCACAATTTTGAAAAAAAAACGGCTTTTAGTACTTTTTTGAAACAAGCTTCTCATATGATATTTGAATGAAAATAGATTTCATACTGAGAACTTCGACGTCAACCGCACTCTCCAACGATAAGTAGGTAGTTTTCTTCTCGGCGGGGTTCTAATTAGGCGAGACGGGTACAATGACGTCACAGGGGGCGCAAACTTTGAAAAATCATAGAAAGAAGAAGAAATACTTATCGTACGATGTACAAGAAATGCTGAAATACAAAATTTATTGAAACCATAATACGTTCAAAGCCTCCCATCTTTCATATAAACAGTCCTGTGCAACGCACGGTTTACCCAGCCATTATTATCTATGTTCGGTACAGTAATATCGGGGTCAAATATATGCCACTCACTCTCTCCAACAGGCCTAGGATATCCCCTATCAGACTAATATTGTTGATTGATTGTAACTGAGATGTGAAACTCTTGGTTTGATTGTGACCACAGGAGTTATAAATCACGTATCGTGACTGGTTTGATTATACAATCAAGTATATTTTATATTATACGAGCAATATTTAACGCTAAGACTTATTCCTCCTTATAATTTAAATGGATAAATTTCGATGAGTCACCTGTGTAGGTATGGAGTTACTTTCGTGACCCATCTTTATTTTTTGTAACATTGACCTTATGGGTTTCGAAACATGATCTATTGATTCCGACTTACCTACTTAAAATATTGGGGTCCTGAGAACGAGATAATGAAGGTCCGTCCTTCCTGCTGCATCACTTTCCATCTATCAGTTCATCTCGGCGTAACACGCACCTCTTAGTTGAGTAAATACAAACTTTTTTTGTCAGATCGCCCTTGATCTTGAAAGGAGACGAAGGTAGGCGCCATTGTGGAGGGACGTTCAGTGAACTTGACTGCGTGAAAGGTGACGCAACGCGGCTTTCAAACTGATTACCGTATGAGAGGCACGGAGCGTTTCGGTTTGAACGAGAGCATCTCGCATGTTGAAGATTGTGAGTTGACGAGCTACGGCTGATCATAATAAATGGTTTCCCGATATTTCAGATATGAAACGTTGCAATTCATTGTGACAATGCACCAATGCTCCAATTCGATGCTCGGTATTCCTCCGTGGAAATCTATATTAGGCTGTCCTGAATCGAATCTTAAAGTTTAATATTCTTCTATATCTGTGTGTGTATATTTGTGTAGCTAAGTATGATCAGGAAGGTATATCCTATAATATGTAGGAATATAAGGATATAATATTAGGGTACGATGTACAGGGTGTCCCAGCTAATGATCTCCCACCTTAAGGGGGTTCCGCCAGTAGTGTGAAACGTTTCTCCAACTTTTCTCAGCCAATAATCGATCAATTTCAAATCTGTTTTCGGCATTCTTTCAAGTTTTCAATTCTGCAAGGCAACACACTATCAAAAATTTAAAATTCCAAAAATTTCACATTTTGTTATCAATTTAAAATTTAGAATTCGTACTTTTGATAGTGCGTTGCCCTGAAGAATTAAAAAATTGAAAGAATGCCGAAAACAGATTTGAAATTGATCGATTAGTGGCTGAGAAAAGTTGGAGAAATGTTTTAACGGTAAAACGGTAACGGGAGGAGGGGAAGGGGCGGTTACTTTTTTTTTAAACATACTGACATGACGTAGTAATAAGATTTGTAGTGAGAGTTAGTATGATCTCTATAATTCCCGAGATTAGCGAATTTTTTATGACGGTTCACACTCTGGCCGGAACACTCTTAACTTTCTTAACCATTTAGAGAAAAAATTCAAATCGTAACCTCCCTTGATTTTTTACGTGGAATTCAAATATGACATTTATTGCGCGTGTTGGCGTGTTTGGAGCACTAACTTTGCTTTTTTCAAATAGAAACCCCAATCTACGATTTTTGATCGCAAATTCGGAACCTACACAAAATATCATGAAAAATTACCCCTCACTCGAAATTTTAAGTGCGCAAAAACGTGCGCAGATAACTCCAAACGTGCACTAAAAGCGATTAATCAAGTGTTTGGGTATCGCACACTACCTATCAAGTATGATACATGATTTTAATGTGCATTTTCACGCTGAATACCTTGGTAATGTTGATTTTTCGATTCAAGCCTCGGTATTTCGAATTTTCATAAAATTTCTGGGATGCTCAATTTTGTTTTGTTTTGACTAATCAATTTGGATAGATTTATGCAGGAACGATTCCTCGGAACGATATCTTCCCCCCCCCCCCCCCCCCCCTTCCACCTAATATTCACTTGACTCGAAGGGTACAGAGAAAGTATTGCAATTCTCCAGAAATTTCTTTCTGGAACTCAGCTAGAATATGGGGTTATACTCAATCTGAAACTATATCTACACATTTCAGTCATATGTAACTTGCATAATGTAAGCAAAATCATTCATCTATTTCCACCCAGTTTTGTTATGTTCAGAAAGAAGTATGGGATACTATGAGGTAGACTAAAACGCAAGACCTCGAGGTCTTGAAGGGTAGGTAAACCCAACGCCCGGATCCTCCATGAGACTGTCTATTTATTTATAAGCGTCATTTATAATCCTTTTTATCCCTGCCTTAATCAATTTCATGAGAATTTGCTTTTCTTCTTCCGTTTCATTTTATAAGACAGTTGTATCAAAATTTTTGTACTGATAAAAATTCACCTTTAGAGGGAGACATTATTAGTAACTATCACGTATTACTAGGAGGACTAACATACTTTGAGACGTCATAACATGTCCTCAAGTGGTATAGGACAAGTCCAACAAATACTCAGTCATGCCTTAATTTTCCGATCATGATTATTTGCATTTTTTCGGTCAAATACGTGTTGTGTGGTTCGTGCAGAAACTACAGGGAGGTCCCATTTCGAGTTCTGTGGCGCACAAAAGTTACCGCCAGTCTCTTTTGGACAAAAAATAGCTTCATTTTCTTCGAAAATTCGCTAAAAGGGAATGCAACTTTAAAAACTCCACAGGTCGATAAAGGTCCCTTGAAATCTTATTAGAGCGCTACACAATCAACCGTTCGCTAGCCATAAGAGGGTTGAACGGGAACAAAACGTACACATGTGACTGTGAATCGCTATTTTCGCGCATGCAGCTGTGTAGGTACTTCATTGGTGGATCATTTTGATTTTTTTTTTTTTTTTTTTCGGCATGGAGCCTTTAGCCTTGAGCTAACTAACTACCCGAAAACGTTACGAAATTCTGCCACACTATCGCGACCCAACTGTCACCACCTAACTGTCGCTAAAAAACGTGTTTTTTGAGGTTTTTGGTGTAAATCACCATTTTCAACATAGGAAAATATAATATATTCGGAATCTGCGTGAAATTTTCCAAAAGAATGGCTGATAAAATTTTGAGAATTTTCATATTTTCTTTTCAACTGTCAAAAAATAGTGGGTAAAGCATGTCCCATGTTACTTGAATTTTAGCCATAGGCTCAAAGCAAAAGCATCCGGACGAAAGTAGGCGAAATCGTCAAACAAACATCAGCAAATAAGAAGAGTGAACTTCGCACAAAGATTTAGTTTTGTGGAATATTAATAATGATAATAATAAACCGTTGTGTAATAATTTTGCAGCGATTTCCCTCTCGTGCTTCCTAGTTGACAATCCCACGGGCTCCTCACCATATTTTAGGATCATCGGAATCAAAACGGATCTCATCCGCCTTCTGAGTGGCAAGATCTCCTGCCTCGACTGTCCCGTTCGACGTCAAGTGGCGAGTACGTGCCAGGCCATTCATCCCGCGGAAGACACCTCTTCACTTCGCAGCCTCCTCTTCGCTCCTTGGGTTTATTTTCCTTAAAGGCTAAATTTCATTCGTTTGCACAACCCAGTTTTTATTACACCGTTCGGTACCTTTCACCAGCCCAACATGGAATCGCATGACATCGCATGACATCATTATGCAAAAATGTCTGACAATTTTGGTAGGCAGTATTGCTTCTTCAGATATTGTGATTTCTTGCATACATATGAATGAGGCGTCCTCGGTAATGATAAAGCAAAACGTTCGGAGGTGCTAGAATATCCGCAATAATGTACGTCTAAGTAATGCCTACCCCACTTAACGTATATTGAAGAAAAAGAGAGAATTTTTCATCATTCAAAATGCCTCAAGATTGTCCTCGATTCAACAACAACCAGCAAAATTAAGAACGTACCTACGAGTTAATTACAGGCTAAAAAAACCAACCACCTTGAAATGCCCACTTTTTGGCATTTAAAAGTCATATCCTCTCTACGCAGGTCAGACCAAAACTGTCGTTGAAAAATCTGGTAAACCAGGATGTGTTTGTCCCTATTCTACCAAAGGTAGCGGAAGCTTTGTTTTTACTTTGAAAATCGAAAAAATTGTGTTCTCCGCAATTGAAATTTCCACTTGCATTTTACGTTTCAGAGCTTCTTGAACAAATTTAGTTCCGTGTTTGTCGGTCTGTCTGTCCGCATTTCCTTGTTACAGCCGTATCTTCCAGAGTTTTCATCCGATTTTGTTCACATTTTCAGAGATTATGCGGGTAGGGCCTCTTGATGGTCCCATATGAATTTCATCATAATTGAATGAACAGTATGCTGTTCGCATGAGCTAACGTAAATTTCGTTAACGATTGTTTTGACATTGACAAACTGAACTAACAAACATGAACATGATCAAGAAATTCGAACTTGCTCAATTTTGGTTTATTATTCTCAATAATTAACCTTCGGAATCGAACACCCCCCCTCAAATTTTGATGGTCAACTTTTAAGTATAAGATACGCAAGATACGTCGGCACTTTCCTTAGTTACCATGGCACAAAATTAACGAAATTCGCCATGCCGGCTTCACATTTGGGGTCTACTTGTGCCCCGATGCTTGGCGTTACCGTCGTCAGTCTTCTCTAAGGGATAGAAAATAGGGGATGACATTTTCAAAACGCCCTAGCTCGAAAACTTCAGATGGGAAGGTATATTTTCTCCATCGATTTCGTATAGAACACAACTTTTAGCGTCAGATGAGACCTCGCGGAGCGTTTTTGCACCAACCGTTCGCTCCCAATACGCACAAGGGTTGAACGAAAAAAAAGGAAGAAACACGAGTGTGAATCGCAAATTTTCCCGAGTAGGCCAAATCCTGGTTCAAAGATTAGCTGATCAAATGCAACTTTTTCCAGTTTCCACCGGATCGAGTTTCTCGTTTACTTTTATAAACTTCCTTAATGACCTACTGAATTACATTATGAAAGGACCCACAACTCTCGGATAATATTGATTGTGACCCGCGATATTACAGTGAGTACTTACTATTATTTACTATACAAATAGGATCTTTTCAAAAGGGTGACCTAGGTATCTAGAAAATGAAAAACCGTTGTTTAATAATTTGCAGCGTTTTTATTTCAAATTTATGTTGAAATTTGGTCTAAACTGACAAACATCAACACGATCAAATGTTTTGAACCTACTCAATTTTTGATTCCTAATTTTCTTGGACGCGAGAATGCTATGTGCCATTTCCACTAGGCAGAGGATTTTTTGTTTCGTTAAGAGAAAAGATCAAGAAAATAGTGGTGGGTTTTTAAATGCGCCATTGAAGTTATTCGCCCAAAAATTCTAGGTTGGGTGAGCAGTATAGTTTTCTCACTTGTATCAGGACTTTTTTTTACTTCCTTCGTTAGTGAGGCAGCTAAAAATGTTAAAAATGAAGAAAAAAAAATCATAATTCCTTGTGACTCAGAACTTTCCTAAGTGTTGTTTTCACCGGGAATTGGAATGGGTTTCATCGTCCCCGAACGGTACGGTGGAGGGAATGGGGTTTTTCGTATACAAAATGTGGGACTCAAGCGTTCATTCAGCGTTGGATTCAAAATGTAGGTTTCGAAATACTTGTGGAAAAAACTATTTGTTGCAAATTAGTTGAAAGATATATTCCTGAAGTTCACGTATAGAGTTGATGGAGATGAGCACGCTAATACGGTCCATCAGTGTATTTTGGCAGTCATTGCTGGCAATGGCATCTAAATCATAGGTTTTTTTTTCAGTATTTTTGAAGAAGTTTTCTTCTCGAAATGAGAGGTGTCTCAATTCGGAGAATACTTATTTGTAAAAGGCTTATTAGGCCCCTGTTTTGTGGACGTTGGTTTCCCTCAATCCGTTTGGTCCTTCCGAGAGAACCGTTGACCACGTATGTGTCAACGTCGCAATCGATGTTGGTTAAACCTAATCCAGAACCTGAGGTCACGTACTGAAGAAGACACTGGCAGCACTCAAGAAGAGGCGCATTGCGATGGTTCTGGGAAGGTCCGGGAAGTCGGTTGACAGTTGGAGTGTGCTGACCCCGCCCGATTGTGTCTGTACTGGTCGCGTCTGTGAGCCGCTAGTTCCCACCTGGATAATTACAGCTAGTCTTCTCAATATGTTCAGTACGTGAGGAGGTTTGATCCACGTTTGGCCTCTAACGAGGATCACACTCGGCGGCTTAGATATGCTAATTCGAATCGGAGCCCTCGGGTTTTTTGTACCATTGTGATTCGGTGAGACACAAGGGGACCGCATATCCAATTGTAGAATGCCACCTTTCGCGCTAAGATGACGACTGTACGGTGTACGGTACTTTGTTATTCTGCGATTAGCGGATCTAGAATTGTATTACGCCGTCTGTCATCACTAGCCCCTCTGTGAAGTGTGTAAATGGCTCAAAACTAAATGTATAGGAGGCAGGAACCCAACACTCGAAACTGTAATGAACAACAGTAACAATACAAACTAGTGAACAGTGAAATCCTCAAGTTCTTAGACTAGTACTCAATTTAAATTTGAGAGTCGAATGATCCACAGTCTTCCAACCACTATCATCTCGCAGAATCGAACTTTAATCGCTCTTGAGGTGCCATTCTTTGTTCGGCTTCAGTTAGGTACCTACTCACTCTGTCTAGTTTGTTGCTGTTACAAACGAACAAACAATAATTATTTGTAAATACACGATTTTGCTGGCTGGGGCTGCTGGGTTGTCACCTGGATTTGCTCTTCAAATTCAAGTGTTGAGCAAATGTCCGCATCATCTTCGGATCTTCGCTTCCCAGTCCTGGAGAAGCGGCAGAACGGCTCCGACCTTTGTTCCCAGACTCCGAATCTGCTTCATAGTCCCTCTCGATCGTAGGTACAGTAGGTTACTTAGCGTACCATGATTGTTGAATGATCAAGATGGTGGATCAAGATTATGGGTAATTTTGGAATGATGAAAAGCTCTCTTTCAAAACCTCTGGACCTAAGTGAAGCTTGTAAGTATCTCGAAGCCACAAGTAAGTAACTTAACAGTTAACAGTAACACAGACACAGTTAACAGTAACATGGAACTGTACTAAACCATTGTAGAAATGTCACTCTGGGAATCCTAAAAACAAGTAGACCAGAGAAATCCTTTAAAATTTAGAGCAATTAGATTCAAATTTCAAAATGTTTTGATCCAGTCTCCCGACCTCTCTCACCTCGCGAAACTCAAATTCTATTCTGCTCGAGAATCAGCCACGTTGACGGCTATATTCTTTGATCGGATCCCATTACTTATATCAAGTTGCTTATCTGCCATTCCTACTTACTTCTTCAAGTCAACCACCATCCGGAGCTTCATTGAGATCTACTAGATATTAGGATTAATATACAAAAATATCCAATAATATAGCCCTAGGGGTGTACTAGACCCCTAATGAATAAAATATGAGAGTCCTTCATCTATTAAACTAGTGAAAATATCCAGAAAGTACCTACAATTTTTGCCTCATTGAACGGTGGTTATTATGTCAGTGAGTGAGTAAATACTTGCTTTGTGGCTCAACGATGAACGAAGAAACTTTCTGACGTGCCATCATTTCTTCGGGTAGCCATTCTTTCGATCCAGTTTGCACTAGCTGGGATACGCTAGCTGCTCGACTGCTCGAAATTGTTTTGCAGTTTGTGTCTTCTGCAATAAAAACAAAAATAATAGTATCTTTTAACCCTGGAAAGCTTTTACAAACAAACAAAAATTGCATTAAACAAAAATTATGTATTAAAGAACAAAATAAAAATCGGCAATAAAAAAAAACCGGAGACCATGAAGAACGTTGTCTATTTCCACGAAAATGAGATACAAAGTTAATCGATTTTGACGGTTCAGTCATCAAGAGTTCTTGAACAAAGTTGAAGAAGTTCTTGTTTGTCTGATGATGGCGTACCCGTTGAAATCGATTTAACTTTGTAACTCATTATTATTATTATTTATTTATTTTTTTTTTTTAGAAATAGCCAATGGCTTTCCATTGACTCCGGTTTCTTTTGATTGACATGGGTTTCCACAACTTCATCGCGAGTAATGCAGTTCGTATAAATAGGCACCTATTAAGTATCCTTGACAGGGGACCTAAAAACTGTAAGTTTATGCGGTACATCAAGTATAACTACCCTTTAGGTGCCAACTATTAGTACTAAATGGTATACAAGAAGCCTTGAGAAATGGAAAAGTAGGACAGTACGTATTGGACATAGAGTTATATACTCGTCGAGGACCCAGTGTCGGCTACTACCCCAAGTAATCTTACCACTTCTATAAAATGTTAAGTTGGATTCCTAGGGCTGACTGTCTGTCCAGTAATTTTCCAAGGAAGTTACGAGGATAAAAAATCACGTGAAATAATGAGAAATCGCCCTTTAAAATAACCCTTTAAAATTACTCTTTTTCCAAGGAAAAATAAAGTTTTTAAGTTGAAATAACTTTAAAAAACCCTCATCCCATAGCATTGTGGTTAGATTAGTCCTCCCATAGCGTGAGAAGTTAGATTAGTCCACATGCCGAAAATTAGACTCCTAGATAGAAAATCGAGAGCTGCACTAAAGTCGCGTCGCAAGGTGACTTGAGTACACTTTTACGAATCGTTCCACACTGATTGTAATCGGGAATAAATTCACTTTGTATATTGGAATTGAAAGGTCAGATCGTAAGGAACGAAACGAGACCAAGAACGTCGAGTTTGAATAAAATAAACTAGAATAAAATGAAGTTTTATCTTAATAATAGCCCTTTATTATAACGAAAAGACAGTAAGTATGCGGTTCATTCCCCAAGTCGAATCATATCAACCCTAAGAAAGTATGAGTGGTTGAGCCTATGTAGCAACGTAGCCCATGGAGCAATGTATGACCTCGTTTATTTTATTTAATTTTTTGTGATCCCTTCCAAAATTATGACTGTTTTGTTCGTTTTCCCTCCACACCCAGTATCAAAAAATAAGATCAAGTTAATGAACAACATAACAAATATTAAGGTTAACTCGTGCGATGAGTTCAGTGATCAGTTAGGATCGGTAAGGGCGGAAACCCAGATCTCCCGAACCCTTTCCCAAAACTCAACCTCGGGTTCAAGGTTCAGGACTTTCTAAGGGGTTTCATTCAGGTTGGAGTGCTTCAAAGATATTCCGCACAGTGTGGATCGAGTTAGGGGTCAGGATGTCTAGGAAACCCAGATTTACACCAACCCTCCAAACTCCCCTTCTGGAGCCAAATTAGGAACTTTTCAGAGGTCTTCCATTCGTTTTCGACTATTCCATGATTCACATGCAGTTTTATATGACGTAAGATAAGTACCTTGATAGGTGAAAATCCCATTTTTCCCACTTCTCTCCTCCAAAGTCCCACTTTGCCCAAATTTTAAAAACACCAAATATCCAATTATCCGAGTTGGACTGATCCGAAGATATTCCCTTACTCGCATGATCTCACTCAAAAGAGGACAAACGAACAGTCAGAAAGGAAGGGGAAATGGAAAAAGTGGTGCCAATCGTCTTCAAATAGCATCAAATGAAAAACAAACGCGTACCTAATTTCATGAGTATGAATGATGTGAAGACAGTCGTACAAATTAAGATTTTATGAATATAGATTTACTGATTGAGTTATAAAGTGGGAGCTGTAGAGACTACCAATGCTTCAAAGGAGGTGTCGCGGCTTCGTCCAAGATCAGACCCGTGGGAGAACGACTCTCCGGGAGATCAATGTCGTCGCCACCAGGTCGCGTGGAGGCGGTGCGCCGGTCTGTTTACACACGGTCTGTTTACTACGCTTGGAAGAGACAGTGCCGTCTGTTGTCAGTTCCGGGGAGGCGAGCTCAGCTCAGGCCCGAGTCGTGATTTCGGATCAACCTTCAATATGGTGTTCATGCCCTCCCTGAAAAGAAGCGTGACAAGTCGGGCGAAGAGCGACGAACTTATTCACCGTAGGCTTCTGGAGTCACCCATCTGGCTTCTGACTCTAATAAACAGGGGGGGGATATCACCGGAAATATCATCGCAATTTGGTTAAATAGTTCCGGAGTTATGCCTGGGCCAACAAATTTAATGTTTGCGCATCCGCAAGAGCTATTTCCTATTCAATTGTGACGAAAATCATAGACCATCGTCTAGGACTCAGCCCCCAACTATCCTCCGAATTTGACCGAATCGGACAATTACCCGCAGTTTCAGAAAATACCCGTTTGCGCATGCTCACACGCAACTAGTTTCCCGACGATGATGAAGATAGGGGACCGTCTAGAGGATAATCGGCACAGTCCCTGAAAATGTCATCGGATTCGGGCTGTAATGATATAGTTTTGCTCGGACAAGAATGGGGAACTTGAATGGTTATTTTGTATTTCGTGATTTGAACGATCTGAGGGCTTTAAAAAAGGTGCTATATGAGGAGTATCCGACGATTGAAAGTTACCGAAAATGGGTCTTGTAATTTGAACCTAACTGACGTCACCGACCCCCCGCCTGCCTGGGCAGGCCCCCCTTTTTCGGATCCTAAATGACGTCACGTGCTCCCTTTCAACCCATTTTCTATGGGCGAACCAGCTGTATTTAAGACCTGAAAATTGGTACCAGGGGGTTTGAAGGGCGCTTGAGCAGATTTTAAGGATCAAAATGCCAAATTTCTACCCTTGCAAGTTCCCCATTGACCACAGACAGACAGGCAGACCAACGGACAGACTGACTAACTTTGTTCATAATGCATTGAAATCCAAAACGTAAGTAGAAATGTTTCATTTTTGAGGACACTTTCTTTTTTAAATTCTTGCAAGAGTGCATTGCTTACTTCTTCCGGTACTTAGTGGGGAAGCTAAACAACCAGGCAAATCGGTAGACAATTGAGGCTTAAACGGGTTTTTTCACGGGTTTGGACACAGGATGGCCCTCAACGGATTTTTATGTGTTTCTTTTCTCTCTCTCAGGTTAATGTTGTTGTTACAGAATCATTATTTCCTATCTACCTACACTAGACTCTGACTGAACAACTAAGACCTACCTATCAACCCCATATTAAGGCAGGGGGGAGATTATCCGTTTTTTAAACTTATTGGTCCTAAGTAGTAATAATGTTATAGTGAAAGTTCTTATAAACCCTTCGGTAGCTGAGATTTAGGCATTTTTGAGGACATTCAGGGCTCCGTCCCTTGACCCTTTAACAAATTTTGTTATTCCATTTGTAGTTTGTACCAATAACCTAATATTATGTTTCCCTTGCTCCGAACGAGAGTTTTCATTATACAAGGCATACATAGCCTTTCCTCTTAGAGTAAAATCTTATGAATACACCGCCGGCTGAGCTCCTGATAAAAGTTGTTGTCTTCTTCCAACCTTGGTGGAAAACATAAGGACGTCTCTTACTACTGAGTGGAGTTTTAAAATTGAAATGTGGTCCCCTGTTATCTGCTTGTTAATGGCGATTTGTACCACTTTCCTATAATTAAATCTCGGAAAAATCATAAAATGTTTGGCACCTCATCGTCCACGTCCACCACTTCTGACCGAGGAGAGTCCACACAGAGGAGGACAGGGGTGTCCACTGAGAGGGTGTCCAGGGTTCATGCACCCACACCAGAGGTATGTTCCAACTAGCGGTACAGGTGCAGTTCGGATTTGACAGCTGCGTAGAACCCTCTGCGCACACTCCTGTCGACAATTTGTTGATAAGAGTGTGGGTAGAACGCTCTGCGCAGCCAAAATATTTTAATATTGTACCTACACCTCCACTAATTGCATGGAACACACCTGATTGTTCTCTCTTCATTTACCTCGGCAACTAACGATAATTCTATACCAACACATCTCGATTCATTCGTAGGTACTCAAGCTCCGTCAGCATCTTTAAAATCCCATCGGATTGGTACATTAGTTAATGAGCGACTTTCCTACAATCAAATAAATACGAACTTTCCATTTTTCGAACAGGCAAAAGTGACTACAAAAGGACCTACCTGATCAGTATTGAAATTACCTGGCTCCGAGCTGACCGTGGAAGGCGTCGGGGGCAGATCAAATCGTCTTTTCACTCGCTGAGTTCGTTCCCTGAAGGAGCGGGCCAACAACCGGAACCTCCTCGAAATCAGCTCCTCTCCGTCTCTGCTCAGACTGAAAAGAGTCGTTTAAAATAAAACGTCAGGTCTTGCAGGAGTAGAATAACTCGTAACACCCTACAACTTCATTCAACCCAAACATAATCGAACACACTTTCTGGCTGTGACCCGGGGACAGCCATTATGATAAAGATGCTAACGCAATGGGGTATTCCAGCCAACATTCTTAATTTTGCTTCCGAGTCTACCGTAGGAGCGGAAGCTTTGTTTTCACTTTGAGCATTATAAAAAAATTATTGTCCTCCAAAATTTAAATTTCCACTAGTATTTTACGTCCAGACCTTCCTGAACAAATTTGGTTCCGAGTCTGTCTGTCTGTCAGTCGGCATTTCCTTGTTACAGCCATTTCTTCCAGAGTTTTCATCTGAATTCGGTCAAACTTTCAGGGGATATGCGGGTAGGGCCCAAAAGGTTCATAACGATTGAATCAACGTTGACGCTCTGCGCATGCGTTCACGATTGGGTTGTAATTTAGTCTAAACTGACAAACATAATCATCAACATAATCAACAGTCATAAACTGACACAACACGGTCAAGAGTTTTGAACTTACATCACAGTGTTTTGATTTCAATTTTTTTTTTTCGGGCGCGAGGAAGCTGTGTGCCATTTTAACTTGGCAGAGTATTACATTCCTGGGGTTATCGAAAATCGGGGCCTTCCTTCGAGAAAATGTTAACATAAAATTGAAGAAGCAAAATAACTGAAATTTGGGATTTGAGACAAGGAGGGGTTGTGACGTAGAGAATTCACTGCCTCTAACATTGTTGTCCCAACGGTAGGTATAGTTATGGCAGTTTGTTACAAACCCTTCACTCGAATTTTGGAGTGCACAATCGTATTGTAATAACTTGCGTGTAATAATAAAACAGCACCGTACCGTAACACTGTGAAGTAGGTATGAAACTGCCGAACAAACAACTCGTATCATCACTGCATTTCCCTGAAAAATACGGTGGGACGGAGGAGGGGGGGATCGCCAATCGAAGCGCTGGTACGGTGTAACGTTAGGGCAGTTTGTAACCATTAGTTTTGTCACCTACAACTCAGCTTCTTGTGCACTCCAAAATTCGAGCCATGAAATCTCTCAGCTCCTTGAAATTTCACTTAGAATCCAAATCTGCAGTATAAACTGAATGAACTGCTTTCTCATTTTTATAAACTCGGAAAATTATTACACAAGGTTTATTACTTTCTGTATAGGACACCAAACTATCTTTCCACTTCAAAATAATCCTTGAAAATTCGGAATAACGTTTGTTGGAGTAAGTCCGAGCATGTAAATTTGTATACAAAACTTTTTTACTATGTTCTTGATGGGTTTTTTTTAAGATAATAAAACGTTCTTTGCAACTTGGTTTTGTCTGTAGCCTTGACATTTTCAATGATTAAATATTGAACCAAGCAAGTTTTTAAATTTTTGAATGACCCCACCGTTATAATTTTATTTTTCATGAACCCATTGAAAGTTCCATTATATTTGTAAAAAAGAAAGACAATTGAATTTTGAAAACCTACCGAATTCTGATGAGTAAAATACCAAACCAACAAAACATTTATATAATTTTTTTTAAGAAAAAATTAAATAAGTTTCGAGAAAAATCGATTTTTTTCTTCCGATTAATTAGCGCAATCGATAATAAACTTCCGATTGAGAAATGATTTTCAAAATCGATTGTTGCCAACCGATTTCGCATCCCTAGGGGGTTGTCTCATTTGATTCTAAAGTTTGGAAAACTTTATGACTCTTACACCGATATGACTCAACACTTAACATGAAATGGAAGAAAAATTTCTGCAGTAAACTCACTCATTCGATTTGTCTTCTTCAAAAGATGTATTCGGTGATACTGAATCTTGAGGAGGATCACCTGAAAGCGAGATAACAATAATCTTAGTTTCTCTTGAATGTACCTATATGCCTGACCCTAATTGAAAAATGAATTTGTAAGGGTACCTGGACATGGTTTTTCTTCGTTCTCCGAATGATGAACGGGCCCAGAAATAGAACCGCTGTCGTCTTTCTCCTCCATAGGTACGCCTCTTGAAAAACTTATTCAGAAACGAAAAGGTCTTGATACCCCATTGTTCCTCATCATCTGAAATTAAAAGTTCAAAACTTCAAGTACATCAACACGTTTATTATGTTGTAGGACAGCGGTAAACGAGGATGAGAGCAATATTAGGTAGGAAGCAAAAAAAATATGAATTACAATAGGTAACAAGTTGTATGCAAATGTTTAGAATTTGGATCCTGGGGGCTGATGCATAACATTACTATTAGAATTCTTGAACATTTCATCGGATTCACATAGTCACGAATGTTTACCGACAGGGTGAGAACAAACACGGAACAAAATTTGCACGAAAGGAAAGAGAATGGACTCAAACTTTTAATGGTAATTTTTTTATTTTTGAGAGCAAACATTTATCCCGGGTTACTCGGAAGCAAAAAAATTTTTAGGTTTAGAATAACCATGGATATATATCATGCAAAGACTCTAATAGACGTGAAGAGGATAAACAAATCTAAAAGAACAAATTAAATAGGTGAAAAATATGTGAATAGTGATCGGAAAAATTAAATGCGGTCTAGGGGACTCTAGTACGGCCTATGATACTTCTAGGAACTCGCTGGAAAAAAAAACTCGACAAAATAGAAAGAATGCTGAAAACAGATTTGAAATTGATCGCTTATTGACTGGGAAAAGTTCATTAAACGTTTTAACGGTAAAATTGTAACGAGAGAGGGGAGAAGGGGCAGTTATATTACAATATATTTTTTATATTGGCCCCAAGTAGTGATAAAGTAGTAGTGAGAGTAAGGGGACTTGTTGAGAGAGCTGCGGCAATCCTGAATCACCCAGGTAAAGAGTGTCCCATCCATTAACCTTCTTTCTATCGTAACTTGAATCTCTAAGGCCGTTCAATCTATCAGTCCGATTTTCAATCCGAAAATTGATTTTGATTCTTTTACCAAAACTCTGAGTCCACCTGACATTTCCGAAAATGTTCGAATTTGAGCAAACGAATTTGCTCACCATGGATTTAGAAACGGATTTTTCTGGCATCCTCAACTAGAACTTCCAAATCAGTTCAGGATCATCCTACACATACCTTGATTGAGACTTGACTAAGAAGAAGTATACTAGGTTTGCTAGAAGAAAAACACGGTTCATCCAAAGGAAAAATAATGAAGTGTTAAAGAACAAAGAAGCCATGTCACCCCTGGTTACCACATTTGATACTAAACAAACAATCTCTATAAAAATAATACAGACTGTTCGAAGGAAAATTCAAGTCAAACCCTCGTAACTAGGGAAATTTAACTCAGTCGGTTTCTCACCCACAAAAATCGTTAACCAATCGTTGGAAAGCTCTCGATTTGTGCCGAAATTTTATGCTAACTGCTCGGGCATAAAAACAATGAAACCATGTCAAACATGGGAACGCTTTTGAGGGGTCAAAATTTTGGACTGACCAGAGCGAAAAGTCATATTCATGCCAAAATCAAAATTGAATGTTGGTACAAACCACAGTTTGATGATAACATTCACACACAAAATTTGCAGAATGAAAATCGGTCTAGCCATTCCTGAGGAAAATGCCAATTAATTTTACCCCCTGAAGTGCAGCCATCTAGCGGAAAAATGTCTCAATAAAATCCGGGACATTAATTTAGCCTCAATATAAACTCGTTGATACTCGATAAGGCGTTTTTATGACATTTTAGACCGATAACTGTACCCCTCTTAACAGGGATAAGGTAACACTATTCTTTATATAGGTATCCGTGTACGCATCCGTCTGAAATCAATTCGGCAAAAGAACCAATATTTGAGTAGCCATTGTTTGAAATCGCCTTATTAACGGCTCTGTCATCCGTGTCACTGAGGAGCGTCGCTTCTCTCCCGGCACTGTCGCATCCCACAAAAGCCGCCCCAACTCCTAATTATCAAAGTTTAATAGATGGAGTGAGATGCGAGATAGCGACGTGCCCTCCAGCTCCGACCAGCGAAGAATGTGTCATTACGAGCAGAGCGATTTTAAAACAGTCGCTTGAGGTTTTTTGATTGAGTCGCTGGGAGAAGCTGCGCCTGCCGGACGCGGACATTTCTTTTCACGCTTTTCACTGACTGAGCAGGTGCCTCAAAGGGAGTTTTTTTGCTGAGTTCATCGTCAGAGAATCGAATCACGGAGGTCTCACCTATAAAACCAAAGGTCTCCTACGGTTCTGCGGTAGGAATTCAAAGCGTGTCAAAGATCGATGTAGAAACTCGAAGCACAATTGATTCAGGCTGATAACAATCGACTGATCTATTAGGTGGTTAACACCTGTCTATAAATTCTATTCGAGAGGTCTGTTGTTCTGTTTTGAACTGTAGCATGTTGTTGGAGATAAATTGAACAGAAATTCCGAATGAAATAACATCGCAAACTTGTGCTAAGTGAGTGCGTGGCACATATAGGTACTCCTCAAATCACTTGTACGAGTGTGTTCATCCCTAATCCCCTTGCATTGTAGAGAGGAGTATAAATCCGGGGTATTCGGTCATCTTCCACCAATACCATACATGATTCAAAATATGTGAAACTAGGAGGATATCAGTCCAACCTCGGTGACCCTCATATTGCATTCTCAACTTTGAGCCCGAGGGAAGGTTGGGTAAATTCGGGATTTTCCACCGACTTCAGAAAGGAGGAAGGCCTTTCTATTCGGTATGTCTGTGTGTCTATGTGTTTTTAACACGGCTGTGTCTGTAGGGTTACATGGTCTAACCAGAAAATAAGGCATATAAATGTAGCAATGATACATGAAGTTCAACTTTTGGTTTCTCAATTTGAACTTAGGACAAATAGATTTAAACTTCTACCTAACCAATAGAATTAAATTATACTTTGGGCGAATTGAATAATATTATCTAAATACCTTTATAATGTAATGTTACATCATAAGTTACACTAGTTACGGTTATTGTTGTTAGGTAGTAACATAATCCCATTATATTATATAGTTTCACAAAATATGTAGTTACTCTTCCTCCAACTCCCGTCGTGAATATTATTCTGCATTGATGACGAGGACAATCGGAGACAATAAAATAAGTATGACGACAATAGATCGAGCAAGATGTTCACATTCAGATATCCAGAACACTTTCAAGATGAGCTTGGAGCAATAAAAGGCAACTGTCCTGATGTAAGATTTAATCCCACCAGAATAGTTACAAAATCATACTGTTCAATAATTTCATGAAATGTAGTCACTCTTCCACCACCTCCCATAGTATTATTCTACACAAATAGCGTTCTATATTATTCCTATATATTATTATATTAACTTTGGGCAGTTGATTTTGAGATTATCGGGACTTTTATTAGCAAATAAAATCAAACTTATCGGTCATCTACTGATATCGTTGATTTAAACGTTTAATTGATTGTACAAAAGTTTAATTGTTTTATTTGTGTGAAGTTTCAGTATGAGGTAGGCATGGCAATAGCCAGATTACGGAAATTTCGCTACGCCCAGCGTGGTTACTACTTGGATGGGTGACTGTCAAGTAAGGATCTCCCATCCCAGAAATTGTTACGCTTCTTTTACGGCGAACACCTCAGCTCAGGCAGGCGAGGCAATGAGTAACTTTGAGTTAAATCTTCGGATCAAATTGTGACCCTTCTTTTGGAAGACAAAAAACACTGACTTGAACTATATTTGTGGATATTTTTTGAAAATCTATTTGTTCAAAGTTTAACTTGATGAATCGATGCTGTGATTCTCTGAATCAGCCTAAATTAAGTGAGAGACCGAAATTTGAAAAGTTCTCAACTTAAAGCCCGAGACTGAGTTTTGCTGGAAGAGAGTGTTGGATCCGGATTTACCGTTCATTTCGCTCCCAATCCGCTGAAACTACTTGACATTTTCTGTCATTAAACACAATTTAGAACGTCATCCAATTTTAAACTAAGGGGACGGATACAACGGGATTCCGCCCAATTTCTGCCGTCAGGTTACACAAATACACTACACATCGGTAGACAAGTGATGACTAAACCTGCGCAGCGCACATATTAATCAGCCAAAGTCGAGAATAATATCACGCCCCATCAACAAAAGTAAGTTGTGGCTGGATGTGCACGTACCCACCTATAATAATTTCTATATGACTCGCCAAAAATCTTAAAATTAGATGCCGGGAATTACCTATTGGTTCGCGCGATCTTAAAATCTGTTATGAAAGTGAGTCAGCACTCGGAGGATCGTTGATCCCGACACCTGCAGGGCAACCCCAGGACACCCACTCCCTTCTCAACAATGGGGTATCCGACTATTCACAGGATGCGATATCGGCACAGTGACACCCTTATCTTCGGCGAAGTCGCCCAACTACCCAAGACACTCTCGATGATGGTGAATCAGCTCATTTTGCCATTTCTAGGCTCGTTCTTTTGCACCGCGCGTCTCTTAACTATCCGTGGTTCCAGCTGTGCTGGCATTGTCTGATACGCGCAGTTGCAACTAGTTGACAAGTTCATTAATGGATCAGGGACATTATCAGTAAGGTCTCATCTGCTGTCAATTAACTAGATCCCTATTCAGTGCAATTGAGCCTTCTAGTGATATCCGGGTCCAATGATGGGGCCCAGAAAGCTGAGATGATGAAGAGCAAGAGGAGACTCGATTGTGGTTTTTTATTTAATAAATTAATGGTGATTTGGGTATTATTACTGCTTTGCTGTATTATCCAATTAACTAGGATTTTTGTTCAGTTCAAATGAGCTTTCTATTGAAATCCAGGACCAGTGAAGGAGCACAGAAAGCTGAGATGAAGGAGAGCTAGAGGAGAGTCGATTTCGGTGTTTTCTATGATAAATTATTGGTGATTTGGGCATAATAACGGCTTTGTTGTATTATTTAATTAATTAGATCACTGTTCAGTTCAACTGAGCCTTTTAGTGACATCCAGGACTAGTGAAGGGTGTTACAAAAAGCTGAGATGATGAAGAGTTAGATGAGACTCGATTTTGGCGTATTCTGTAAGTAATAGATTAAGGGTGATTTGAGCCTAATTGCGGCATTGTTGTACTATCCAATTAACTAGATCTTTGTTCAGTTCAACTGAGCCTTCTAGTGATATCCGGGTCCAGTGATCTGGTCCGGAAAGCTGAGATGATGAAGAGTTAGAGGAGACTTGAATTGTTGCAATAATAAATTGATGGTGATGTGGGTGTAATTGTGGTTGTATTTTCCACATGTATGTGAATGTGTGTATAAGGTTATCATTATTTTGCAGTTCCATTCTTCATCACTTAAGGGCTTAGGTTGGTTTATTTGCACCATGAACGAAGACCTCCGATTAAAAATTAAAAAAACATTTCCGAGCCCCTGAGAAGGAAAACTTGTGTTTTCAAAAGTCTTCTTCTGAATTGAGAATTAAAATAACAGTTGATACATAGAAAGGTTAGTAATTGAACTTTGAAATGTGAGCAACAAACAAATATATCTACAAAAATTTGATAGATATTCAAAACCACTGGCTTAACCTACAATGCATATCGCATCTCATTCGCAAATGGGAGTTTAATCATGTGCTGGAGATACCCAGAAAATGTGTTTTATCTCGGAGAAGTAAACTTCAATATATTATATCGGCTGATTTACCTTGAATTTATCAGCGCAGCTGAATAGACACTTCTATTCTCAGTACACAGTGCTCTTCAGTGCCGATTATGGGGATTATTATAGACGCTAATTGGGGATTGGGGGCAAGTGGTTCCAAGCCTCTTCGGAAACATCTTCAATCAAAATAACCCGCGTCAGATTTGCCCTGAGATGAACACGATAGAGAGTAAGGGTGGTTCCATCCTACTTAGCTTCCCAACAGCATGAATAAGGAATCATTCAAGAAGAAAATATTGAGGGACCCTACTTCTATTAGTTTGACTAGCCATCTTTGCATAGCCATCAGCTATCATAGCACAGCATAGCCATCATACCTAGCTATGCGAATGGTGGCCTTAGGTACTTCCTAACGCGGAAACATAGGATGAAATTTACCGCTTATGGTAAATCGGAAAATAATGCTCAGAAGATCATATCTTCATAACTGTATTTCAATATTTCATTGTACTACATTTACCTTTATCACTTTGAATAATCACTGTTCTGTGCATTTATTTCATTTTAAATAAATGCAAAGACATGGCAATAGAGAAACCAGAATTTCTCCTTGTCTCTTAAGCCAACCAGAGCTCAGTAGTTATAACATAGGTAATGATAGGAGAAAGGTAAAGAATTGCAGGTAAAGAGTGGCACCTGTAGAAGCACTGAGCTGTAAATCCACAATTTGTGGTTTTGAGTCCCTCCAGAACCATATTTTCTCACCTTTTCACCGTATGTGCAAATGAAGAAGTTTGCCACTCAAAAATGGCACTTAGTCAACACTTGCCAAACGGCCCAAAAATTCATTCTGATATTGGATTTGACATCTGACTTCCGTGTTGCTTGTTCACTGAGAGAGAAATGAAACGAAATAAACCATTCTGAGCTGAAGGTAGATTGTTCTGCGAAATGGTACCGGTAACAATGAGACAAGCTACGATAGTGCCAAAATGAAGCCTTCAAAACGTCTCAATACCTGCCCCGAGGGCTGGAGCTTGATTCTCGTTCGTTGGGATTGTGGACGATAATGGTTCACTTGTCGCTGGTATGATCGCTAATCCATTGTGTTGGGTCATTGGATTCAGATCGGCGTGTCAGGCTCCTACGCCGATGTGAACCATATCGTTTCTTCATTGTTCCCTTCTATCATCCTTGCCTTATTCAGTGCCAACCTTTCATACGATGAGGTATTCCATTTTGTAGGAAGAAGCTCTCCATTCAAAACAGTTTCTAAACAACCCTGTTTGTGTCGTGGAAACAACATAGTGGGGTATTCCAATCGGTCAGATTTTAGCATTTTCCTCAAATTCGGATCCAGCTCCCTTGAAACCCCTCGATTGCCAATTGCCAGCTCGACATTTCGTGTAGTTTCGTCACAAAACGGGCGGAAAGATTCCCGCAGGACGTCACGGTGGGGTGTGTGGTAATGGGAGGATACAGGGAAGTGCGCCTTTGAAAAATCCACCAATTCATGTATGCGCCGAGCAATATAAGCGTGGTGGCGATATTGAGTACTCCTGCTGAGATACTTATATAGAGAATCACGCTTCCTCACATACAGGGCAAGTTGAGTCACTAATTATTATTTGAAAGATAAATATAATACCAGTTACCGCAGGCCTGCGGGACGATGGGCTCGAGAAGCGCCCCATCCATGCCCCAAACAGCCCAATATCCTTTGTATTATTTTTCATTTTTCTGATTTTGAAAATTCCTCGATGTACGAATGTTATACAATGACAACTACGCACCTAGTTTACCATGTGAATCAAAATTTCTAAGTTTTTAAATCCAGAGAAAACTGGTAGAATCCGATAATAACAGGCACCAATAAGTATACAATATTCCAGTCATTCGACGTTATAGCCGAATGATGCGCTCTGGTGTTATTATGTGGTATTGTGAAACCAGTACTCATTCCAGTGTACCACGCCTTTGTAGATTCACACATAACATATTGCTTTGTTCTCTGGTGAAACTCCCCTGAACAAGAAGCGGTGAAACATAAATCAGTAGTAAGAGCAATTTGTACTGTTGGGTCTATAGGACACCATGACGCCAGCTGTTCAAGGAACTTGGGATTCTTACGGTTAAAATTATGCACTATAATACTATAGAACACAACTCATATTAGGAATTAGAAAAAGATTTGACCAACACACATGACACAGATTTGACACATGGATCATCATTATGGCACGAGAAATCTTGTAAATCTGCAATCACCAACGTTAACTCCTTCTTCCATGCTCCTCGCCATAGTTCAGAAGAACAATCTTACAGTGATCTCTCTCCCCGTCTCCGTGAGCACAGATTGTTTTGTTAAGTAGCAGCCATGGAAGAAGCGTTTTTTATCTTTTTCCTGATTGAATAACAACAACCATACTGTATTTGCGGGGATGATTATACAATCATACCATACCGACAATTTAGGTACTAAGATCCATGTAAAACAGGCGTACAGAGGTTTTCAATCATAACCCGCAAAACCCCAAAATAAACCACTGCTAAGTAATTGGAACTGAGGGACGGCCAAATAATGTCAGTTCCACCATCCTATCATCAATAATGTGTTTCGATGTTTAATTCAATGATTACCATCGATGGTTTTTGAACATATGGTTTTTGGTTCAGTTGAAGGGACGCTTGGTTGAAGCCCGTCGAAGTCACTCCTTATTCAATTAATGAGATTTTGGAAAGTGTGAGAAAATCAACTAGAATCTTTCAATTCAAAATTTAAAAATCGTGAATTCTGATTTATCATGCACTTACCATGTATCTTATCATGTACCATTATTATGTTTAGCACTCGGAAACATTTTATAATTTTGCTAATAAAATAAATAACAATATTCTTATCAATTCATCTGAGAAATAAGGCAATGCAATCCTGAAAATTAACGTTCTTTGAAAGTCTAAACAGAAAATTACGGAAGTCGAAAGTGTGATTATAATATTGGCCAAGTTATAGCAAATCTGGAATATTAAGTAGAATGTAAATGTCCTGGAAGTTTTCCTGTCTTTCTCCACAGTTGGATTCTATCATCGTTGAGTTTCCTGATTGAATACCATGATTTTGGCCGTTTTCGTAATATACCCATGAGCATAAATATATAACAGTTCGATACTAACTAGGTACCTACACCCATGAGAGATCCAGGCGAAAAGGTTCACCTACCCTTCTCGACCTCAAGGTCGTGCGTTTTAGCCTACCTCAACGTACCAGTCGTCCCCCAGTCTTCTAGGTATGTAATGAGTGTTTTATTGGTGAGCGAATTTTTTCCCCTATCAATTTGACTTAAAAATTTAAAATTGAGCCTTCGAGTCGACCCAAGGTTCAAATTACTTCAGTAGGTAATGCCAAAGAGTTTTCAGAAAATGTTGTCGAATTTTGACCGGTTACAAAAATAGACATAATTCGGACCCCTCAAAATATTTAGTACTTGTTCAATTTATTCACAAAGACTTTTTGAAGAGAACAGTACCAAAGTACCGAAGGTACCGACGAAAGAAACATCAGATATAATCCTGAACGGGCTCTTTGAGCCTAAGAAATTTTTTTCTAAAATAGCTGGGGGTGCAAAAATACTGAATTGGTTTCCTTGTGCTGGTTCATAGGGAGTAATGTAGGGGTCAGTCCTTAACTATCCATTTTTAATAAAATCAGTTCATTAGACCTTGAGAAATAAATGATTGTTGAATTCCAGAATGGACTAAAACGAATTACCATTTAGAACATTTCAAGAAAAAATCCATGTCTAATAATAGTGTACCCTAAATATTGCAATAGCTTCATTTTCCTCGAAAATTCGCAAAACGCACAAAAAACTCTTGAGTGAAGAATGGAAATAATGTGGATAATGGATGCCTATCAAAAACTCTTGTCGCGTTTTTTTAATGGCAGATCGTTGTGGTTGTCAATAAAAAGTGCCAGTTTCGGTTTCACTATCCTAAATCCAGTCTTTTCATCTCAAATTATTGTCCCAATTACGGCTTTCCAAATTCCTAGTTCTCACATTCTTGTCAACATTCCACCATCGTGATATGAAGCTGTTCTCGTTCTCCAATTACTTGAAAATTCGGAGTTATTGAGATTAATTCTGAACTTTTAATAATATACCAATGATGAAATATACATTCTTGCCGAAATTATAAAATGAGCATTGAAATAATAGAGTAATGGAACGTTCCTTTTACGAACGCTCAGTATAGCTTTTAGTCGAATTAAATATGACGTAAGCAGGTCGATAGAACATGGCCAGCATGTGATAATATTAGAAGGTCCAGAGGTTCTACCAACCTGGAGTTACTCGATTTTTCCCCTGTGCTCCCCACGTACAAATATGTACTAACTGTGATATAATGTAAATACCGTAATCTACAATTTATCACTGGAGGAGGATATTTAATTCGAAATTGTGAATGTTGCAAATCAATCCTGTTATTGTTGTATTAATTTTTCATCGCAGTCTGCCGAAGGTAGCGGAAGCTTTGTTTTCACTAAGAGAATCGAAAAGATTTTGTCCTCCAAAATTTAAATTTCCACTCGCATTTTACGTTTCAGAGCTTCCAGAACAAATTTGGTTCCGGTTCTGTCTGTCAGTCTGTCTAGCTGTCGTTCTGTCTTTCCGCATTTCCTTGTTACAGAGTTTTCATCCAATTTTGTTCAATCCCGATTTTCAGGTATTATGCAGGTAGGGCCCATTGAGCGCTCATATGAATTTCATCATGATTGAATCAACGCATGTTCTATCGTACATTTTGGAGGGTAGTTGGGAGCTGACTCAAGACCTATGAATTTTATCACTGTTGCATCAGTAATAGCTACTGCGCAAGTGCAAACATTAAATTTGTTGTCGTAGGGATAACTCCAGAAATATTCTACTAATTTCGATGGAATGTTCACTAACTGTTTCTATACGTCCATGTTACAAAAGTGAGAAAGCTATACTGCCCACCCAACTTGTCAGACTTTTTTTCTTACTCCGCTCAAAAGAAGAAGCTTCACCGATGTAGAAAACTGTACAGCACTTCAAATTGGAAAGACCCGATAAAACGGTAAAGAGGGAAGTTTATTCCTCTCGAATTACTAAACGGGAAAGGTTTTTGCGTTTTATATTAAACTACCCGTGGAATTTATTTTTTATTGGTAGTAAAAGAAAGAATTTACAGCGACCCCGAACAGTTCGTAAATCGAGAGATCAAAAAATTGAGTGAAACATTAACTCAATATCTTAAATTTTCTGCATTGGCTTCACTTCGAAACCCCCATTGGGGATTGCTGAGATAAATATGTGAAGTTTGTAGTGGCATCAGAGGGGTTTTGAAGAGTTTTAAAAACTTTTATCAGGCGAAAATCCACCAACGTGATTTCTGTTCTCGTAATACATTGCTCGTATTAGAGGAATTCGCCATCTTTTCAAATTTCGAGACCAATAAACTACCCAAATTTTAAAATTTCGAAAATTTTAAAATTAATTTAAAATTGGCAATTTTAAAAGCTTAGGGCTCTTCAGAATCCAATAATGGAAAGAATGACTGAAACCTTTTTGAAATTAATCGATTAACGGGGAAAAAAATCTGAAATTGTTAGGGGAAGGGGTGGTTTCCCTTCTTTTCAACTTATTAGTCCCAAGTGGTAGTAACCCTTTTGACAAGATAACATTTCCCCCAAATAGTAATAATATTATAGTGAGAGTTCGTATTTAAACCCTTTGACAACCGAGATTCAGGCATTTTTGAGGACATTTTGGGCCGATGGCGGTATTTGTGTTACTCCTTCTTAATTAGTCATATACGAGGGAATCAGAATTTCGACTCGTGTTACTTCTACCAGCATTCAGCATAGCGTGGAGAAATGAATACTCTTTAAAAAAAAATGGTGTTCCAGTTCCGATTTCTATTTAAAGTGGTTGATTTGTAAACGTAATAAATAATTTATAACCTGGAGCATAATCCTTCTGTTCTATTGACAAGGATAACATTTCCTCCAAACACACTATATATATTTATGCACCCAGTGGCAGCAGATATACAACAATCTCAGCGCTGAAAATACAATATTATAAATAAATCGAAAATCGGCCAAAGATTATTCAATTTCATCCCCCGAGTGATTCACGGGAACAAAACAGCAATATTGTATTTTCCACTACCCCAACATTTTGCTTC
>JAEMON010000003.1:12318403-12329268 GCA_030264115.1 Lygus lineolaris | reverse complement strand
ACGAGATCTTTTCGATAAAACTTTCGCTTCGGAAAACCTTGGAGATAGGTACATCTCCCCAGTCGTGGGTCCTGTATCCCGCACATTTTCAGGGGAGGGTCAAGTATCCCAAGGGGGGGGTCAAGTCTCCCCCACTTTTGGGAGATTTGACCCTTTTGAGGTACTTTCGAAAATTTGAAATTTTGCTACCTAAACCTTGGTTTTACCAAAAACAGCTCTCAGGTTATGTAGGCCAATTGTTCCTGAACAGAATGGAACCTTTTCCGATTCAACAACTACCATAGGAAAAATTAGAAAAATCAAAAACTGAAAAGTGGGTCAAGTCTCCCTAGTTTCCCCTAAGTTAAGTAATAATGTACGATGTTGGGGTTCTACAGGACACAGACTGCTTTGTGATCGATACCAATAGTTTAGTAATTTCCCACAAAGCTGAACTTGAGGAGGTACCTACTAGTGTTAATATAAAATCTACTCCTACTCATGATGTCTCAATCAGTTATGTTGAACTTAAAATGCCAGGTGATGCGATGTAAATATTCTTTTAGCTACGTCTCCGCCCCATTTATGTGGTCCTAGTCGTACTTTGACATTATTATGGTGAATGGGATGTTCGGTAAGAAACAATGAGGCGTACTACTATGTACTAAGGTGCTATGGTTACATGACTGTTTGCTGCACATGACATGTATGTAATTAGTCCGTCAAAACTCATTATACCAACATTAGTTCATGGAAGAGAAAACCTAAAAAACAGAATCGTGCCAAAAATTTACCGATAAAAAATAATTGATTACTTAAGTGAGGCGACTTTAAAATAAGAGCCTGCATCCATTAAAATTCATTTTAAACATTAGTATCAGTTTTTTACGATAAAAAAAATAACCTTGTGTAGCTTTTTTCTGGTCGTTCGGACGTGATTTATGAATGAATAATATATAGTCATATAAATATTTTACAACGAAAATCACCGAGTGGATAGCCTATTTATTCTACGCGTGATAGGTACCCAAATACAACATAAATATAGAAGAATGGTTGCCGAAGACTGAAAGTTGGTGAGTTTGCTTTCTCCAAACTACCATCATTATTTGAAAAATATTTCTAACATTCGAAGAATAAATTTCATAATTCAAATCACTGAATTATTGAATTCCTCCAGTCCCAGAATTGCAGGAATTTATTGCCAGGATCTTGGGGTGAAATTGGATACTTACTATTATACCTGCGCGACTCAAATCTCGATGTAAGGAATAGGTATATTTGAGCTTCAAAGACCTGACACGTTCTAAGCCTGACATTTATTATGAGTTACAAGTGTTAAGTATTTCTTTCCCCAAAACTGCATACTACTAGATGTATTCACTGAAATTAATTTGGTTGAAAGATTACCTTCACTTCTGACAGTTGTTGAGCTCCGGTCAGCTGTGATGAGGAAGCTGGGAGATCCGCTGGGCAGCGCTGAGGCTCAGGTCGATACAACCCCCTCACTGCCTCCTGGATCTCATCTCACTCCGCCTTCTGTGGCGCTGTTGCTTCTGCTTCATTGCCCGCTCGGCCCACCGGTAATTTATGGAACGACAAAAGACATTTTCAAGTGACCAAGGCGTCTGCCAAGTTGGGTGGGCAGTATAGCTTCGTCAATTTTGTAACGACGTGTAGAATCGAAATTGGTAGAATAGTTCCGGAGTTATGCATATCACAACAAATTTCGGGTTTGCGCGTGTGCAATAGCTGTTACTGATCCAATTGTTACGAAATTCATAGGTAATCATCTTGGAGTTAGCCCCCAACTATCCTCCAAATTTGAGAAAAATCGGTCAATTAGGAACTGAGAAAACCGTAGATTCAGGAAATTCACGTTCGCGCATACGCACACGATACTAGTTGTCAAACGGCCCATCAATGGGCTAACCCTTATAATCCCTGAAAGTTTCACCGAAATTGCTTAGATTAGTTCCGGATTTATGGCTATGAAAACACAATTATTTCAAGTTTGCGCATGCGCCGTAGCTATTACTGATCCAATCGTGACGAAATTCATAGGTAATATTGTCTTGAAGTCAGCCCCTAACTACCCTCCGAGTTTGAGCTTTGTTTTCACTTTCAAAATGAAAAATTTTTTTGTGCTCCAAAATCAAGATTTCTACATGTATTTTGCGTCTCAGGGCCTCCTGAACAAATTTTGGTTTCGTGTCTGTCTGTCCGTCTATCTGTCCACATTTCCTTGCTACAGCCATAATTTCCACAATTTTGATCTGATTCCAATAAAATTTTCAGGGACTGTGTGGTTTCAGTGGTAGAAGTCCCCAATCAGTTTCAACATGATCGAATCAACGGTAGCCTCTTCGTAGGTGCTAACGAGATTTTTCTTGTTACGGTCATAACTTTATCAATTTTGAACGGATTTTGGTCAGATCTTCAGGGATAATGCGGGTAAGGTCCCTTGAGGTCCCATACGACATCCATCATGATTGAATCAGCGGTGGCACCGCATGCATTCCAAACGACGAGCATTCCAGACCATAGAGCTATAAACCTGGAAGGGCCCCTGTGTTGACAATTTATGTATGTATGTCACGTTTTTAAAAGCTATTTTTGTATGTATGTCACGTTTTCAATCACGATTGAACGTAGAAACTAGAGAAACTCCGTTTTTTCCGGCAAATTTTAGCCGTTGCGTGAGGGTGAATGGCGGGTTTAAATGTTGTTTACCCCCGTGCTTTGTATTGCCCTAATATAACGATTTTTTAGTTTTTGGTTTATCGTCATGAGTATGGCGGACCGGTCATTTCTAGTTTTCTGAAAATTTAATGATGACATACTGTGAATGCCACGAGTGATGACTTCTGTGCCATGTCCTTGGCAGTGTATTTAAATACAAATAGGTATACAAAAATACAAATTTTGTCAGTAAAACTAAATATACGAAATCCTTTTGCTAGTAAATGAAAGAATTCGAAATGCGCCTCATCAAAATTTGAATGTCCACTTGTAGTCACAATCTTACTTGATTCTACTTGAGAATGATTTTATATTTTCTTTATTCGAGGCTTAGAGAGGTTTTATATGAAATCTATGAAATTTTGTTGACTTACAAAAGACACTGATTAATACTGCCTATATTTCAAATTCTCGTGTGTTTCAAAACTGTATGACAAGACACACGGTTAACCCTCTGATTGTTTCATAGGTGGGACACAATCAGACGGTTTGAATTTGATGAGATTCTTCTATGAAGAAATAATGGAATTCAACTCCTCACAACTACAAAAAATAATTATTGAACTTGGGTTATTGCTTCCTCACTACCGAAAGTAGGAAGCAAGCATTCATGAAAGTGGTGAAAAAATAGTTTTCCTCCAAAATCATTATTTCTACTGCGTTTAAAAGCATTCAGAACAATTTTGGTTCCGTGTGTGTCTGCCTGTCGATCTGCATGCGGTCAATTCCTTGTCCCAGGCAATACTATACCAAATTAGGGTCCGATTAAGATTGAATTTCCATCTATTGCGCGGGTTAGACCCTAGAGAATCCCCTATGAATTTTATGGCCGCCGGACCAATGATCGCGTGTGCGCTTGCGCAAACGTGAATTTCCTGAAACTGCGGTTTTTCAGTTCCTAATGGAACGATTTTGCTCAAATTCGTGGGAATGACTCCAAGACGATTGACTACGAATTTCGACACCAATGGATCAGTGATAGCTACTGCTCATGCGCAAAATTTATATTTGTTTCCATAGGCATAATTCTTGAACTATTCTTCTACTTTTCCATCTCGGTGTAATTTTCACAAAAGTGGTGAAGCTTTACTGGGTGGGCAGTGCTTTACTGCCCAACCGACTTGGCAGACCTTTCAGGTATTCACGTGACAATCCTCCCGAAAATGAGAGTAAGTAGTAGTCTATTCTTGTTCATCTTGTCCCACTTAGGGTTACTTGAGAGTAGGGATGCAAAATCGGTCGCCAACAATCGATTTTGAAAATCGTTTCTCAATTGGAAGCTTAAAACTGATTGCACCAATATTAATCGGGTGCAAAAAATCGATTTGCCAAAAAATCGATTTTTCAAGAAACTTATTTAATATCTTTTAATCTCATTGATTCCAAGTGTTTGACATGCGAGTCACATTTCATATTTCAAAGTTATTCAGAATGTGTCAAAATTCATTTCGGTTCTCCGAATTTCTGTGATTTTTTTTTTTAAGTGGAAAGACTGTTGTTGGTGGTGAAGGGGGTGGGGGATTTTTTTCCTATCAATTTTTGAAGACCAAAAAATCGATCATAGGCCGAAAATCGGAACAATCAATCGATGGCAAAAAAAATCGAAAATTTGAGGTGAAAAATCGATTTGCATCCCTACTTGAGAGGGTAGTTAGGAAATTAGCCCCTAGACGGTCCCCTATCAATTTCATCGCCGTTGGGCCACAAGCAGCTTGTGCGCATGCTCAAACGTGAGTTTCCTCATATTACGATTTCTCAGCAACTACCTAGTCTATATTATATTTAAGTAGGTAGTAATTTTGTGGGAAGTTAGTCAGACAGTTCTGCTAATACGATCTGGAAGGACCCAAATCAAATTCTCTCTGTCCACCCCATCTAAAATCGATCACATTGAAGAACATCAGACCCGATCTTAAGCGGAATCGTGCGTCGGAAATCGGATCAGTTTGGACACAGTCGCAAACTCCGCGAGGTTCTCACAGGTGAATTGACATTCTTCTAGTTTTGAAGACGGAGGATGGCCAACGCCCCAGGAGGGGATGACAATGAACCTGGACCACTATAAGAAGAAGTTCCCCGCTCCCCAACTGCTTAGTCCTTGGCCTTTCATCCATCATGATCTACACTGTAAGTACACACGCCATCAATATCGGTAGCGAAATCAATAATCAATAAAAATTTAATAATTTTCAACTCAATTCCAAAATGTCGATTACTAATTTAGGTTTATTACCTACATTCTATGATAAACCTTTGGAATCAAGCATGAAAATTTTGTTTAACCACCCCCACCCCCCTCCTCTAAAAATTTGATGTTTCACAAAGAATCCGGAAATCGAATTTTTTAAAAATTCCGTCCATCCGCTGTGTTTTCACCAGTTTTCTGTCTGAGTTTTCAGTGTTATCATTCTGTTCTTTTTTATTTCTTTGGCTTAGTTATTTCGAATTGAGTTATTTACCGTGTTCTCGATTAGGTATCATGCCTCAAAGCAAGAAGAGTGTGCCTTCAACTTCTTGAACAAGAAAGCAAGGCAAAAACGGTGAAGTTTGCGAGAAAAAAATCTGCAAGAAAACTCACAAAAAGCTGACGATAAATCTGGCAGACATAAATAATATATATTTCATATGTGCCTTTCACCTCTTCTATGGAATTACCAAAATTATAAATACCTAATCGAGTTTTCAGAAGTGAATTTTCATTGCCATGTTGTATATCCCACCCTGTCAGGTGGTAGGGTTAATAGGCATCTATAGCGCTCAGGAGATTGCCCGCAGCTCTTACATCTTATTTACTTAGAATTTAGGACCCCTTTGGTACCTGGAACCTCATAGTGTTGCATATCATAATGTATTTTATAATTGTATAAAACAATTTTTTGTTGGTCAACCGATTTTTTGACTCAGGAAGTCCCCACTTTGCTTAGTTTCAACGAACCAAAATAATTGAAATTTGGTTTATAGCATTTCCAAGCCAAATGAAACCTTTTCCAAGTCAAATGAAACCTTTTCCAAGTCAAATGAAACCTTTTCCAAGTCAAATGAAACCTTTTCCAAGTCAAATGAAACCTTTTCCAAACCAAATGAAACTTTTTCCAAACCAAATGAAACTTTTTCCAAACCAAACGAACCTATTGAGAAAATGAGTGAACTAAGGTACCTAGATAGGTAGGTAGGTACCCTGCAAGTTGCAGGTTGATGCAATTGTACCTATCATAGAAAGACGTTACAAAATGAAAATTCGATGAATTTCAGACATAGGATTACCGAAGTGGATTTCACCTTAGTAGAAAATGACTGAACTGTAACAGCAACTGACTCATCCAATTATGTGATGGACATGATGATGCAGTATCCTCGAACCGCCACCGGTAGTGACGTACATTGACTGATCAAACTAAGACTCTAAGACTGAGACTGAATTTCTGAAATGTTGTAATATATATTATTCATCTACGATTGTTTACTTTACAGAAATATACTATGTTTGGAAAAAGTTTAATTTGGTTTGGAAAAAGTTTCATTTGATTTGGAAAAAGTTTCATTTGGTTTGGAAAAAGTTTCATTTGATTTGGAAAAAGTTTCATTTGGTTTGGAAAAAGTTTCATTTGGTTTGGAAAAAGTTTCATTTGGTTTGGAAAAGGTTTCATTTGACTTGGAAAATGTTTCATTTGACTTGGAAATGCTATATATGTCTCTTCGTCCTCGAAGCTTGGCGTTTGTCAGGGATGAGAAATAGGGGTTGAAACCTTCAAAGCTGCAATTTTTCAATAAATATTTTGCGATTTGGATTAGTTTTCGATTTTCGAAATCAAATTTGACTATTCGGAGAACATAGACGACCAAACGTTCGCTCCCCATGAGGCTGAATACAAAAACAGGATAGTGAATCGCAAATTGATCTCGAAAACTAAGGTCCTACGAAAACTAAGGGTGGTTATCAGTAAAACTCTACAAATTATTACACGACGGTTAGTATTATCAACATAATCAACTCGCTGTTCTTCTGTTATCGCGAGAATTATTTAGGTAGATATCTGATTCGTTATGTGCTCAATTTTCAACTCAGCTAGTTTTTTTACGTGTTGACTATTTTTTGGAGTCACCCGACATCGGCACTCAAAAAAATATCTCATTCGATTCACAAAATGGTGAACAATTAAATCCGAAAAAACCACACTTTTCTATTGATCTGGCGTGATTTTGAAATTTCATCCCCTAGTTTCTACCACTTGGAGATGACTTACCGTAACGCCAAGCTTCGAGGACCAACTAGACCCCCAATGGAACCTATAGTAAACCAAATTTCGTTACCTAATTTTGGTCCTGACTTTGGCGAACGGACAGTCGTTCTTGATTTCTTATTTTCAAAAGTGAACCTTTGGTTTCGAGCATGAAATTTGTTTGAAAAATCAAAACTTGAGGTTTACATTTTAAGGTAGATACCCTGAATAGAATCCGAAAATCGATAATAAATCCTTGTTCAATAGTGCGCAAAGTTTTCTCCTCCTTCAAAATTTGCAGTTTTACCTTTGTTGCTTTCACGTTTTACGTTGGTACCTAAGTCGTGCTTCGAAACTCATCGTGAATGATAGTATAAAGGTAACGACAAAATAGGGTACACAATTTTCAAAACGCTGCATTTCGAAAACTTTCAATGTACAATAATTCATCTTAAACATAGGACGAAATTTCCCCTTACTGAGAAAAACCAAAGATCATGGATAATATACATTCCATGATAATCAACATTTTTCTTGGGACTCACTGAAAATTTGCTCATAAAATCATGCTGGACTGGAACTTTTCTTATTCTCTCCAAATTTATTATTGGATGTCCTCTTCCCAGTTTATGTTGAAGGGCGGTTGTATAGCGAATTTAATGAGGGACCTAATAAATTGGTAGTTGAGACTGTAAAGTACACTAACAGACTAATGTAATGCTCTAAAAGAGCAACATTCATTTTTAAAATTTACTTAACATAGCCATTGTTTGAGTTTTCATGAGTAAGGGAAGTAGTATCTTTTGCCATATTCGATTTGTTTACTTGTTCGTTATTATTGGATTGGTAATAGCGGGGTAAGGTTTGAGTGAAAACGCAACGGTAGGTATTGTTTTTTCCAGCGAGCGCTTTCACGTAAGAAAGGTGCCCATCTACTCGCTCTGCACCTATAATTTACTATTTTAAACAACTAGCCGGTTACCCGTGCGTTGCACGGTCCCGCAAGTCGACCCATTCACTTAGCTCGTGGTTGGCTGTGGAGATCCCAAACGCTCGCTTCGCTCGCTTCGGTCGCGTAACAGTGGGGCAGACCCCTTTGGTCGGATTACAAATTTTCTTCTACAAAAACCTTCTCCTGAATTAACGAACACAACACAAAAAAATATTGTTCAATTGTTCAGAATTGTTCAGTTTGTGGGTTTCACTCATTCTCAAGTTATGTCGTGACATACGGAAAAAGGGATTCATTTTTATATATTAAGGTTTACGAGGCTTATTCAAAATTTTGGATGAGTATTTCATGAACCGCCACTTATGTGGTCATTAATTCAAATTTGTCAAAGCCAATTTAAAAAAATAGAAATAAGTTTTTTTTTTACAACATTTAAACAGTTTCACATTCTTACCATTTTTCCAGTTTTCGAAATTTTCTTATCAAAATAAGGAACTCGTCTATATTTAGATTCGAATTCTTCCCCGTATGAATATCATGTCACATTTTTTGGGAGAGCCTATTTTTGGACTCAGCTAATCTGGGAGCTCAATTTTTTACTCTATTTGTCTGATTTGGAAGTGCCTTGAACATGATTCGGATATTTTCCAACCTGCCACCACCTGATGTTACCGAGCTATCTTGTTGACGGAATTATTTCAGGAAATGCTCGTTAGCCCTTGCGCGGAGGGAGCTGTTGATCCGACAGGGTTGAAATTAATAGAGGACTATCTAGAACCAAATCCGTACAAACCCGGAAATTTCATCAAAATCGGAACATAAGTTTCGGAGTTCAGCCATGGGTGTGCCTTGTAGCCTCAAGAAACACCATTTATCATTAAAAAATCCCGGTAATATTGAGATAGGTACCAGATCAACTACGTCACCCACATATCCACACAACATGAAGAAAATTCAAAAGAAGGAAAATTCACGTGGATCATTACTAGAGGCTACGAGTCATGCTCCAGTTATCTATCAATTATTTACACCATATGAATCCTTCAAGATCCTTCAAGTTTCTGCAAATTTGTTAGATACATTGTTTCTTTTTTCGGATTATTATACATTATTTTCGAAAATGTTTTTGTTTTTTGTTCCTGAGATGTATTCATTTATACAAATAAATTACGTGAATTTAGAAGTCTTTTAACAATGTAATCCGTTGGAATAGGTAGGTACTATCAGCTAAAAGTAGAAATGTATTTTGTTTATCATTTTCAGTAGTTCCTATGGGTTCCTCTTCACTTATTCATTTTTTCATGCAAAATTCGATTTAAGACTCCCCTCCTGCAACACAAACCCCTGGTTTTAAAGCGGAAGGGTAATTTCCCAAGTTGAAAATGCGTGAGCAGTAGTGTAGGTACACTCATGAAGGTTTTTTTTTAAGCAAACAAAAAGATATGCAGAGCGAAGTTTTATTTACTCCAAAACTTGTGATCTAATATTTATGAAACTTTCGTGGATTATGCCGTTTAGTCTCTAGACTGTCCCCTTTGAATTCCATCGCCGGCAGACCAATAGTACTTGTCCTGTGAACATTTTAAATTCGGAGGACAACCCTTTTTTCCATTTCTAATTCGTATTTTTGTCCACATTTGATAGCATAAATATTGAAAATACCTAATTCAGAATTTTGGTTCGGGAAACTCTGAATTTGATTTAGAAAATTCGGAATTTCGTTTGGAAAATTCTGAATTTGACTTGGAAAACCTACATACTTACTTAATAATGCCATGTATTTTCAGGATTGCTATTACTTCAATTAACCACCTCATTTACGTCTGCTAACGTAGAGTCTCTTGTATCCACAAATATCTCGTAATACAGATCATCCTCCTCAACCTTTGAAATTTCAATACAGGAAGTAGATCTGAACTGAAAATAATTTTTACCCAGCCTGTCCTGTAATTACCTAATATATTCTATTAACGGGTATAATTATCATTACAGTCCTGATGATGCCTTTATCTTGTGGTTACACAAGAATTGTAACCACCATTCATACGAATAACACAGTAAATGAGCTGCCTTCCTATGACAATGTAAACCTGTCACTTTCTATGTCCATAACCTTGTAGATGTGGAGAGCCGCAGTAGGCCGTGATTCGGCTGAATAATGAAAAAATACTAGGTAGGTAGATACCGATATTGTGATGCACACTCACGTTTGAATCGACGGGCCTATCTAAAACAAACACGCCCAGTCCTTTCTCTTGTTTACTAGTGAATGACTCTTCTAGTAGAACAGATCTGTGCACTGGCGTTGCAGGTCACTCACTCCATTTTTTTTTTTTTTTTTTTTTTTTTTTTAATCAGAATATTCGAGAATTCTCCCCACGAATTTTATGAGTGACATGATAAGCCTCGTCACAGAATACCTGCCGTACTCATTTCATCTCAAGTACCTATTTGGTCACTCAGAAAAGACTATATAACAAATTGTTTCCATTTTGGTTATAACAAACCGAAGTAATATTATTATACTACTCTTCTAATAATTGGTTTATGTGAAATGATCAGATGATCATTTCATTCGGAGATCCTTTCATTCGTTTTTATTATTATTCTGCCGTTAAAAATCTAGAAAAGTTTCTAGATGAACTTTGCTATAAGTTTAATCCAGATCTTTCTTATAACCCAACGTTTTGGTGGTAAATCGATGGAACGAACCTCCATATCGAATGTAATTCAATGAAAAATCGAGAAAAAATGGATTATAATATCATCGGTTAGTGAAACCTAAGGCGTTTTGGACCACTCTTTCGCTATGTTTTTGGATGTCGAACGACTCAGCTATCTAGTGAGGAATTTCACTTTTAATCGGATAGTTCGTTTCGAGGATGGCGAAAAGCCAACCTCACCCAGCATTTAAAGTTGTGGGTTTGGTGAAAAAAGTTCCATTCATGCAGCATGTGTTGATGAGCAAATTT
>JAEMON010000003.1:12298338-12311215 GCA_030264115.1 Lygus lineolaris | reverse complement strand
TAATGAACCGTTGTGTAATAATTTGCAGCGTTTTTTTAGTGGACACCCCTTAACAGAGGACAAATTTGTTGATCCCCTGTCCATTACTGGGAGGTTTCACTTTACATGATGATGCATGGATAATTGCGATGGAAACTCTAGCATTTTCCATCAGCAAAATGTAGCTTTTTCCCTACCAAATTTAGTTTTTTCCAATTCAAATTTGATTTTTTCCAACCAAATTTAGTTTATTCCCAATTAAGTGAAGTTTTTCCCAATCAAATTCAAGGTGTTTACAATCCCTATGATAGGAACTATTTTGAATTTGATTGGGAAAAACCAAATTTGATGGGGAAAAACTAAATTTGGTTTGGAAAGAAAAACTGAATTTGACTGGGAAAAAACTAAATTTGGTTGGGGAAAGTAAATTTGGTGGGGGGGAAAACTAAATTTGACTGGGAAATGCTACATAAAATCGGTTTTGGGTTTTTCAGGAGGTGCAGGTTTTGGCGGAAGCGGAAACGTTGGTGGAAACTTCCAAGGTGGTTCCAATGCTGGAGGTGGATATCAACCTGGCAGTGGTGGTTTCGGACAACAAGGAGGTGGATCTAGCGGTCAGTTTGCCGCTGGTGGTAGTGTTCAAGGAGGAGGCCAGTTCCAAGCTGGAGGAAGTGTTCAAGGGGGTGGATTTGGGTCAGGAAACGGCCTGCAGGGAGGACAGAGTGGTGGACAGTATGGTGGAGGAGGCGGGCAATCCGGCGCTGGTGGAAGCTTTGGTCATAGACCCTCAGGTCCGAGTGGTCCAGGAGTAGGTCAAGGAGGTAGTGTGCCAGGTAATGGACCGCAGGGTGGAGGGCAATTTGGTTTACAGGGCGGAGGGCAATTCGGAGCTCAAGGAAGTGGACAGTTTGGTGCACAAGGCCAGTATGGTGGTCAAGGTCAAGGAACTGGACAGTTTGCAGGGCAAGGGACTGGTCAATTCGGTGCTCAAGGGGGTGGTCAATTCAGTGGACAAGGACAGTTTGCTGGGCAAGGAACAGGAGCAGGTTTTGGTAATCATCAACAGGGAACTTCTGGCCAGTATGGAGGACAAGGAAGTGGCCAGTTCTCTGGACAGGGACAGTACGGTGGAGCAGTTCAAGGAGGTGGACAGTTTGGTGGCCAAGGTAGCAGCCAATTTGGTGGGCAAGGATCCGGAGCAGGGTTTGGTAACCAACAACAAGGAGGCACTGGCAGTGGAGGCTCTCAATTCGGTGGTCAGGGAGGCTTTGGCGGAAGTGGAGGCTTCCAGGGTGGTTCAAGCGGTCAAGGAGGAATTAGTAGTGGAAACAATCAAGGAGGTTTCGGAGGGCAAGGTCAATTTGTATCACAAGGAAGTATTGGCACTGGAGGAGGTGTTCAAGGAGGAACTCAAGGTGGAGGTTTCGGACCAAACCAGCCTCAAGGGGGATTCGGAGGGAACGGTCAAGTCGGAGGCGTCGGGCAAACAGGTGTTCAAGGAGGATATGGACCGGGTACAGGCCAGCAGGGTCAGGCGGGGTTCGGCGCAGGTGGAAGTGGAAGTGGCTTTGGTGGTGGCCAAACAGGATTTGGCCAGGGTGGAGCTACCGCACCATACGCCCCACAAGGTCCAGCAAACCAAGGAGGTAACTTTGGTGTCACAGGAAGCGTGCAAGGTGGCGGCTCCAGTCAAGGAGGCGGCAGTTTTGGGACGTCCGGTACCGTACAAGGTTCAGGTAACGGGGGACAGTTTGGAGCTGGAGGCAGTGTTCAAGGATCAGGTGGTGCCACTGGTCAATTTGGAGCAGGAGGCAACGTAGGAGGCAGTGGTGGCAACAGTAACGGCAACTTCCAGGCAGGTGGTAGCGTACAAGGGGGAGGTTACGGGGGCAGCTCAGGACAATTCGGAGCTGCTGGCAATGTTCAAGGAGGTGGATCAGGTGGAGGATTCAACGCAGCTGGGGCTGTTCAAGGAGGAGGAAGTGGTCAATTTGGAACGACTGGATCCGTCCATGGAGGTGGAAGCTACAACGGCGGCCAAGGAAACGTCGGTGGATCTGGTGGCGCTCAAGGTAAATCAACATAGGAGAGATTGATTACAAGACCTTTTTATTTGGGGGTTTGTGAGTTATTTATTAACTGAGCTGGTGTGATAGGCAGAACAACCACGAGATATCCACACTCTTCCGGACTTGTAACTCGGCTCCTTCTTGATTAACTTGATTTAACCTATATTCAAGAAGGCCAAGGGTTACAACGTTGCACTCTCCTCAGTAATAACCCACAGAACCTTTAATAAATCACTGCTAATTGGAACTTAGGGTAGACCAAATAACGTCAGTTCCACCATCCCGTAAAGACCTTTTTAGTTCGCCTGGATTCCGCCCAGTGCCTGGTTGCACTGGTGTATCGTGAACTCCAATACTTACATTTACTAATGGATGGTTTGGGGTAGGTTTTTGTTCCTCCAAAATCGAAAGTTAAACATTGCTTTTTTCATTTTAGAGCTTCCTGCTGAACAATTTTGGCTCCGTGTCGGTCTGTCTGTTTATTTGTATATCTTTGGTCTATTCCTTGTGACAAGGTTTCATGCTCGATTAAAAAGGTTCATTATTGAAAATAATAAACCAAAACCTAGCCTAGGTAAGAAATTCCCTGCTTCTAAGTTAGAAGAAAAGTTATAGATATAGTTAGAAAAGATAGTCTTCTTGCACAGTTGCAAGTTAATCTGTCTATAACACCATTCTGTTCTAATTCAACAATATATTATTGAATAGTGTACTTTGATATTCACTTCACAATAATCATTATGAATGATTCGAATGATTCCTTCGTGTCTGTAAGACAGCCGGTTTTTCACTACTTTTCTCGAGAGAGCATGATGAAATTATTCATCATTGTCATCATGTGATTGATCGTTTAAGTCATGGACAAGTCGTACCTAAACACTCTAAAAAACCTGATTTACTTTCACACCTTGTAAGTGTAAATTCTGTATACGCGTATTTCGGCCTGTAAGGGGTGGTCTCGGCATAATTCATTATAGGCATAATAAGATTGGTACCTACCAATGAACTAAAGATCAGTCGCATGTAAGATGACAAGTTGACTCGGGACCATCAGAACGCAGGATGGGCTAATTGGGCATTCAAACCTCATAGATTTCCTAACCCCTTTCCCACGGCACGGTGCTTTCGGTCGCGACAATGAAATGTTTGTAGAACGAAGATTCGTATCTCAACGTGCCATAATGACAATACCGCATTTCATTAACAATAAGATAACAGAGGCCCCCACAAGATCCCGAATGCTGACTCACTTTGCTGACAGTCGGCTTGAGGAGGCTCGCTCCGAACCGTTAGAAGGAAAATAAGGGATGGTCGTATCTTCCAACGAGATTATTTCTATCCGGTTTCGGAGGTGAAAAAAGTTCGCTAATTGTTCCTTATCGCCTCGTGGGGGTCTTCTTGTGGACATTATCTGGATATTATCTGTCATTACCCCTTCAAAAACTTTCCTATCGCTCATCAGGGGAACATTATACAGTATTTTAGGACATCCCTCGTTACCAAGACTGTCCTTATGTGTTCCATCTAGGTAGGAAGAAGACGACGCTGATTGATAAAAGAACTAAATAAGAATACGTTTGAACCTTCGTGAATCCAAATCCTTGAAAAACCATACCTAAGTGAGGTGTATGTCTGTGTTTTTCACTATGCAGGGTGCCCCAGCTCTTTTGCTTCCTCACTACCGGAGGTACTAAGCTATGTATTCGTGCAAGAAATGGAAAAAATGTGTCCTCCAAAATCAAAATGTTTACTTGCTTTTCACGTTTTAGAGCTTTCTGAACAATTTTGGTTCCGTGTCTGTCTGTGGTCTGTACCTGGTCGATTTCTTGTCCCAGCAAAACTATGATGAAGTAATGGTCCGAATTTGATGGAATTATCGTGGATTGTGCGGGTTAGGCCCGACGGTCCTCTATCATTTTCGCCACCATCGGACAACTAGTAGCGTAAACGTGAATTTCCTGAATCTACTGTGTATCTATTCCTAATTGACAGATTTCTACAGATAGCTACTGCGCATGCGTAAATTTTAAATATGTTTTCATAGCCATAACTCCGGAACTACTCGACCAATTCCGGTGACATTTTCAAGGATTGTACGGGTTAGCCCCTAAACGGTCCCCTATCAATTTCAACACCGTAGTAAAAACTAGTACGAATGTGCAAACTTGAATTTCCTTTCTACTCAGTTCCTAATGAACCGATTTCGCTCAAATTCGGAGGATGGTTGGGAGCTGACTCCAAGACAATTGGCACATGATAAATGTTCAGCATCCACTGGTGCTACTTCTCGATTTTTTACTCTACGTTTTCAAAATTTGAACCCTTGGTGGACGCCCTACACGACTCTATATGAATTCAACTTCGTACTTAGTGCCTTAGTACCAGCTGATTATAATTAGTTTTGAATTTGGAAGACGAAACTTGTTCGAATGCCTGCATGAACTCTCCTATCTCTGGTAGTGAAGAAGCATTACTGTAGTTCAAAAATGGTTAAAATTCGGTTCGAAAATGAATCTCTAGAAATTTGCCCATTAACTCATGCTGCTTACCTGAAACATTTAATTCGAAGAATTTATCACAATTTTTTTTTTTTTTTCAGGGCAATTTGGTGTTTCCGGAAACGTTCAAGGAGGTGGTAGTGTGAACGGCATCCGACCAGGGCTTCACAAACCAGGACTTTTCCTGCACCATCCGGGAGTCCTCAGACCAGGGATCTTCCAGGCGCAGGCCCAGGTCAGCCCCAAACCTCTTCATCCGTTCCTGGGCCTTCAGCAGTCCTTGGCGAATCACCAGCATCCCGGCCTTTCGGCGATAGCTCATCACCCCCATCACGGTGCCACTTCAGCAGCTCAGATTCAACCAGCGCCGATTCAGATTCAACAACCGCACTTCGGTGCTGCGGCTGGTGGGCAGATACAGCAGATTCAGCAGGTTCAGCAGCCCGTTCAGTCCGTTCACCACGCTCATCCTCTCCTCGTTCACCATTTCCACAAACCGGCTTCAACCGGCAGGCAAAGCTTCGTTCTGACGGACGCCACCAAAGACACCAACTGCGTCCACGATCAAGACACCATCGTTGTTGCGTAAAAAATTGTACGACTCGGCGAAAAAAAAAACTACAACGTTGCGCCCGGATCAAGAGTTAGATCTTTGATAACACCGTTATCAGACCTAACTCGTGAGGGCAGAGTGAGCAAATATTTATATGATTTCAAAATAGCTCACCAAACCCCTCGAGATCCTTACAACGTTCCGAGCACAGACTGATAATAAACAATTATTGACATTTTTTTCCACTTTTATTCTCCTTATTCCTGTGCCAATAGTAGTAACTACTGTATGCTTCTTACAATGTCCCAGGATTGAGTGCAGTCACAGATCAATTTTGCGGCCGATTTCCAAGAAGTTTTAGCGATTTTTCTAACCTTGTTTTAAGGAACACCTTTTTAGCGAATTTTCGAAGAAAATGAAGCTATTGCAATGGCTTCGAAATTTTAATGATGCAATTTTCTCCATAGAAATCTATTTCAGACCTTTCTAGAACGATTCCGGAATTTTAACAATTCTCACAATTTCATACAGGGGATCTAGAATTTAATGAATCAGCAACTTATTTCCCTTATTTTCGCTTCTAGGAAAAAAAACGGTAACTCTCCTCAATTTCTCGAGAAAAATTCAAATATCACAATTTCGCGCGCCACACTGGCGCGTTTGGCACTATTTTTATTTATTTATTTTTTTTTCAAATGAAACTGACCCTTTACTAGAAAATTTGAGTGCGCAAAAACGTGGGCAATAACGCTCCATATGTGCTGTAAAAGCAAGAAATCGGTTTTTTGGGTCTAGTAAACTATTAAGTATGATACATGATTTTAATGTATTTTTCCTATAAGATCCTAAGAATTTCCTATAACAATCTCCCACGAAATCGGTCAAAATGATTCTTCGAAAATTCGTTCTTCAACTCATGCTGCATGAATGTTTAAACCCTTGTTTGGAATATTTTTACTTTGAATATTTTTTTCGAGTTTTGACCTTTCACCACTAAAATGGCCATAACTCCCTCAACAAGTGAAATATTAAGAATATGGACTCCGTTGGAAAGAATGCGCAACTTCCTGTAGGATAAAGTCATTTTTGAATCACTTAAACTGTATTTATTGTGCTCTTGAAGAGCCTAAATTTCAACATGCTGTCGTTCTATAGCCATTTTTCAAGGATTTCATTAGTATTTTTTACATAAAACTGTCAGACAAAACCCGTGCAAGAACGGAAAATATAACCCCGTTTCAGTATATTTCCAGCGGAGTAATTATTTGTAATTTTACGGTAAAATTTCCACTCCTGCAGCATGAGTTGATGAGCGAATTTTCAAACAATCATTTTTACCGATTGGGTAGGTAATTCTCATTGGAACGCTGATTCTGAATGTACCATTTCGTCGTTGAAGATGCAGTACGCGCTATCTGACATTTTGGGCAAAGTGAGATTATTATGCAGTCAGAAGCGCAATGTAGTGCCACATCGATCTACGAAGTTAGTTTCAGCAAAAACTCAACATAATGCGCTCAAATCGCAAAAAATTATAACCTGTGATATAATGGAAGATGCAACCTCTGCAACTCAGTTTTTTGTCTCTCCTGAAAAGTTGCCAAAAGCCAGTTAGCACGAGTTGCATCTTCAACGACGATTCGTTCCTATGTTTGAGATGGTAATTTACACAAAAAACCTCAAAAGACACGTTTTTTGCGATTTTTTACTCTAAATTTTCAACATTTGAACCCTTGGAGTGTGTGTGCGTGTGTTTGTTTATGTCACTCCAGACGATATCTGACCCTAAAATCGAGATAAAAATCCAAAAACATTTTTAAATGTCAATAATATCAAAAGAAAGGATGAGTTCGTAGCCCAGAATTTTGGGAGTACTTACTGCAAAGGTTTAAATTTTGAAAATTTAGAGTCAAAAATCACTTTAAAAAATAGATGACCCTCTTAAACGTGGAAACGTATGGTATATTCAGAATCAGTCTAAAATTTTCTATAAGAATCACCCACCAAATCGGTTAAAATTATCCTTTGAAAATTGGCTCATCAACTCATGCTGCATGAATGGAACTTTATTTTCAAATCAAATTTTTTGTTGGATTTTTTATATCCATCCTAGATTCAGATACTGTCTGGAACTTCGGAAATCGTTTTTAGAATGGCCTTAAACTCTCTTGGAGATAATTCTTGAAAATTTGTATTTAACTTAAATTTTTAATCCATAGCTTAATTTTCTGAGAAAATTCGCTAAAAGCAAATGGAAATTTTGATTTTTGAGGACGTTTTTACTTGTTGTACGAATACATAGCTTCCTCCGTTCGGTAGTGGGGAAGAAAATTAAATTAAATAATTCACTAACTATTTAATTTTGATTTCCAGTCGATCATTACGTAATGAATCAATCAAGTAAATCCCAGAAATAACTTTCTCTTGTGGTAACTCGGGGTGTCACCATTTCCGCGATGAATGATAAGGTAGATCAAGATTGACATGGCGCGCGCCTCGGGTGACGAAGAAACGCCGCGGCGGCAGCGCTGGAGGGAGGCCGTCGCTCCGGTCTTATCTGACGGTCTGGAGAGGCGACTCTCACCGGGCGAAACCCCCACCGGAGGGACCGCTCGGGGTCGGATCAGTCAGTCAGTTCCCGCGCGATGAACTGGTCATTTCCGTTGATGTGCCTCGCCCTCGCGGGGGCGGCGGCCGACACGGCGCTGCGTCAGGGTGACGACGTGAAGTTGCAGGGAGTCACGGAGCTGCAAGGAGTCACGGAGCTGCAGGGTGATAAGCAACAGCAGGGTGATAAGGAGCAAAAGTTCTACGTGAACCAGATATTCAACAAGTACGGAAACGGAGGAGTTATCACTTTCGAGGTAAGCGCTTGTTGTCTCACCAGAAACAACATATTTATAGATGGTCCTCGAGTTTCAAGGAGACCTTGAGATGGTCTCCTCGAAATTTGAAATATGGATTCGGCTTAAAGAATCCTTGAAAACCATCTCAAGGTCTCCTTGAAACTCGAGGACCATCTGTAAATCCCGCCCTTAGGATTTCCCAACCAAATTAGGTAACATTTGATTGTTTCCCAATCAAATTCAAGGTAGGTCCTATCATAAGAGATGCTAAACACTTGAATTTGAATGGGAAAAGTTCCATTCATGCATGAGTTGATGATCGAATTTTCAAGGAATAATTTCAACCAATTTGGTGGGTGATTCTCATAGGAAATTTTACGCTAATTCCGAATATACCATATGTTTATGTGTTTAAAATGGTAATTTAAACAAAAAACCTCGGTTAAAAAAATATATAAAAGTATTAAATTTCAGGAATCGTTTTAGAATAGTCTGAAACGGATTTCCATGAAGAAAATTTTCAAAAATTGGCATTATTTAAATTTTGAAGCCATTGCAATAGCATAATTTTCTTCGAAAATTCGCTAAAATGACGGGAAGTGGCGGACGGAATTTTTCCATTAAATTCGCTGAAATTGGGGTTCTTTGGGAAAACAAAGTTAGTGCGCGTTGCAAAAAAAGTTATTTTTGGAATCGACGAAAAACAACATTCTTGAGGTTACGAGGGGTTTTTAACTCTTAAAACAATTCGGTGGTTAGTACAGGTGTTCCGTCACAAGGTTGGTACAGTTTGGAACGTTGTTTTTGAACACGATTTGAAACAGATGCGTATTTTAAACATTTGTTTGGGTCCCTTCTCTACGGCTATTTTATTTATTGTACATAAACGGATAGGCATAGACGCTATCCTCTGCATAGGTTGATTATGACAGTTGGGTATCGGCCCCCAAAATAAACAATTAATGAAATAAAATAGCAACAATGAAAAAATTACAACAATGAACAAAAATGACATTAGGGAACGAAATTAAATTGTTTCATTTCAGGGCCGATACCCAACTATCATAATTAATGTGATGGGGAACTTGCATGGTTATTTTTCATTTCGTAATTTGACAGATCTTAATTATGGCTTTCCAAAAAGGTGCTACATGAGGGGTATCCAATGATTGAAAGTTACCGAAAATGGTTCTTGTAAATCGAACCTACCTGACGTCACCCTTCTTGTGAACCTAAATGATGTCACGCGCTCCCTTTCAACCCATTTTCTGGGCAAACCAGCCCTAATTTCAAGCAGAAAATTAGTACCAGGGGGTTTTGAAGGGCGCTGAATCAGATTCTAAGGTTCAAAATGCAAAATCCCTACCCATGCAAGTTCCCCATTCCATCCCTCGGCGGACTCATCTAAAGAACATGTATCCTCTGCATAGATCATTGACCTAGAAGCTCGATGCACTCACATCTTTTATATTCTAGTGGTTCTCAACCTGGGGGGCGCAAGACTGTATGAAAATAGTAGATAATAGTAATAATAACATAGGATCAGAAGATATCAACAGACAGGCGTCACGAGACCAAGGTGACAGCTGAGTTCAATTCCCACCTATTCTGGTGCATGTCGCAGTAACGAATATCTCTGTAATAGTCTGTATCACGAAGGTTAACATTTTCCCAAAACTGAGTGTTTTCACTTTCGCGTTACTGGCATTGTTGAAAGCGTAATTGCAACATGAATCAGAATCCCTGTACTTGTACTGTTTTTCTCAGTCAATAATCGGTCAATTTCAAATCTGTTTTCGGCATTCTTTCAACTTTTTAATTCTGCAGGGCAACACACTATCAAAATTTTGAATTTCAAAGATTTCATATTTTGTTGTCAATTTAAAATTTAGAATGCCTCGTGCGTCCAACTTCAAAATGCGCACACGGTAGGTATTATAGGTACTACGGGGCGATGACATTTACAGGGGATCGTCTAAGTATTATAGGAGAAAGCATACGGGGTGATCGCAAATTAGAGGAGCACCCAGCATTTAAGCCCATCAAACTATTCACCTGAGTCTAGGTAACTACCGGCCAATTAAACCAAGATAAATTCGATTTGAACTAGAGTGCAGGACGAGGAACCTGCTGTTACGAAGCCTAATTTCCTACTAGGATGTGACCCGATCGCTCACTTACCTCGTCTTGAGGAAATGGTGGATGCGCAGATTTTCGAATCTATCATCCATTACAACAGCCATGACGTCATGTATCGGGAATAGGGTCAGAATCAATCAAACACACCTTACCGCCGAGCTATATATTTCCATCATCAGGGCCTATAGAAACAAAAAGCAAACGACCTGTCAGGCACTTCAGCATGGCACCAAACCATTAACAAACTACAATTAATCTCCTCCACTACATCCACCTACTCAATTTCTTTTCACATTTTAAATTTAACAACTTAAAAACGTATACAACTTACTTGAAGGCCATCAATTACCGGGAGACAGAACGCCGTACATCCCCAACAGAATTTTGCAACCGAAACCAAAAACTAAAATGATCAAAAACTTTCAACAAGAATAAAACATAATTATAACCGCATTAATTATAAATTATGACCGCCCTGATTTTTCCAAAATATACAGGACTTAGGATGAAGAACCTTCGAGGAACCGACTCTGCAACTAATTTCCAACAAAAAGTTTTTCGTAGAGTTTTTCTTTTAACCCCTTGGTTTTGGGAGTATTTTCACATTGAAAATTTTTTCATGTTTTCATATTTCATGTTTTTCGTGTTATGAAAAGAGCGAGACATTTAATATCTCTCTCAGGCATCACATGTACGGTCCATGTGGTGCTGTGACGTCACCATTCTGATAGCACCTGCTGTGCATATTGTATGAATATTTTCAATGAATGATTCTCATTTCCTCATCTTAGTCTAATCGTCTTGGCTAAAAAATTTTTGAATGGCATAAAACACCGATGTTGTTTCGCGAATCATCTATTTGAATCATTCTGAATACTCACTGCGCGTCGTATTAATCCTATTAATCTAAAAAATAAAGAGGATCAGATTACCTATAGCCCTCAACAACCCGGAAATCGTTGCTAATCTACAATAAACCAAAGTGAGAGTTGATTGGGCAATCGCCCCATCGTGGCTTATAAGTGACATAAGGATTGAGCCGTTTCAAGTCATCGTATATGTCAATAGACATAATAAGATATTAATATCGCAGACATACAATATAAGCACCCTCAAGAGAGCTATTTTAAGTTATGGAACGTACAGGAGTTTTGAGATGTGACAACCAGCACGTTATAAATCAAATTAACATTAAAACGCTGCAAATTAGTACACAACTGTTTAAAATCTCTGAAATACTGAGTCTCACGGCATGCCAGGAGAGTTGGGCTTAGTCTCATTCGACGCAGGCCTCAATTATTGTATCAATTTTTTCTTCAAACAAAGAGGAGAATATTTTGGAGAATTTGGAGAATATTTCAAAAAACCTGCATTATTTCAAGTTTGCGCATACGCAATAGCTATTACCGATCAATTGTTACGAAATTCATAGGTAGTCATCTTGGAGTCATCAGCCTCCAAAAATCTTTAGAATTTGAGCGAAATCTGTCTTTAGGAACTGAGGAACCGCAGTTTCAGGAAATTTAAGTTTGCGCATGCGTACACCCTACTAGTTTCCCGATTATGATGAAATCAATAGGGGATCATGTAGAGCAGTGGTTCTTATCCTGGGGGGCGCGCATCTTAGGGTAGGCTCGAGACTATCTGAAAATAGTAGATAATAATAATAACATAGGATCAGAGGATATATTAGACAGGAACAGACAGACGTCACGAGATTGGTCACCATGGGATGACAGCTGAGTACAATACCCAGCTATTCGTATGTCGCAGTTACGAATTGCCCTAGTATCCTGTATCACGAAGGTCAACTTTTTTCCAATCGAGTTTCCAAGTTTAATCATGTTCCCAAAATTGAGTGTTTTCACTTTCATGTTACTGACTTCTGTTGAAAGCGTAATTGCAACATGAATTAGTATCGCTGTACTTCTCTGACCCTTTGATTCAGATCCAACTTCAAAATTTGCACGCAGTAGGTAGCAAGGCAGGTAGTCTAGTATCCGTGGTAGGTAGGTACTATAGGACGTTGACATGTACAGGGGATCGTCTAGGGCCTAGAGGGGGACTCAAAAAATGCTCGTGGCATGAGACCATTATTATGTTCATGTAGTTTTCTCTGGGACAAGGAATTGAAAACAGACGGATTGGCAGACCGACAGACATACACGGAACCGACTTTGTTCAGAATGAGATAATAATACATATTTGTAAATTCCTGTTCGTGCAAAACCATAAATTTAGCATCATCTACCCATCTTTTGCACCCTCGAGAGTTGATGTTGCGGTTAAAACGTCGTGTTTTTTCGTCCTAGGGGACTCGGTACAACTCGTTATTACGAGACCACCTGTTTTACTTTCTCCTCTTTAGTTCTTGGAACTGAAAGTAGCTCCTATCAACCGATCCTCTATGAGGCGCTGACACTCCGCAGATACGTCATCTTTATTTGAGAATTCGACGACTTTCTTTTGATTTTGGTTGATAGTTGAAGTCCACCCAGAGGAAGAAAAAACAACCGACAAACAGTGGCTCAAAATAGGGGGTTTTCGAACAACAAAATCGTCCACTCCCGTCTTATAGGAAATTTTGCGCTGATTTTGAATTTTCCCCCATGTTCCTATACCTAGAATAGCTAATTACGAGTAGCTACGATATCTTGGAAAAAACTCGAAAATTCACTTTTTTGACCATCGGAACTGCCCAAAATTGGTTTTGTATAAAGGAAAATTGAAGACCTGAGACTTCTGAATCGAATGAGACCCACGCCAGCTCACCAACACAGTAACCATGATTTT
>JAEMON010000003.1:12270464-12280894 GCA_030264115.1 Lygus lineolaris | reverse complement strand
ATGTGAAGCAAATTCGCTGCCGCACTGAACGTGTTAAATTGTATTCAACTCAGTATTTTCACGACCTTTTTATCACAAATTGGTTATTCTATAATTCGTAGGTTTCTCCAGATCTGCCCAGCTATAATCTCCCAGCTGGACAGCAGGGTTTGCGCTGTTCCGCTCCACAAACATGACGGACATGCGTCGGCTCTCCCAGTGACGATGGTATCGCGTCCTCTCTGTAAGTAAACCTACAAAACAGAAAGCTCTGAAACTTAGAAAGCAGGTGGAAATTTTGATTTTGGAGGGCAACATTTTATTTTATACTTTTAGCGAATTTTCGAAGAAAATGAAGGTATTGCAACGGCTTCAAAATTTCAATAATGGAAAATTTTGAACTTTTTCTTCGTGGAAATCCGTTTCAGACCATTCTAAAACGATTCCTGAAATTTAACACTTTTATATATATTTACATATATTTATATATATTTATATATGTGTCACTCCAGACGATATCTGCCCGTGGGATCAAGATAAAAAATCCCAAAAAAAAATTAAAAAGTAAATAATATCAAAAGTAAGTATGAGTTTGTTGGCCAGAATTTTTGGAGTACTCCAAGGGGTCAAATTTTGAAAATTTAGTTTCAAAAATCGCTAAAAAAAAGTGTTTTTGAGGTTTTTTGTGTGAATTACTATCCTAAACATAGGGACATATGGTATATTCGGAATCAGCGTAAAATTTTCTATAAGAATCACCCACCAAATCGGTTGAAATCATTCTTTGAAAATTTGCTCATCAACTCATGCTGCATGAATGGAACTTTTTCCATTTGTTTTACGAATACCATAGCTTCCCACCTTCGGCTTCGGTATTGAGGAAAGAAAATAGTCTAATAGAACATGTAGGTTACTAATGTCCATACCGTTATCTTGTAAATAGGTATGTATAGCTGGTTCACAGGTGGCTTGCTAGGGTACACAAGGTATGCACTGCCTATCCAGCAACCTAGGCTAGTCACAACATATACAAGAAATTTAAAGACAAAAATATTTTAATCAGTAATATTGTATGAACTGAAATATTATTGAACCGATTCGTTTTCATAGAAGCTTTATGGAACTCATAGTACGTTCATTATTACCTGTAAGTGATAGCAACACAAGAGGAAAGTTAGAGATAGTTGCATAGTAGAATATTATTTCTGTTTCCGTACAGAAGCTGGATTGGTGACTAGATGTGACTTCAAAGGTTCATTAATGAAAGCGATAATAAACCAAAATGAGGAAACAAGAATTGATTTTCTCAAATCATTTTACCAATTTAGAATGTATAGTTTTATGACAACAAACATCAAATTTGCTAATGTGCAGTTGCTACTACTGATCCAATTGTGACGATATTCATAGATAATCATCTTGGAGTCAGCCCCCAACTAGGTACTCTCCAAATTTGAGCGAAATCGGTCCACTAAGAATTATTGGGAAACAGTAGTTTCAGCTAACTCACGTTTACGCATGCGTACACCCAACTAGTGGTCCGACGGTGATGGAAATAATGGGGAGGCTAACTCGCACAATCACTAAAAATTTCATCAAAATCGGACCATATAACTTCATATAATTTTGCCTGGGACAAGGGATTGACCACAGACAGGCAGACCGACAATACTATAGGTATTTGTACAAACACATTAGGTACCTAGTTTCCTACCTTCAGACGTGAGGAAGCAAAAATCGCGTGCAACTAAAGGGGGGTTATTGATTAATCACTAAGTAGGTACAGAACACCTGTGCAACGCACGGGTTAATGCACAAATATTACGATTAGATATCTGAGCTCCTGAAGTCTCAATGTGTTTGAGAAGTAAAAACCCAAAACAAGCAGACATATGGTATTACCTCTCAGTCATTAAAACCTCAAAATGTCAATCTGTCACCATGATTCTACGAGCTCGTAGTAAGCTTTTTTCTGGGAAGACAATTTCTTTAATAATAAATTATACTCGTCCTATTACGTATGCCGCATCCGACAATTTACTAGTAAAGTAGATACCTAGCCATCACTTCGACCACTTTTCACTCAATTCATTCTTATGCCCCTCACGCCTTCATTCAAGTCACAGCCAGCTCATTACTTTTCATTGTGGATACCAAGGTATTTCTGTATAATGCTCAGCTACCTTGCGCCTCCGCAAAGTCCTCGTAGGTAACTACCTAAAATTATTGTGAAGCACCGAAAATGTCGATGCTTGTCAACCAGAAGATTTTGAAATCTCCCAACAGTACACTTTCAACATCTAATCCTGTACCTATCTAATATAACTTAGCTAGGTACCGATGTCTGTATAATTTTCTGGATATGTCACAGCATCACGCCTGCTTGGCGCTATCGACCGTCTTGTTGACGAATTTTCAGGACCTCTGATAGGCTGACTATTTAAAGTTTTCTCGGCATCAAGAACAGAGTTTTTTTTCGTGATTTTTGGAAAATGTAACTCTGTTAGGTAGTTTTATACCACGAAGATCGTTCACCGCTCGTCGAAAAGCTTCCGATATGACCTTCCAAGATCTCATGCTCCCTAAGCTGCAGTATTTATATCTAGGTACCTACAGGAAGCTGAGTTATTTGTCAAGTGAATAATCAACCATAACCAATAATAATCAACCTTCAAGATAATCAAAGCATGTTCCATCATCTTCAGTCACCGTACTAAATAAAATCTACTAAATAAAAACCCGTTTCTTTGGATTGGTAGATGATATATATAAAGGTTATAATTTTTGTTAATATTCTAAAATTGGTATTGGCTTGTCATAGTGTGGGCTTACGGAATTGGAAGCATCATCATCGTAAGTCTCTGCGGCGTCCTCGGTTTTGCATTTTTCCCTCTTTTGGGGAAATCGAAATGCCAAAGTCTGTGCAGCCTCCTGTCCTCCCTCTCCATCGGCACGTTGGCAGGAGACGCCCTGCTCCATCTCATCCCTCATGTAAGTTCATTGAAATTAACCAACGAAGTAGATCATCGAAACTCTCTTATCCTCCAAGCTATTAATTATTATTAACGCCAACCAACCTCCAACTTCCGTGTCACAAACCTCGTACTTTGAGAATATTATAGCCTATAATTGTTTAAGTTTTAACAATAGTGTCCAACTCCTTCATCATTCCGATTACTTAGGTGACTACTACAATATCGACTTTTTTTCTATATTTTTTTTTCTATCGAAAAGAAACAGCTCTTTGTGAATTTGCACGAAGAAGATTTTTCAGTGAAGGAAGCAGCGTCAAAGATAGGTATCAATAATTTGAATGATTAGAAAACCATCTACCGTTTTCTGTAGTCCTTAATTCATGGTTAAGCTGTGTTTCGCAAATCGTATACAATACCATATTTCCTCGCTAGTGGTTTAATTATATTGGGAGAAGATTTAATCATTTTGGAAAAAAGTGTAATTGTATTGGGAAAAAGTTTAATCCATTTGGCAAAAGGTTTGATTAATTTGGTAAAAGGTTTCATTCAAACGGCAAATTAATACTATATTCTATGGATTGTTGAGGATCGAAGTAGGGTGTGGCGCCTGTGTTGGGGATTAGTAACTTATGGTAACATCTACACAGTCACCCCAGTATCCAGTATCAGGTCAGTATCTCATCCTACCAAGGCCGGCATTTTAAATCGAAGCTAGCAGAGAACGGAGATAGCTAGCTAATAGTTATAATATAGGTACTATACTTTTTCCCAGTTTGAAATGCGGATCAGTAATGTCCGGCCTATTATAGCGCTATTACTATCCCAACTTTCGAATATAGCCTTTGGGTCATAATATAACACTGTTCATAATTTGCTATTAGACATCAATCCTCAGCGACCATCTGATGAATTAGGCATCTTGACTACATCATTGTCTCTGCAGATATAGGTAGGTACTGGAACAGTGCAAGCGCCTTGAGTGCCAGTCCTGAGAGCCGATTTCCTTTATTTATTTATACTGATATTAATTTACTTAACTTTTTATTTACTTATATTATGTAGTATTACTATACAGTATAGTGTGAAAAGTTAATTTTTGTTGCAGGCTTTGCATGACCTGAGCGATGAGTCGGATGCGTTGCTGAAACTATCGTTCATATTCCTCGTGCTAATGGCTCTCTTCATTTATGAATCTTTTATTCACCTCCGGGAAACCATCGTAAGTTCACTCATGTCGAAAGATAGAAAATAAAATATTAATTGCGATTAGAGGTTCAACCAGAATAAATGCAGTTAACTTGATCTAGACTCACAGGTCCGGATTTAGTCTTCAGGAAAATGGAAAATCTGCAGAATTCACTGAAAAACATTTTTACCTACCTTCCTGTATCACCATCATGAGTGATGACCCCTCAAAAAAAAATCTACCAACTAGGTATACGGTTTTCTTTGTTGGCCAGTCCGTTTGCCACTCTCTTCCTATTTCCATGGCATTACAGGAGAATGCGTAATAAACTTACCTACTTACTATCGAGAATCGGATCTGGAGGGAAGAGTGATGATCCATAATACCTACCTTTATTACCTGCAAGTAAAAAAACTCCTCCAAAACAACTCCTCCTTTGCTTAAACGAGTTTGTAAGAGGTACTTACCTAACTTTAGTATTGATTTCCAAAGATAGTGGCCGTAATAATTGTTTAACCGTTTCAGAGGCTGGCTCGTCAAGGCAAATCTGATTTGAATGGAGCTGAGCTGAGTCCAGTGCAGGACATAAAGATTCAGCCCGGAGAGGTTGGCGGCCACGGGCACAGCCACCACGGCGGCTCCATCGTCCAGATGGTTCTAGGAGGCGATTTCCTCCACAACCTGACAGATGGTTTGGCGATAGGAGCTGCCTACGGACAGCATCCCATCACCGGCTTCGCCACCACCATTGCCGTCCTACTCCACGAAGTTCCTCACGAGCTTGGTAAGTGCGTAGGTACCCATACCTTTATCCTACCTACGCCGAAAATTAGTTGTGCACGATGGTACTTACCCAATGATACTATAAAGTTGATCCAACCTATCTACCTAATAAAAATTTAACAGGTATGCAACAGAATTAGTAGGTACCGCGGGCCTACTAGGAATCCGACAATGAATGTAATAAGTAAACGTGAAATTCAAATTTTAAATTGTATATTTGGCCCATGGGATTGAAATCTAATCTCGTATGTCTCAACTTAAAAGCAAGATTTTTGAATATTTTATTAAAAACGTGGAATTTAAATTAATGAAATAGGTTATACCTATTATAAATTGGAGCACGATTTCATGGTACAAAATTCTTTTTATACACGAGGTCCTATAAGTATATATATGTACTTATTCCATCAAATATGAATTCATAATATGATTGAAAAATATTTATAATGCAAAATTTGCACATGATAATAAGTATAACCCACCTATGTGGTTACATCTTGAAGGTTACTTTTATGACTTACAAATTTTATGAATTTTCAGGAGACTTGGCAATACTTCTGGACAGCGGTGTCTCAGTGAAGAAAGCCCTGATTTTTAACATCCTGAGCTCCTTGTTTTCGCTGTTGGGCGCCATCGTTGGCCTGATCGTCGGCGAAGACGAGACGTACGCGGAGTGGGTTTATGCGTTCACAGCTGGTTCTTTCCTCTACATCGCCCTGGCAACTTTGGTAAGTTGAACAGTTCGAGCACCCCCGTTACTCTCACCCAGGTGGACCGTGTAATATTCATTGCGAGTACCTACCCATAATAATTATCATTCTGGTACAAACGGGACTCACAACGTTTTTGGGTCCGCCTCCAAAACCCAATCCCCGCATTGATTTTGGGTAATGAGCCAAACCGTGTAAAACTCAATAATAACATCTTTTAATGTTTCAAACTTGGATGATCCTCGGTGAGTTTTAGCTGTGATCGGAGAAGAAGTTTTAATGAAGGGGGTAGATTGGGGTGAACCCGGAATTTCTGCTCTTATAGCCTGCAAACAGACGAAACAACATACTAAAAGTAACTCTCATGAAGACCATTTTAGTTTGTCGTAAATTTAAGCAGATGGGGGCAACGAGATTTCGCCATATTTCTGCCTTCATATTTACACAACATACCTACCCTACAATAAATTAAACACGCCTAGTACAACACAACACACCTACTACAACACATACATTAAACACAACATACCTAGTACAAAAAATTAAAGTATAATAATTTTTAAAAAACAAATGGAAAGTCTTTTGGAAATAAGAAATAAAAAGACCCATCTCGTCTGTGATTTCTAGAGACCAACCAATATTTTGGTTCAAGAACTCAATTCAAAATTTGCTAATTTATGCGAAATAGAAGGCAAGCTTGGTGGGTTTGGCCATCAAGTGGTGTGACTATGCCATACCACCTGCCCATATTTATACAGGGTGGTCCCTTGAAAATGGACCAGTCATTTTTCCGGGCCATATTACGCACTCTGAAATAATAAAAATACCCGTCCCACTAAACCAAACTGGCTCCAACTTCATTATTTCAAACGGGAATTCCCATGATTATTATTGATTTTCAGGACATTTAATAAAAACTGACCAAAAAATGGCATTTTCTCTAAAATTGGCTTTTAATTGTTATTCACGCTAAAATCAAAGGTGTCATTTTATTTTGAATTTCGATCCACAAGATTTATGCCAAAATTTGTGTCACATTTAGTTTTTTAAGCGAAATTTGTCCCAAATTTATACATTTGAAACTAAAAAGCGCTCGAAATTCATAATACATTTCACCATTTGATTTCGCGTGAAAAAACAGTTTTAAGAAATGTCTCACATTAATTTTGGAAAAAAATTCCATTTTTGGAAGTGTCATAAAACATCGGGTTACGATTCTATTAATTATGAAATTTCGTCCGGAATCCGAATCTGGAATTGAAAAATCATAAGTTCCCATTCGAAATAACGAAGTTGGCGTCAGTTCGGCAACTTTTGTTCAGTCGGTGATATAGAAAAGATCGATTTAGTGGGGGTAGTTTTTTTTGTACCTATGTGATAAGCCCAGAAAAAAAGTCTGGTCCATCCTTCAGGGACGGCCCTATACAAATTTAGTTAGCTACTTTTCTTCAGGGTCTACCAAAGGCAGCTGAAGCTTTGTCACCCGATCAAAATTTCTACTCGAATTTTACGTTTTATACCACCCTGATCAAATTTGGTTCCGTTTCTGTTAATGCTGATATTTTTCAGTTTAGATAAATTAATTTCAACTTATCAACATGATCTAACTTCTTGTTCCATAAGGCCTATTGCGCAATTGGTCGTTTTTACATTCACGTTCAGATGAGTAGGTACATAATTATGAATGACTAACGCGATTTATTCACGGTGTGAATAAATCGTACCAACGTATTCAGGATGTGGGCAGGTATACAAAAGTCAACCGCTGATCTTGTGGATTGCCTTGATGAATTACGGGGCACCACACCGTGTCCGTGTAAACCTAACTAGCGAGTTACAAAATACCGGCAATTAAACGAGGTATTCACGACGCACTGTTCATTACTTTACCATTTCAATTTTACCGACGAATGCGAGCAATTAGAAATTTACTCTGTCGTCAACAAATTATTTGACGATAAAAGATATTTTTAACACGGCATTTCGACTGGTTCACTCTCGATTCTTGAAAACCAACATCCCTGCATCTCCTCTGAGCTAAGCTAATAATCTGTCACCATTTCCGAAGGGGTTCAAACCGTCCCATAAGCCGGGCCGGATTTACCATTACAGCGCCCCAAGGCCCTAATAAATTTGCCCTCCCCCCATCACACACTGAATACACTGATAGAAGGATTTTGTTGCCAAAAATAAAATTTCTTGATAGTTAATAAATATCTCATTTTGCACCATGTTCAAATGAATACTTGTTAACAGCAAACTACTCCTTTATTTAAAGATAATTCTTTGATTATTTATAATATTAAATATTAATTACCCATTCTGTTCTCCCATTTTGTTTTTGTGTTAGCACTACAGGTTTTGCCCCTTATTGTTAACACAAAATAGAATTGGAAAAGGTAATTCATATTTAATATTACAAGTAGCCTCAATTGAATTCAGGGCCCCCATCAAATGAAAATAATAATTCTTTGAGCCAAGTGAACAATCAGTTTTATGAAGAAATAAAAATTACAACTACGAGTATATAATACATAAAATGTGTCAGAATTGGCCTAATAATATTATCATGGTATAATAATGGTATGAGTAGAATCTTTTATGTAAAATAACAATTTTTGATTTCGAATTTTTTTTAATGAAAGGACGCCCCTTGGTGCCGCGCCCCCCTAGGCCCGGGCCAATTGGGCCTAATGGTAAATCCATGCCTACCCGTAAGCCTTACCTTCCTTGAAGCTGGGTGGAAGGGGAAACTATGCTGTATGGGCAACTGGTTTACCCCCTTCACCATGGCAATATGAATTAAGAACTCGATTTTAATTTTGAACTATAACAAGTCTACTATAAAAATGTATTTCAACAAATAGTTGGTTAAGTGAACCAACTGACTCGCATCTATTTAACTTTATTACGTCAACAGATGCCTGACATGTTCAAGAAGACGAAAACGGTGGGTCGTCTCTTCCTTCACACCACGGGGATCTTTCTTGGAGGAGTCATCATGTTCTTCATCGCCATGTATGAGCACCAGCTCCACGAGGTCATCGAGGATTTCGCCTTATGAAAATCGGAAGTCTCACAAGAAGACCCGTTTCACAGCTACTGACGTTTCTCCGAGACCTCGAGTTACCCCGGGAGGAATTTTAGGTTTCCACTCGTGGTGACGCCTTCCTACTTTGAGGAGTAACTACCAAATCGGTGGGTTCCATTCTAAATGAGCTCTAAAACCAAACCATAGTCAAGTTATGGTTGAGTGGGACATAACTACCCACAAATTTAGGAAAAATGGAAACAACCAAATACAACCCTATGCAGGGTAGGCAGCATTTAAGTGGCAGGGACACATTTCGAACCTCCTTGAGACATATACCTCCTGCCGTCAGAAGTACTAAAAAATCATGGTACCCATTAGGTATACCCATCTGAGTGAGTTTTCTGATGAGGAAATTCAATTTTTGATTCAGCGGGAAATTTCTTTCAACAAGCAAATTTTTTGAAACTAACCGAGATCGGCAAATAAATGTCAACACATAACCTAAGTAGGTACCTAGGTCTGCTTCTGATGACAGTTAGTACAATTCCATTCATCCGAGGTCCTTTTCTGATAGATTGGGTACCTTAAATATCGATTATTTCTCCACATGGAAAGAAATGGGTAGGTACGTAGGTATCTAGTCTAATTTCTTGCTGTTCATTAAATGGATCTCCTTCTTAGAGTAGGTAGGTACCTAGTTGGGTAGATCTTCTCCATGTTACTCCCTTGTACTCTTGAAACTAATTCCTCTTGAGCAGTGGGCCTCAACCTTCCATCGGGCATGCCCCCCTGGCGCCATGAGAATTTTTTGAGCCCCCTCTATAGGGCCTAGACTTAGACGATCTATGAATATCATCGTATAGAAGGTCTAGGTGACTACCTACCGTGTGCACATTTTGATGTTGGATCTTTAACAAATGAATCCAAGGGTCAGAGAAGTATAGCGATTCTATTCATGTTGCAATTACGCTTTCAACAGAAGTCAGTAACACGAACTGAAAACACTCAATTTTGAGACATGATTGAAGACTGGGAAACTCAATTGAAAAAATGTTAACCTTCGTGGAAACAGGCTACTACAGGGAAATTCGTTACTGCGATATGCACCAGAATAGCTGGGTATTGAACTCAGCTGTCACCTTGGTCTCGTGACGCCTGTCTGTTCATCTTATCCTATTTATTATTATTATTATTATTATTATTACCTAATATGTTTTACAGTCCCCCCCTTCCCCCCAGGTTGAGAACCACTGCTCTTGAGTATGCTAGAAAACTATACTATGAGTACGCTATGGAAAACATGATAAACAACTTTCTCTATGGGATTCAAAATTCCTACTTCAAATGGGACACATGGGGTACCTACCTAAATCCTTTTGTTCTATTCGCATCTCTACATTATGTAGGTACCTACCTCAAAATACTAGGTAAGTAACTAACCTAACCAAAGTTGACGGCGCGCAAGACCACTCCTTCAAGACCGATCTGTCGTGCTGGTTGCATAACCCCTCTGCGATGTCTCCTTTGGGATGGAAAGAATAGAACAAAATTGAGGCCTTAATGTCCTGAAATGAAAGGTTTTTTATTCTTCAACGTTTTTGGAGATGGCTAGGATTTTTAAAAAACCCTCAAATTCGGTTAATTTTTGAAATGATAACAAAATTATATCGGATATTTTGAAGAAATAAGTAACTAATTAGGACCCACTCAACTATTTCGAAATGAATTGCTCAAATGACCAGTGTCTCTGAAGACATAAGCAT
>JAEMON010000003.1:12223402-12237730 GCA_030264115.1 Lygus lineolaris | reverse complement strand
TTTTTCCTCATCCTCCACTGTTTGGTATCACTTTCGTCTTGATCTAGAAGTAAAAGGTCAGACCTTGTCTACTCCAAAGGCTTCCGTCCGTTGACCCTCCTTTCTTGAACTTTTTCCAAACTATTTTTGCGTGGGCTCTACTGTCAGGTAATGCTACGGTCTGGAGCTTGAGTCAGCATTAATTAAGTAATAGTTTGCTTTGTATTAGATAGGTATATTTTGTGAGTTCTGCAAGATCAAAGTGTTACAAAATCGTTAAGGGGGCAAAGGACGGAGCCCATAATGTCCTCAAAAATGCTTAAATCTCAGCAACCAAAGGGTTTATAAGAACTCTAACCATTTTAGCTTTGCACAGTTTTTTCTATTTTTCTCGACCGGCCTATTTGACTTTTAAAAAAGGACGTGAAAAATGCAAAATTACGAACTTGAAATTATACATAGATGCTAACGGGAGGGGGGAAGGGGCGGTTACTTAAAAAACAAAAAATTGACATGAAGTAGTAATATGATTTGTAGTGAGAGTTAATATGAACTCTATGATTCCCGAGATTTGCGAATTTTTGATGACGGTTCACACTCCGGCCGGAACACCCTTAAAAGTCCTCTAAATAGAAAGCATTTAATTACGAATCCCACAAGATACATGCCTACCTTTTGTGGGTATTTGAGCTTGCCCAATACGTATTTCAGCTTTTTGGAAAGCTCTCTCTGAGGTATCAATTGGGTAAATGAAAATAACCATGAATTTCTTCTCCTCTGTTATTGTGGGTACCATCTACTATACGTAATGATGTAATTTTCCTCTATGAAACATGATAATATATAGTAACTCAAGCTCTTTCTATAAAACTCTCGGATTTTCCAAAATCGCCTTTCTTACCAGTAGGTAAGTTATTCTGTATTGAATCTTGTAGATAACCTTGTAAGTTACCTTTTGAGAGCCTCAAGATGGAGTCAAGTCGGGGGGGACGAACAATGAATAGCCAGCCTTCTTTGGAGCAGATACCCTGAGGGTACACTGAGCCACTTTCTATTTTAGGAGGGAGAGTTCCATAGTAGGTCCATTCCATATCAACTACTAGGGGAGGCTCACCACGCTCAGTGGCCTTTTTGAATGGGGTGAATAAATCTAGGAGTCTGTCTACAGAAATACAAAGTTTATTAATTAGCTCTGACAGTTTGGAGTCAAATAGATCTACTAGTAAAATCGTAATTCTGTACATTGTACGATGATTCAAATCGTGACACTTTGCTGGTTCTTTCCCATTTTATTCTAGGTACCTATTTGATACGATTGATACCATTATCTCAAAATATTATTAACATTTTGAGGGAAGTCGAGAACCGCCCTCAGAAAGAATTGCTCAACTTACGCCAACGTGAAATCAATCTATGCAACAAGCATAATTTTCACAATAATTGTAGTCTATTCCGATTTTGAGGAGTTCCCTAATAGTAACTACTATGATGAGGGAGTACTAATTTATTATTAGTTTTGGGAACAAATTTCAGTTTTCCTTCGATTCTTACTTTCTTGGAGAAAGAAGTGGTGTCATCTCTTCGTTCTAGGCCTACAGTTACCCATCTGGAGTTGCAACCTTGTCAAACTAGGTTCCAGCCTGTAATTTGAACCTTGACAAAAAGGGTCGAGCTTTCAGTTAGCAACTTTTCACACCAAGTGTGGTTATAACAACTTCAGCGACTAATTTTGCTTACACATTTTCAACGACTGATTCCCAGCCCAAAGACATAGAAATATCAAAAATGTGCCAATTTCTTGTGCATCTTCTGGTACCACCAGGCCCTGCGCCTCCTCGCCCGAAAGAACTTCGCGGCCTTGGCAGAGCCCACGGAGAGGTTCCTGGTGGTAGGGGGAGTCATCATCTCGAGATCTGGAAGTGGAACCTTCTGCTCCAGTGTACCGGCTTACGTCTCTGCGTCAACTTCCCGCAGTCCGTAGTTTCTGTAGTGTTTCCATTCCTGATAGATTCCATTATCATTTTTCACTTTAAAAAATACCATCTCAATTCGCTCTAATTTAACATTTCCTGCCAAAGGCAACAACCTTTTAGTTCCATTGGGCTTGCATAGCAATATCTGCTATCTTTTAAAGTTCAATGTTACTCCTTATTCTACCACTCCTTTCTCACTATTATACCACAAATGTTCACCTCCAATCATAAACAAATAATACAAACTGTTAATTCCGAAGAATTAAAGACGTCGTTTCAGCCCTCCAGTCCATAATAATATTATAATGTGAAACCTCATATTTTCGATAAACTTTGCTTGGCTGTCGATTTTCCATCATAATCTCTATTTGATTTATTAACTAATGTTGAAGCTTAAATGAGAACTATAGGGTTGTTAAGGTGTTAAATGGTTACTCACAAACATCTCTTTCATTTTATCAAGGTATCTTCATTACTAATCTTCATCAGTTTTGCTCGCTGTACTTACAACTGACATGGGTGTACTGTTAGTGTAGCTAAGTCCATAAAGTGAAATACGGGTTTGTAGTGTGTGACGTGTTTGTCAAGATGGTCCTTCGGCTGACGACCATCCTCCAGACTCCGACTCCCAAAGTCATCGAGGACAAGCCGTCCGACCCTGCTGACATCGTTTCACCGGTAAGTCCCTCTGCAAGTCTATGGATTTCTCCCCTGTGAGCCATAATCCTTTGAACATGTTGGGTGAAAGAATGATTATTCATTTCCAATCGCAACTCAGTACTCGCATAATTCAACCCGGTGCACGTCAGGCTACAGTGTGTTTCCACTACTTCCACTTGTAGCTTCAACACTACAAATTTTCTCCTATTTTTCTGGACTGAAGATGAGCTTAGATGCTTGAAACCGGTCTCCATTCAATGTATTGTTGAATACATTCTTTTCAAAGCAGAGAGTCGCCTTATTCTCTTTTTGATCCTTGGTCAGGCTACATTATTGTACACATGTAGGAGTAGGATGTCTCTCAGTTAGTTTTAAGTGTAGGTGAAGCTAGGTGAAATGTTGTTGGATCCAGGAAGCTTGAATGGATGGAGTAGATGTTCCTGATGTCATGAAATACTGATTTCTGCCCTCTGATTTGTATTCAGCGCCCTCAAAACCCTCCGGCGCTTATTTTCAACTCAAAATTTCGTCTTTCTGAGTCTGAGTCAAAAGAACTGCTGGAAAGAAACGACATCACAAGTTGCAGGTTCTCCCTAGGCTAGTGTGAGGTCGGTGATATCATTATAGGCTACCTGTTTGAATTTCCAGTCCTTTTTCACTCATATCCGACCCCTAACGTAGCATCTCAATTCTATCACAGCCGAATCAAGCATCCTTCTGGTATTCGTACATTTCGATCGGTAGGTACAGGTGCTTTATACCTAGATTAGTAAAATAGGAACATACTAGTGAACAATATTATTAGTTCATGTATTAGAACAATAAAAAAGTAGTTATAATACTCACTCTAATAAAATCATTACATTATAATTATAATCTATTATATTAATTATTATGTTGTGTTTAGAAACCGAGTTGTGAAGCATTGTTGCATTGTTGTGTTTTGTTGTGTGTGACTCCATTTTGCAACTAGTTACCTACTATTATTATTCGATGTCAACAAGCTTCTAACGATTCTCCTTATTCTTCTATTTCCAATTTTATTAACTTGGAATTATCCATTACTTAGAATCGTTCGAGTTAGTAACTACTTTGTAACTACTTAGTTATACCTAGTAAATAACAATAGCACGTACCTCGTATGTATCTATTTGAAGATAAAGCATCTCATACTCTGCCCAATGGTTCTATCTGTGCACCTCAAATAATACCGGATTGTGAATAATTAGGCAATCATCATGTTATTAGTTTCTACCCAAAAACAGAAAACTCAACGGCAGCAAGGTCCTGCTAATCAAGTTTCTGTCTCTAATATCAGCCTCTTGCCTACCTACTACCTATACAGAAACTACCTACCTACCTTTAAATGGTGGGTTTCGCATCTATCAAATATTTACGAACACAATTTTGAGAGAATACATTTGAATATCCACACCAAATTTTAATGGGCAGTTTCAGTGAAACCATCATGGTTTGAAACCTTATTTTATATCAAAAGTTTTATCGAGATACCTGTGTGAAAGTGCCGAAATAGCGTGGAATGGAGAATATTTATGCCTTTCCTTTTTTGTGGAGACGTTTGAAAATCAGAATTGCAAAAAAAAAAATAATAATAAAAACGGAGAAAAGATCGGCCAGAACGTGTACTCGTATATAGAGCGTTTTGAATTTTCTTCAAAACGCGGTTACATGAATTTCATATATCCCAAGCTAAGTATTTTTCGAGTTTCCTTGAAATTTCCCAAAATGACTCTTAGGCCCTGTTGTTTATTCCATGCTTCAAATATGTTTCCTAGCATTACCACATACATATATGTTGGTTACTGCCTGCCATTCTTATCCGAGAATGCTTTCGGTCGTTCCTTTTACTATCTTGCCCTGGTATGGGCAATTTTCTGTCTCGAGAGGGCTGTTCCCAACTTTTCACTACTTTGATACACATTGTGTCGGAAGTTTCTACCCATCACATCTGCATAATGCATGTAAACCGCAATAGCCTTGAAGAATCTCATGGGAGTTCCACTTGAAACTTTCTCGCCTGGTTATGCTCTTTGACATCATCCGTAACTACACAATGAATGTGTGGTCCTATTAATATAGCAATAAATTGTTCATGATCTTTGATATCATCCGTAACTACATAATGAATGTGTAGCCCCGTTAATATAGCAATAAATAAAAATGAAATTTTATCCTCTTACATAATTACCTCACTTAACAGGTGACACAAATCCTGGGGATGTTTTCATTCCGCGCATTAAGCAGAAAGTAGGCCAATGATTGATCCATCAGCCGGTCTGCTGGCATTTTACTCCTACCGAGTCAAGGTTTTTGATCTATTACGTATTTTGGATTTCTATTGAACGAATGTATAACTACGTCTACGACTAGGGAATAGGTTTGTTTGGAAGTGAACCAGAAGTGGCCCATGTAACATACATACCTTGAGGTTTAGTACATATTGACTCATAGATACATAAGGGAACAGGTGGTCCGCGAATGTGGAAACCCACGGAATTCTTGGGCAACGAAGGCTGGCGGGTTGCTCTCCCACAGATTGGGTGAGGTCAACTAAATCGTCCGCAATATATTTGATGGGCATGATGTGGTCGATAAGTAATAATAGGAAACCATTTATTTTTTAATTTATTACATGGGTGGGAGGGGGCAGTTTTTGTTTTTTATTTTATTAATTTGAAACCATTGAAGAGGATTTGCCATGTTGGTAAATAAACTTATGGAAAGTTCATGTGTATTTTATGGATCATTGCGTCGATTAGGGGGTATTTCGGCAGTTCAGATTCGGAGATAAATTCAGAGCTTTCCAACGAGTTGATTGATAGTGAGATAAAAACTAACTGTTTCATTTGCCTAGATACAGGTTTGTTGCATGTGAAAATACTCTGCCAAGTGGAAATGGCACACAGCTTCCTCGTGTCCAAGAAAATTTGAACAAAATCGGATGAAAACTCTGGAAGATATGGCTGTTACAAGGAAATGGGGACAGACAGACAAACACGGAACCAAATTTGATCATGAAGCTCGGAAACGTAAAATCCAAATTTCAAATTTGAAGGACAACAATGTTTCCATCTTCAAAGTAAAAACAAAGCTTCCGCTACCTTCGGTAGACTCGGAAGCAGCACTATTAAACACCATGACCTATGAGAAATTCATTGACTTTTCTCCGTGAAGGACAGTTATAGCCCCCTCACCCCCATCATAGACAGATCCTTGCGAAACGAGATCACGCTGAATTAAAGAGATAGGAAAATATTTTAACGCTCTTTTCATGTAATGTATACCTACACCTACTCAATTTTGATGTTACACTGCACTGTAAGTTAACAAGTGAACAATTTTTCAAGCTATCCATTCAAATTCAAGTATTCCCTTTCCTTGACATTCGTAAAATGCTATCAAGTGATGGTTCAGACAAATACGGTTGGAAATTTACTGCCACTTCTCGCAGGAAGGGAGAGCTGAGTGTAAATGATTGCACGTCCGTTTCAATCACCTTTCATTTTTCTTTCTCCTCATCCGCCATAAAGCTCGTTCCCTAGTTAGAGCCACACTTGTAACTGAACGCTCTGCAGGCTTTCACCTCGATTTTCGGAATCTGTAATTACAAATTACTCCTCAAGGAAATTTCACATAAACGCTTCTTCCAGTTACTAGTATTTTATTCTGACTACTGGGTAACTTCACAGTAAGGATTTTGAGTTCCAAATCATGCGTTACATATTGTTTATTATGTTCTCATCCTGTCAACACGGTTAATTTCGGTGTTTGTATCACATGAATTAACAAACATAATATCGTGTTGATTGATTCACTCATTCCAGTTGGGTTTAGCACTCCAACGACCAGGTAGGCATCAGAGCTGGACAAGCCAATCAACACGGTTAATCCAGTGAATAGATTAGATTGATATTTGATTAGGTATTCCATATTATTTTAATTCTCAGCATAATCTGAATAACGTGCGGCAAGCTGGTATTATATCATGTTATATTATGATTTCCTCTGTGATGCAAGCAGTAGTCACCGAAAAATCTCGAAATTGGATCATTGCTTCGTATTGTTTTGCCTGGGATAAGGAGTTTACCACAGTCAGACAGGAATCGGCACCAAAATTGATCAGATAGCTCAAAAAGTGAAAGGCTAGTGGGCACTTTTATTTTGGGGACAACATTCTTCTTAACTTCTTGCACGGATAGGTACATATTGTTAGCTACCTACCTTCGGTAAGTTAGGAAAAAAATGTCGTGAAAACAATTTTTATTTTATTTTATTTTATATTTATTTTTCAGTCTCCTTGACTTTCCCGAAGAGTAAGTAATGGAGCTAAGTAATTTTTGTGTGAAAAACAGTGGAACCTGAACATAGGTTTTCATAAATATACAGGGTGATTCACTAATGGCGTACATCCCCCCCCAATTTCTCCTTGGTCCTTGTAAAAAACTCGTTTCAACGGCATTCTACATAATTTTTGCCGTAGATTTCAGGAAACATTCTTTCACGCCTTCCACAGTGCGTCATAGTGGCGCAAAATACACAAACTTAGTTTTCTTGAAGAGAAACCTCGCTTTTTTATTTCAGATTCTGATTTGTCAAAAACAAATTGAGCGATACAGAGTTTTATCTTGTTTCTCATGAAAATTTGAAGTTATAAGGCTTGAATAAAGAAATCGACTTCCCCACGTTATTCAGCCTGAAAAAACACATTAAAATCATGACCATACTTGACAGTTTACTACACCCGAAAAACTCGATATCTTGTTTTTAGGGCACATTTGGAGCGTAATTGCGCACGTTTTTGCACACTCGAGTGTTCGAGTGAGGAGTCATTTTTTAATGAAATTTTGGGTAGAATCTGAGTCTGATTTAAAAAAAGAGGGGTTTCCATGAAGAAGACAGAATTAGTGTCATTTGCGCCACTATGTCACACTGTGGCAGGCTTGAAAGTATTTTTCCTGAAATCTACGGCAAAAATTATGTAGAATGCTGAATGTAGAGACCGAAACCATACAATACGCTTAGGTACATCCGGTAACATCTACATATCTGAAGCGTTTAGATTTGATTTAAGTTTGATTAATAACAGTTAATTGAGTCTTAAACCTAATCTGAACTCCAGCCTTATTTTTCACCTTTAACTTCCGAATCAAGTCAGGCAAGTAAACAATATCACCTACTATACAAATTAATCTGGTATTATATTCATACATCTGACATTTATCAATAACATCATTTTGAGGTGATAATGTAGCCCTCAGAGCTGTCCACACGATTTACACATAATGATAGAAGAATTGTTAGCTACCGCAGCACTTTATCTGCTCGCTTACGTAAAAACCCACGTTGTAAGTACCTTTAAAATTTAATGTAACCTTCAGTGCGCATAGCGTTTGTTTTGATCACTAGTTCTGACGCCAGACGAATTGTTACGGTTGTAGAACGTAAAATATTCAGCAGCCATAACTCAGCTGGAGAACTCGCAGCGGCTGCTTACATTCCTGAACGCCAGCATCGTAAAAAAGGAGAACTCCGATGGGAATAAAGAAAGATCGGTTTCGCCGTGCTCGGAATGCCGGAGAAAAATGTAAGTTGAAGTACAGAAACAATGCTCAAGAAAATAGCCTTTGTCTATAACTAACTGTAGAAAAATATAGTTGGCAGGAACAGATTTTCTATAGCTCGGGCTTTCTGATTTCGGTTTTCGGATGGTATGAAGAATGGCTCTGCACCTCTGCTAAAATGACCTTGGAAGAAGAGTTTCTATGGTACCCTCCGATTTCGTGTGGGTTTATCTTGTACACAACGTTCTTCTACCAGTTCTGCAGTGCGAAGTAAATCATTCGCCATGAAATTTTGGAAACTCATTTCAATAAAGAGAAACCGGAGTCGATGAAAACGTTGTCTATTTCCTCGAAAATAATGAGTTAGGTACATTGCAAGTTATAAAGTACCTTTTAACTCAATATTTACGTGGAGATAGACAACGTTTTCATTGACTCCTGTTATTTGTACTTTTTAGTTCTGCAGTAGGTACAAGTTCATCTCGAGTTGTATGGTGATAGGTAACGCTATATGTATAATAAAAATAATATTGTCAGACACATTCTTTTGGAACCTTACCTAGTATACGTTTCACACATTTGTACCTATACCAATCAGAGGATTGAGTTCTTTGCTCCCCCTATTTTCTACTCTGCTATATAATATGCTTTTACATGAAGGGAAGTGGTGTGTATGAAAATTACTTCTCTTCTAATTTATTAACTAAGTAACTAGAAAAGAATGCTTCGTTTTCCACACTGAAAAATTAATGTCGTGACTCTTTCGCGTTACTGATGCATTATATGAATCGTGCGTTTGAGTCACGCTAACAGAGAATTGAAAAAAATGTTAAGACTCCATTTCCCGAAAATTAGGTATTTTTTATTCGTTTCGCTTGTTTATTGACGGAAACGATATATTATCAACCTTAAATATTTTAGTCTGAAGATTTGGCTTCTTGAAGAACCAAGATTTGTTTGGCTGTACGAGATGACCTGACAAATAATGACCTGGCCTGGACTCATGTTAAAAGAAAAAACCAGTGAAATTTTCAATTGAAAACCCGGATAAATTATGGTATTTTAAGGTGAAATGCCTTATGTTGAACGCCTCAAGTGTGGCAACAATAGTGATTCACATAATATCCTTTGTACATCTATTTTAGTTTATGAAGAAAAAACCCTTAGCTCTATGAAAATCAAGATGAAACATTTTACCTTAAAAACTCGTGCTCTTGGGTCGGGGCGTATTCCCAAGGCGTTCTTCCTCAGATTGTGATAGCAGCTGAGAACACATAATTTATAAGGCCATTCTTCTAGCCATTTCCTTATTCCGTGATGGAATTAGATATTAAACGTTCAACTTTTTCGTGACAGATTTGTAGTTCTAGTTAGTTTTGTTTGTAGTATTATAGGTGGAAGGCGTTCTCGCTCCTAAATCACCTGGGTGTTTTCCCTCAGACCTCTCAACAAAAGGCTCTTCCAAATCGCCTAAGTATTGTACGCCTAAGTTCAAGATAAACATCCTGATTTTGGCGATATCGTATGTCGCTATCTATTCTTTTAATCACTAATATAAACGAGGATTAATCGTTGTGCGTAAGAAATTTGAATTTTTAACAAAATTAGAAGTTGGGAAGAATTAAACAACCAAAACTTTTGAAACGATAAGTCGTTTCGCCGTTCTCCGATAATGAAAAATTGGATTTTTCCACATGCATGTTGTTACGGAAGTAAACCTCCCAAGTGAAAGGAAGTGGAGTTTTGGTGAATGAGTCGCGAAGGATTCTTTGGGAAGTTTTACACGAAGGAACTTGAAGCCCCACTCCTGGCGTGAAAGCCTTTCGTTACTTCACGGAGTGGAGTCGAGAGAAAGTGCAGTGCCGATAGGCGGGGTTGCCACCTGTGCTGGAATACCAGAGTCTGCGTCTTTCCACGAAACGCCTTTCATGACGTTTTTTCATAGGCTCAATATCAATTCAAATTCATCAAAGAAATTCATTGAAGATAGTAACTAGGCGTATTGTCTGATTGTTTTAAGTGTTTATGTATTACTAGCTGGTTAAACCATGAGTTGCACAGGATAGTTTGGTGATCGCTTGGTATTTTTTAGTATATGTATATTTATACTCAAAGGTTGGAATCGATATGTTCAACCCTTTAAATTTTTGCGCGAATTGGATGCAATATGGACGGAAATCCCGGATCCCTTTTTTCCAAAACACCTTTGCGTACTCAAAGTTCAAAACGTTTTGACGTTGGATGATTTCAAAGATATATCCCTGTTTCACTCACTTAGGATCATTATTGGGTTATGGTAGCCGTCATTAAACCTAGATTTATCTCATTTCTCTCCCCCGAACCTCCAACTATTTCTAACCTCCGGCTCAAATTTAGAAATTTTCCAGAGATCTATCCAATTTGGGATTACTTATTCCCTGGTTTCATTCTGTTTTAATCATGATCAAAATGGGAGTGATTAATCCCCTGATTTTCTATAATATATTTCTTCTCCTTATAAATACTAATATAGTGATGGAATTGTTGAGGGTCGATCAATGAAAGAAATGGGTGCCAACGTTTCGGAGAATTTATTTCTCCATCTTCAGGGCATGAATCCTTCAAAGGCAGTGGAAAGTAAGACGGTGCGTACTATTTCACCAGCATTGAGAGACTCAGAATTGAGAAACTCAGTCTCTCAATGCTGGTGAAATAGTACGCACCGTCTTACTTTCCACTGCCTTTGAAGGATTCATGCCCTGAAGATGGAGAAATAAATTCTCCGAAACGTTGGCACCCATTTCTTTCATTGATCGACCCTCAACAATTCCATCACTACTTTACTCTACGATCAACATACTTAAAATTAAAAATAAATACTAATGTTCTCGCGCTTGAAGTGGATGAAATAATGCTAAATATTCATGTTCTCATCACTCTCTACCTTCGATAAATATGATGGTGTCCTATAACTTATTTTCAATCGTTTCAGGTAAGCTCGTGATCGAATTCACTTCAAACTACGGCATTAGAAGACGGCGAAATGGTGATGGCAACTGTTGGTTTGAAATTAATATATATCACCCTCTTCAGTTTTTCTATTTAGTCATCCTTAAAGTGAGTTATTCCCCCTTATTTTCGATGATGATTTTGTAATTTAGTTACCTAGAAGAGATCGATAGGATCTCCATAAATCTACACGAAAGATATGATAAGCAAGCAACTGCCAGCAATATCTTGACAGTAAAATCATGGAACTGCTGCTGGTGATTGCTTATTGAATTGAAGAAAAATGAGAAATCGAAAATAATTCAGGGTTAAGGTTGGGGAAAATTGAACTTTTCAACTTTTGGTGGAATCGAATTCAACATCATAAAAATTACTAGCATGTAGGTACTTTTACTTGGAGGTACTTATTATGACTTACCTAATTATTAACTGAATACAAAAATAAATAGGTACCAGGAAAACGCTAGGTTCAGCTTGGCATGTTAAACAAAAAATTCTTTACCATGAGGCAACTAATGATTCGAGCATGAAAGCATCGGAATAGATATACCTACCTATCTTGTTTTGAACTGAAATTATTTATTAAGCTATTCGCAGACCAAATATGCTGCTGGCTGGTACATAAATATCATCTCTTCACAAAATTTCGACTTTCTTCACAAATTTTGGTCAAACACAATCTGCATTATTTTGCTAGTTATTTACTCCTCTACTTGTGGAATTGTTGTTCAGTGAGAGCGGTTTCAGGCTAAAATCAACAGTCTAGAAAATAGTTAGGTGCTGGTTCAAGAAGGGTGAACTAATAATTATCACCACCACCAGTGAGAAGGTGCAGTCATGGTTTCCAACGCAACCAATTTAGGTTTGAAAGACAAAGAAAGGCTGTATCTAGGTCACTCAGGTCTAGTTTTCCGTGGAGTACCATCTCACTAGAACGTCAATATCTCCCTGATTTCTCTCCTTGGAGTTATATTCAAGTGACTCCACGGAGGAAATTTCTTCCGACCCTTTCACGTCTGACCCAGTGCCCAGAGATTAGTCTGGCCGGCTGCCCAGGATGACAGGGTACTGCCCTCAGGACGTAACGTGCCCTCTGCGACGCTCACGATCACTTTGGGGAAGTGTTCCGCAGCAACTAGGTCAATGTCGTATGGAGCCTTCACCAGCCTCCCTCACTTCTGTATCTCATCTGGGCAATATGGTCGGTTATTTCTCTGTTAATGTGCATACTCAATTCTATCAGTTACTGTTCGTAGCTTCACATAGATATCGCTTCCTTTGTAGTGGTTATACTACTTTCAGTCAACTTACAGCTGGTCGATCAGTTTCATTTGAAGCCCAAAAATATAATTATATCGAGGTGTTTTCTCGACATCGCGATTGGCCTCCTTAAGGGGTACCTGTCTGAACCAGTAAATAATAACTATCATTCTACGTAGGTAGAAAATAAACCTAGATAGACACACAGAAACTATATGGGATCAAAAGGGCGAATATTGCAGTAGGTTCGTCGTTCCTATAGGTACTTGAATAACAACATTCTCATCACCTAAGAAAATGCGCCAAAGTAAACCTTCCCACAGCACGTGAGAAATATCTTAGTGGGAAAACTGCTAAATATATGAAAAAAAGTGAAAATGTTCTCTCAATCTCAGCTCGAATTAATTAACCCATCTTCCACTTGCTCATCCTATGCGTTTCAGAACGTGATGGATGAGTTTCCCCTTACATTTTGTCATGGCCACCGTTTTCTTCTATAGGTCGGATATCAAATTAAATGTTATCATCCATCATACTTCATACTACATGAATTTTCTATCTCATCCTATCCAATTCATGTTCGGTGTCCCTACTTACTCGTTCTCACAACATCATCGCACCAGAAAATTTATTTTTGAAAATTATAACTAAATTCCACTTGATATGGTTTACACTTCAATTTATTGTCACCGAATAAAAGTGGTTTGCATTTTGATCCTCCATAATCCCTCGGAGAGGGGGCACGCCGAAGAAGAAATTTCGAAATAGTGGGGAGGATGCCCGTTGGATTTGATGAAGAAGAGGATGGTGGATGGGAGGAATGAGGAGATGAAGGCAAGTGCGCCGTTGAAAGTGCGCTTGCTGCGAGAAATCCTCTTGCTTTTTAAGTTCTATCAAGTCATTTCTATGGTGTAGCATTTATCGTGGTGGAATTGTAAATCCAGGACGCTGAATGCTTGAATTTTACATCCGATATGATTAGTGGCTCCATCACGCCTTTCATGCAGTTTCACCCAGATGAAGATGTTCGGTCTTTATCTGTGACTCTCGAACTTTTTCTCGTTATCCGCATCCATAAGCCCGGAGTAGTCCTCTTGGGGTCTCAAGTATTTTTGACCTCTGATCCCCCCCGTTTCCTTCTCATCTTCGTCTCACCTCCTCCCGAATTAAATTCCTCTTTGGAAAGCTTCCTTCCCACCTCCTGCCTTTGTCGTTATTTAATTTCTAAAGGCCCAGCGCGGGAGAGTTGTTTCTCACAAATTGGCCCGTTGGTGGGATACTTCCTGCGAATTAGTCGCAATTCTAGACCCCCACTTACGAATTGGCCTTCTCCGTTCAACTTCTTTGCTTGTTTCACGTCGTCCCAGTCAGACGTTCTTGCTCTCCTTGTGTTTGCAATTGCAAAGTTATTGGGCTCTAATTTGCTCCAAGAATATTGTCTATCCCGTTAGTTGTTGAGAAAATTGTATCTTCCCGTTGAAGTGGTTCACCAGCCGAGAACCCAACTTAACAATATGAGTATTGTAGAAATCAGTGTTACTTACTCCTGGTATACGAAAGTATCGTAGACTGTTGCATGGTCTTGAGGCTCGGTCAGAAAAAAGTTGTCATTGATCGATTCTCCAATCACAGTAGTCTGTGGTTTATTTCCTCATTAGGTATTTATTTTATTTATTCCTCATTATATTTTAGTTTCATGTTACTGACGAAGTCATTCTTGCTCTGGCTAGGTATCTCATAAACACGTAGGGGAAAAGTGTCAAAAAGTGTACGATTTTTTTCTGATGATTCTCACGTTCAACCTATCGTAGTTAGGGAAAAATGATTTCCTCGTTTCCTACCCCACAAATCTTTCATACTACTTATTGGAAAGCTCTGAATTTATT